>CM076574.1:720725512-721219264 GCA_034641835.2 Pinus albicaulis
TATTTACTATATATTCAAAAATTTTACTTTTTCATTCCTTAAAACCCATACGCTACTTTCCTTTAGTAAACTCACGTATACACGCGGATATCCTTCATACAACTCGCGTATTAGCAGAGATCTAAACATGCAGATATTTATTAACTTGGTTCTTTGCAATATTCATTCATCTGATGTTAAGTTATCAAGAAATATGTGCAGAATAAATCGTAATAAACTATCACACAAAGCATCACACATGAACACTGTGGATTTTTTGTATGAAACCACTGAGAAAGTCCACTCACAGAATATCAAGCTTCAATATTTTATCATAGAGAAAACATCTTACAACATATGCTGAAATGATTCCTACCAAAGACGTTGTGCACTAATTGCTACTGCTTACCTCACCTTCTCCTGAAGGAGCTCCAAACCCCCGACTCGCTATCGCCGGAAGGAGCTACAACCCCTCGATCTTGTTTACCACCACCTCGAAGGGAGATACGACCCTGATCTCATTTACCACCTCTCAATTGGAAGAGGCTACAAATCTCCCATTCATATGCTACAACCCTCAGCACCTCTATGGACCACGTTTCATCAATTTTCACACTGGATCCAAAGCTTCCTTTAAGACACCACTTGCAGGCCACGTTTCATCATATTTTCAGACTGGACCCACTCCATACATTTAAGCACAGTCAAACTGATACATATAACTCACTGACAGATATCAGTAAACCAACAGAACAGATCAGACATTTCTTACCACAGACTTCAGCAAACCCTAGTTTGCATACGCGCTTTCCTTTCTCTGATGTCGCGTATATACGCGCTTCCGTTCACATAAACCAGCATATACTTCTGTACATATTACAGAGCTAATTTTATTGCGCATACGAGCTTTCTCTTCAGCGAAGCCGTGTATATACGCGCTTCCTCTTCGGCGAACTAGCGTATGGTTCTTTAGATTTTTATGTCATTGCAATTCTTCACAACAGATACATCACTTCAAATTTTACCCTTTACCTCAGACAGATGTTCGCCTCATCACAGATCTAATCATTTCATAAACAGATCTAGCAAATATAAGTACATTTCATATCTAGATCCCCTTCTTCATCATTGGTGCATCATACATTCAGATCTATCATTCAACTGTATCCCTTTCCATTCAGATATCCTTCCGAGAGAAGTATTCATTCAAGCTCAGACATCTTGCACCCACACTCATGATTTGCACAATGAATTTCTTCTCTTTATATAGGTTTACCCTTTTTCAATACCATGAGCCCCTTTTTCAATACCATGAGCCAAAACAATACCATGAGCCCAAAAGTACATTACTTCCGATGGTATTCCTGGACGGGGTCATTTAGACGAATCATTACCTAATACAATGGGTCAATACCATGGTGGTTACCCCTGGTTTTGCACTTTTTGAGCGCTTTTGCCCATACGCGACTTGGCATGTACTTAACCGCGTGCATACGCGACTTCTCCTAGACAAATCCGCGTATTCCTTGAAACATACTCTTTTCATCATGGATCTAGCACATATTGAATTCCTTTCTTCATTACCTTCTGTACTCTCTGTAGATACATCAAATTTACTTCATCAAGAACATATTCTATCAAGCACAACTTCATCAAGTAAGTTGCCATCTTCTTCATTAAGTGGGTTGCCATTCAATGACAACACTCAGCATCATATTGCTAACTAACATCATTTCACATCAGATTTACATCATTTACCAAGTCCATCAGGTCAAGAATAACTTCATCAGGTGGATTGCCATCAAGGACAACACATGCCAACACTCTCATGTCTTCATCTTCATTCAGTGGGTTGCCATCAAGGACAACACTCTGCATCATATTGCCAACAATCTCCCCCTTTGGACTTGATGGCAACCACGATGGTGTTTGGTTATCACAACAGATAGGTACATTAAGAATACAATGACACCATGTTACTCTCCCCATTTTTGACACCATTCTTTCTCTCCATTTCAAACACCATGTCACTCTCCCCCTTTGACATCAAGGGCAAAGGGCGGATCAACACCAACACACTCTCCCCCTGTTCTCCTCATGTAGAAGAAGCGTTCTGCAAATCTGATGTATACTGAAGTGACCAAGCTGCCCCTGAGTTCATGATGAATCTTCAAACATATTTTTCAATGAAGTACATGACTCTATGAACTTCCTATCACCAAAGACTCATACTTACATCAAATATCCAACCAAGTGGATTTACATATGAGACTCAAGTACCCAACCAAGTGGGTTTACACATTTCAACTCAGCTACCCAACCAAGTGGGTTTACAAATTTGACAAGTCCTTTACAAGTCTGAATATTACAAATTTGACAAGTCCTTACATGACTAAATATTACAATTTTACATCATGGGTCTCAACAAGACCTTTTCATCAAATTAAAAATATGACCATTTATGACCAACACCAGAAATACTTCAAGAAAAAGAACATATTTCAGAACCATCATAATGCCCACAATGCATTATACTCAGCAAGGCTAGTGCTCCCCCTAAATCTGTGCATCCAAGCATCTTTTCCATATGACTAAGGTTCCCCCTTAGTTTGCGCATCCTGAACACTTTCAACCAATCATCAAGGCATCTTTAAAACATCAGAGATTGAAACAGTATTATAAGAACTGGAACACCACCAAAGATACCAGAGATACTAAACAGTACTGCAGCTGTGCTGAAGAAAGCTGTCCCCAAACAGAAATTTGTCAGCAATCAGACATACGCGGTTTTATGTGCATGAACTCGCGTATATACGTGACTGTGTTTCAGGAAATCCGCGTATCCAATACCTTCTCCTATATTTTAACCAGATCTGATCCTCTGTGAGGCAAAGACAGTGTTCAGCTTCTTTCTGAGATATTTGAAAGCTTCCCTGGAATACAGATAGATAGAACAGTGGGGTTGTGTCTTCAAGCGTCATCCAATGGTTGTAGCATAAGGACATTAGCAACCAAGCCTTCAGATTCTTTGCAGCATCAATACAATCTTTCCAAGAGAAATTATCATACCAGAACAACATCTTCAAATATGTGTCAATCATCCATGTGGTCCAGTATCACCATGATCTTTAAGATTTAACATGAAGTAACATATGTAGACAAAAGATCTCAACCATAGTAACAAACTCTGCATGATATATTCTTATTTCTGAATCAAACGACTTCCAACTTATCCATGTGTGAGCATAAAGATACTTTTCAGCAAACAGGGCTCAAAATCTCATCATAATAAGCCATATACCAAGTCATCATCATTTGAGCATGAGTATCACAATAACCACAGAATAAGCAGTCATAGTGCCAACAATGCAATCATTAGTATTCAACCTGCTGCTCCCCCTGAACTAGTGCTCCTTCTTAACTTGTGCAACCTGAACATCTTCATCATAAAGTTATCAACAATTTCTGTATGATCTGTCCTTATCTTTGAATTATAAGACTTTCATCTCATCAACGAATACTCTTCATCAAAAAGCAAACAGGACTCATCCATAATCTTCAACATAAGACATCAAGTATCATATCATCATTTTTAGAACTGAGAAGTTGAGTCAATAATACAGTTATTAACAGTCACACTGATGCTCCCCCTGAACCTCTGTTCCTGATCTTCAGATGTCATCCCAATTCTCTTATCATAAATGCATACGCGACTGTGTCTGCTGGAACTCGCGTGTATACACGACTTGTGTTCATCGAACCCACGTATGGAAAGTGAAGCATAGAAATTTTTCACATTCCTTCATCTCCCCCTGAACTTGTACTTCCTGTACCTGTCTTCTTCATATCAGATGCTCTGTCAGAAATACATATAACCAGAAAAATCAAATCAACCATGAGAGTCATCATACATTGCTCCCCCTGTGACGATACATTACTAAATCTCATAATGTATCCCACATCATTCTTGCAGTCAATCAGAGAAGTAAGCTTCAGAAGCGGATGACTGCAGTAGGGTCAAAATTCCCTACGTTTCTGATCGGTCCTCCATCTTTTTCCAGATTTGTTTGAACTTTCTATTTGTGTGCTGGAAGTTATCCAATTTCTCATATCTGTTCAACCCGCATTCCTTTTCTACATGTCCATACTTGTTACAAGAATAACATCTCATGTGTCCAGAGAAATAAGCATAAGAATCATAATGAGTATTTCTAATCTTCCTCCTTTTACAATCAGCTGCTTTATGTCCATACTTGTTACACGAAAAACAATATCCCTTGAAGAAACCAGAGTACCTTTCTATGTAGGAACTATTTGATTGAGGCTGAAATGATCTGCTCCTGCAATTTGCTGCAACATGCCCATAATTATGACATTTAAAGCATTCAACTTTATTTACTAATTTCCTTTGAGATTTCATCATTGTTGGTTGACCTTTTGTTTCTTTCAACACTTCAGGTTTTGCATTGACATCCTCTGAATTTTTAGCACTTCCTTGTGAGCTAGATTCTCCTTTAACAGTTTCATGGAAACCAAGACCAAGTTTGATAGCAGGAGACCTTTGATTACTCATAATATTGTCCAAAATATTAGTACTATCATGAAACCTCAAAAGTTTAACCTTTTCTTCTAATTTACCTTTGAGAATGTTTACCTCAACCTCCAAGGCTTGACATTTCTTTGTCATGCTTTCTTCTTTTCTTCTTCCATCTTCTACTTGATCCTTCAGATTTAGAATCTCTTCTTTCAACCAATTTTCGTTTTCTTCACATGTTTGTTGCAGCTCTTCATTCTTCTTATTTGATTTTTCCAGATCTTCTTTGAGAGAGATGATTTCTACTTCAAGGCCTTCCTTTTCAAATGGTTGTAGAGGTTCCTCATTCTTGTTACTTGATGCTTCAAGATCTGCTTGTAGAGAGATGATTGCAGCTTCAAGTCCTTCATTCTTCTTGCTTGATTTTTCGAGATCTGCATTTAGATCGTTGATTTCTGCTTCTAGTCCTTTAATTCGATTGGATGCATAAGTATGAAACCTTTGATACTTGTCCACCTGTCCATTCAGCATTTCTATTTGTTCTTTCATTTGAGAGATCATCTCTTTGTAGATAGAATCTTTCTTATCAATTTCTTTTTGTTGTTCTTCAACTTTGATCTTGATAGCTTCTTCTAGATCCACCACTTTACTTTCACTATCTTCACTATTGTTTGCACAAAGAAGAGTATTACAAGGACCCCAATCACTATCTGATTCATCTTCTTCAATTTCTGCTATACAAGTTTTCTGAGATATCTTCTTGTTTTGAGTAGCCTTCTTCTTTTGCTTCTTTGCCATGAGTACTTTCAGATCATGGTCAGAATCTTCTTCATCTTCACTGGACACTTCATCATCATCTTCATTTGCATAATAACTCTTCCTCTTTTCAAATTGTTTCCCTTTTCCATGTTTTTCTCTATAACGACATTTAGCAACATAGTGACCAACTTTTCCACACTCAAAACATTTGAAGGGAAGCTTACCTTTGAATCTTCCAGTACCTAGTTGGAGCTTTCTCACAAAATTCGCTTCTTCTTCTTCAGATATATAGCTGGATTCTTTGACAACTTCCTTTTCTTTTCCTCTTGCAGATACCTTAAAAGCAGCTTCTTTGATTTGAGATGGACCTCCTTGTCTCATTTTAAAAGCAGTCAAAATACCATGTAATTGAACAATAGTAAGAGTTTGCAGATCTTGCCTTTCTTCAATAGCTGAAACTTTAGAGTCAAATTTTGAAGTCAAGGATCTTAAGACTTTTTCCACCAAAGTAGTATCAGTTATAGTTTCACCCAAATTTCTCATTCGATTTACAATATCATCCAGACATAAGAAGAAATGGGCAATGCTCTCATCACTATGCATCTTCAAATTTTCATATTCAATTCTAAGAGTTTGGAGTTTTGCACTTTTTACCTTTGTGTCTCCTTCATAGCTTAGAATGATTTTTTCCCATATTTCTTTTGCTGAATGTAGCTGCATCACTTTAGCAAATTCTGATTCAGACATGCTTCCTAGCAAGACATTTACTGCTTTGGCATTGGTTTCATACTTCTTCCTTTCTGCTGCATCGATAGGAATACTTGCCGGGTATTGATAACCTTCTTCCACGATTGCCCATACATCTGCACCAAGACTTTGCAGATATGCTTTTGTACGTACCTTCCAGAATATCAGATTGCTTCCATTGAATAGAGGTGGCTTTATAGACATTACTCCTTCTTGAATTCCCATTGCGACGGATCTCCTTTAAGCGATCAAGCTTCTGCACAAGGACCCGCTCTGATACCAATTGTTGGGAAAAATACTGAGAGGGGGGGTGAATCAGTATTTAGGGCAAACTGAAACTTTTTACTTTTTCATGCTCTAAAACCCATACGCTACTTTGCTGAAGCCAACTAGCGTATACACGCGGATATCCTTCATAAAACTCGCGTATACACATAGATCTAATTATGCCATTAGTTCTTCACTTATATCATTCCATCATTCATTCATTAGATGTTCTATAAATAGTAAACATGTGTAGTAAGAACATAATAAACCATCACACAAAGCATCACACATGAACACCAGGATTTTTAGGTGGAAACCCAAGTCGGGAGAAAACCACCGCTGCAGTTGCTCAGCCTTCAATATTTTATTATAGAGAAAATATCTTACAACATATGTGCTGGCGCAGACTTGACCAGCACGCAGGCACCCACCTGCGCTCGTTTACCAGCCTCTCCTGGAAGGGAGCTACGACCCCCTGACTCGTTTACCAGCCTCTCCTGGAAGGGAGCTACGACCCCTCGATCTCGTTTACCAGCCTCACCTGGAAGGGAGCTACAACCCCCTGACTGAAGGCTACAACCCTCAGCACCTCTATGGACCACGTTTCATCAATTTTCACACTGGATCCAAAGCTTCCTTTAGGACACCACTTACAGGCCACGTTTCATCATATTTTCAGACTGGACCCTTTCCATACTTTTAAGCACAGTCAACCATGAAACAGATACATATAACTCACTAACAGATATCAGTAAACCAGCAGAACAGATCAGAAATTTCTTACCACAGACTTCAGCAAACCCTAGTTTGCATACGCGCTTTCCTTTCTCTGATGTCGCGTATATACGCACTTCCGTTCACATAAACCAGTGTATACTTCTGTACATATTACAGAGCTAATTTTATTGCGCATACGCGCTTTCTCTTCAGCGAAGCCGCGTATATACGCGCTTCCTATTCGGCGAACTAGCGTATGGATCTTCAGACTTTTATGTCATTGGAATTCTTCACAACAGATACATCACTTCAGATTTTACCCTTTACCTTAGACAGATGTTCGCCTCATCACAGATCTAATCATTTCATAAACAGATCTAGCAAATATAAGTACATTTCAGATCTAGATCCCCTTCTTCATCATTGGTGCATCATACATTCAGATCTATCATTCAACTGTAACCCTTCCATTCAGATATCCTTCAGAGAGAAGTATTCATTCAAGCTCAGACATCTTGCACCCACACTCATGATTTGCACAATGAATTTCTTCTCTTTATATAGGTTTACCCTTTTTCAATACCATGAGCCCCTTTTTCAATACCATGAGCCAAAATAATACCATGAGCCCAAAACTACATTACTTCCGATGGTATTCCTGGACGGGGTCATTTAGACGAATCATTACCCAATACAATGGGTCAATACCATGGTGGTTACCCCTGGTTTTGCACTTTTTGAGCGCTTTTGCCCATACGCGACTTGGCACGTACTTAACCGCGTGCATACGCGACTTCTCCTAGAAAAATCCGCGTATTCCTTGAAACATACTCTTTTCATCATGGATCTAGCACATATTGAATTCCTTTCTTCATTACCTTCTGTACTCTCTGTAGATACATCAGATTTACTTCATCAAGAACATATTCTATCAAGCACAACTTCATCAAGTAATTTTCCATCTTCTTCATCAAGTGGGTTTCCATTCAATGACAACACTCAGCATCATATTGCTAACTAACATCATTTCACATCAGATTTACATCATTTACCAAGTCCATTAGGTCAAGAATAACTTCATTAGGTGGATTTCCATCAAGGACAACACATGCCAACACTCTCATGTCTTCATCTTCATTCAGTGGGTTGCCATCAAGAACAACACTCGCGCTGTACTGCCAACACAAGAGTATAATCTTCTTAAATCTCAAGTTTTTTATGTCACCACAATTTCTCATGTATTGAGACAAAATAAAAGACTCAACATTAAGATCATGTGAAGGTTTCTTTTTGTTTCAACATAAACATAGAAAGGTATGATAGCATGCCCCCTCCTAATGGTTTGACAATTATTATTTTTTATAACTAAGCTTCCACCTATCACACTAAGGCCAATTTCCCAAATTTATCATAAAGAGAGGTTATGACCAATGGGGGGATTTCTATTGGGCCCTTTATCTTTACTAATATTTCCACAACATCGCCAAATTTTGTACACTATGAGCAGCTCTCAAGGCCTGTACCAATGGACAGGAAAAGGGCCTTAGACAAGGAATATGGGCACCATTACTATTTTTTTCATAATAAGAATTAGTATGAGGGTGGGAGAAAAATTCCTTTGCATCTAAAATGAAGCTTCTCATGTTCAAGGGCCAAAATTTTTCCATTGAACAACTGCATATTCATTCCCGTTTAAATAATCTTAGGGATATATGGGATATCGATTCCATTAAGATTTTCTTCACACCATGTATAGTAGTCAAGGAATGTACCATGGGTGGGGGAGTTAAACAAGAAAATTATTCCTTACAAGAAGTTATTTAGTCTCAAGGGGTGCATGAGCTAGATTTAAAAACCACATAGGTCTTCTTTAAAGGATATTTAGTCTTAAGTCAGCATATGGGCACCATAGGAGGTATTTCTCATCAAATGTGGGATTTAGTGTCTATATTATGGTTTGGAGAGGAAAACAAGGTCCTTAGTCCCTAAAGTAATATTTCTCCTGCTAAATTTCCATGAACAATACCTCTAGCTATGAATATGGCCATTTAGTATGTTTTTCATAATAAGAATGGGTATCATGGCCTTTACTATGGATAAGGAAGGAAATTAAAAGAAAAAATGACTTAAGTCCTAAATAATCAGTGACCATGTTTCAAAGCACCACGTTAATTATATTATATAGGGGATATTCTATGGCCTCTAGGAGGGATGTGTCTACCATTCAAAGGTTTTTCACACCAAAATTGGTTCTCAGAGCCGCTTCATTTGACCTTTATAAAATTAGAAGGATTTAAAATCAAATATGATGCTTAAAAGTGCATAAAGAACACATTTAACTAGGTTTGAGGGTACATTTTATACATATCATAATGGATATGAGGGGGAAATTTTTTTCCATGCTTGTGATCTAGTCACACAAAATACCCCATAAATTTGCGCTTTTGGGTATCCCCAAGATTCAATAAGTAATCCAAAGTGAGAGGATTCATTGCTAAGGTACTGAAAGTAGAAAAAACCCTTTATTGTTAAACGTTAGAGACAAAAGTGTATTCGAAATTTTAACATCGTAGATGGATTCAAAGACCCTTTTATCTCTAAATTTTAACACTGTAGATTGATTAAGAGACCCCTGTAGTGAAATGTCACACTTCGATATCAAAATTGCAATTTTCCATATCTGTAGTGACACAATTAAAAATTACTACCATTAATGACTAATTCATATACTTTTTGTACTTGTTATTTGGTCATATTTTTATTCTTGGACTATAATAGTCATTTACGTTAATCATTATTAATTTTGTCATGTATTATCTAGGCATATATTTTAGTCCTAGACTAAATTAGTCATTTAAGTTAGTTTCTTTTAGTTTAGTCACTTATTATCTAGTCATATATTTTAGTCCTAGACTAAATTAGTCATTTAAGTTAGCCTCTTCTAGTTTATCCACTTATTATCTAGTTGTATATTTTATCCCTAGGCTAAAGTTTTCATTTAAGTTAGTCCTTTTTAGTTCGGTCACTTAAAATTGCTCAAATTTAGAGTAGTTCACTTGAAATATTTGTGGTAACTGACTGTTTTAGTCACCTAGTAACTAATTTCATCATTTTCTACTAGTGCATGTCCTTGACAAGGTCAATATACAGAGTGTTGGGTCTTGAAATAGTTTTTCTTGGGAATAATTTCTCTCACAAACATAAGTGACCTCCCATGGAAAAACAAAAAATAGATGGTGGAGCTAGAGATCCTGGAAATTTGTTTCTCAAGTAATCTCTCACGTGAAAAATTAATGAGATGATGGAAAACTTCGACCAAATAATTTGAAAACTACCAACAATGGCCAAGGCACCTTAAACAATGGGAAATTTTGGAGTTGTGACACTCTTAAAGGTATAATTTAACTTTTATATCCCCTTAGTCAAAGGAAACATACATGTATATGGTTTAGAGAAATGGTTAAACATGTTAGAGGGCTATTTTACTCTATCAAAAAAGGAAATCGATAATAATAATATCACCTTTGCACTACTAAAATATGTTCCTCGTGTCAAACATTTATGGGAATGTTACTCAGAGAGACACAAAAAATATGAATCTATGATGTTCAATGAAATACCAACTTAGGCCACTTTTTTCGATACCTTTAAGTAGGAGTTCTACCATGTAGGGAACTATGATCCCATGAAGCCATGTAGGATAATACTATTACTTTCCTTCTGGAGTCTCACTCTTATTCCTCTCTTATGAAAGTCTCCTTTTACACATTGGAGCTCGTGTTTCACATTTTCAACTTACTTTATGTTTTCAAAGGTTATGTGAATACCCTTTTATGTTATCCATTATAGCTAAGGAAAACCGTATAGTTATGGTGGTGGGGTTGATACTTCAAATGGGGCTCCCACTCCAAACGGTGTGAGGTCTAATTGGGACTTCATATCAGGGAGACCCCATTGGTTGACAGATATAATTGGGACTTCATATCTGGGAGACCCCATTGGTTGACAGATCTAATTGGTACTTCATATCTGGGAGACCCCATTGGTTGACGGATTCTCAACAATTTGGCGCTAGAAGGAGGGCCAGATGACAATTTTTTCCCATTGGGTCTATTTTGAGCTTATTATCTTAAATGGGTCATCCCAAAATCATACTCCTGGGGTGTTTTTCCAATAGATTTAATCGTAAAAAAATTATCCCTGATGAGCCTCTTTACAGGTTGTATCAATTAAATTTTGATGGTGAGGGTGAAATATCCATAGTCAAGCATATATCTATTTTTCTTTATCTTTTTGAACTTTATGAAATTGATTTTGAATAGATTTCTTGTGTGCTTTTCTTCCTCATCCTTTAAGTTCGAGTTAACCGATGGTGTTATACGTTACCATCTTCTTCCATCCATTCATTTGATTGATTCCTCAAGGAGCTTCATTTATCCTTCAATAAGTATGATTTCCAGGATGTATTTAAAAGTATTATTCAACTAAGAATGAACCCTTGTGATTCAATTGAGGATTTTTCTCATCGATTCCTTCGCCTGATTTATGAATTTCCTGAAGAAGATATGGATTAGGATTTCTTTAAACAAATTTTTGAGCATTTCATTAATATCTCTTTTCATGGTGAATATGAACCCCCTAACGTTTCTGCTTCCCCAAATTTTTTAAATCATGAGACACCTCTAATTTCAAAGAAGAAACCTATTATTCCATTTGTTTCTCTTCATTCACCCACTTCTCATTATCCAGATCCAATGGTAGAAACCTTGGAATGGTTCATGGAGGATAAGGGGAGGACTAATCCTTCCATTCCTCGAGATGATATTAACACTCATAAATTAATTATTCAATATGATTTGGATGTGTGTCCTCTTCTATCATCTCATTCTTAGAACCCCTTGCCCCTTGATCTTCTTGATCAATCTCTTTAGAACTCTTCTAATTTTCAGTTTGATAATATAAACAATGATCAGGTGCAAGGTAGTCACATTTCATATATAGAGGAGCAAAAAGGTGAAGAGTATTTCAATATTTCTACTCTTATTCAAATTCCTCTATGTCAAGATGATGTTCCTTAATTATTGGATGCTTTACAATATACTAACCTTGATAGTAAATCAAATGAAGTTAATTTTCCTAACCAATCAAAGGCTTTGGAAACCATCATTCTGATGATGATGACTCTATTGAAGTATATAATGATGAATGCCCAAGTGCTCCAATTTATATTTCAGTTTATCAAGAAGATTTTAATTTCAAATATCTAGATCAAGAATCTGATTCGGTCAAGGAAGATGTTCCTATGGAAACTTAATATTCCCCTCACTATCCCTTGTACTCTATTTCTTTTAATGTAGTAACTTGTAAATAATATACTTCATGATATTTAAGTTAATCATATAACCAATTGGATTTTTCATCGACATTAGGTAGTGAGGATATCCATGAAAAATAAGGAAATAATCAAATCATCAAGTATCCATTCCATTCCTTATCATTCCAATCTTACATGAGGAAAATTCCTTTGTTCCAGTTTTTCATGATATTGATTCAATCTATTCATACCTAGATATTAAATTAGAAGAATATTATGACTTGATTAATTTTTTTCTCGAAGTTGAAACATATATGATCAAACTAGTGATGTCGATGGCTACCATCCAGATCATAGTGATCATGTTAACTTAACTGATAACAATTGTCCACATGCAATTTGTGGTCTAGCAGAATCCTCAAAATGTTGTTATCCATATCTTCAATTTTTTGGAACTTTTCAAGGAGTATAGGCACTTCAACTTTAGTTTATGGTTTTTTCAGGTTCTCACAACGATAATGAGATCCCCGAACCATGCCATATTTTGATTTCCTCACAAATATCTTTCCTTCGTGTTGTTTCACTAGATGAAAACTCTTTCTTGAAATATTTTTGGTTTTTTGGATAGAGCTTTTCTAACTTTCAATATTTGGCTTCTAATCATATTAAATATTATGCTTTAGTCACTCTACCCCCATGCAAATTTATTGTATAGAATACAATTTTGGTATGTATATATTTCATGCATGCAGAGAGCTATGAAGCCTATCATTGTAATTGCCAAGATAAAGATCAACATTGGTTTAAGTATTCACATTTGTTAAGTATTTTTCTAAACAGTCAACTCCTATAATCCTCATTCTGAATGTTATTAAACTAATCATTTTGGTTATGTACCAATTAATCCTTTTGAGCAACATTCAAGTCTTAAATCATTTAGTCGATCAAAACCCCCATGCTAACATGGATTCTATATTTTATTTGACATGTCCTTCTAACCTTTTGAAAAAATTTCAATACAATTGGTTTCCTGGATTTATAAGGCTAGCAGTTGATTCTAATTTCTCAAACGTTTGTATTACTGGTATGGTTTATAATCAAATATAAAGGAAAAAAATGGATAATGGATAATCATATATGATAATTAATCAACCAGGACTTAAAATTGGTCCTACCAACTATCACTCAATTAATCATTTTCCCATTATCAATTTCAATGATAGTTTTCCTACATAAGCTAATCTTGTCAATTCCCCTTATAATTCAAGCACATTCATTGAAATTTCATCTCTCCTAGAGTTTCAGAGTCTTCAAAAGAATTGTTTTGGATTTCATGACCAAATCTATGATTGGCTAGAAACATCTTACTTTACAAACACTTTTGAAAATAGCAATATTTGATATTTATTTATGCTTTCTAAGCAATAAAATAAATATGGAAGAGAATTCATGAGAAGTTTTCAAGGTTTATAAAATTGTGGTTCTTATCAAAATGGTAAGGTGTTGGGTTGGCTAAGGTTGGCTATTACAACATATCACTATGCATCTACTTGTAGGTAAGACATTCAATCTATTATGCAAGTTATTCAAGTTTTTATCTTTTCTATTCCACATTATGTTATAATGGTTCTAATTTCTTATATATTTGTGATCACATGCTGAGAGAATTTATGGTTGTTGCATTGGAAATTTAATTACACTTAGACCTAAACTTATAGCTAGTTAGGTTAGGAGAAGGTCTAGTTGCATGTTAGTTTACCTTGCACACTCATCTTTCATTTTTTCTCCCTCTAGTATTTGCAATTTTTTTCCCCATTTCTTTCTCGCATGTTACGTTTAATCAAATTCTCCATTTTCTTTGTCTTTTGATCTTATTTTGTTGTTTTATTGTGTATTTTATTCCATATTCTTTTTAATATGACTTTGCATGAAAACTGATCTCTTTGGCTCAAAAGACAATGGGGTAAAATTTTAAAAGGGAGTTGTGATGATGAAAAATGCTTGGATAATCTATTACCTCTTCTCTATTTTTGTTTACATATATCTAAAGTCGATGATGTCTGAACATAAAATATGATTCATTCTAGACATAAAACCTTTGGTCGGACAATGAATCTTGCATCTGTATTAGGAAATTAATTATGAATCAACCTTATACTGAATGGAGTTTCGACATGTTGAATCAACCAAGTAGAGAACGGAAACGAGAAAAAATTTACAATGAGAATATTAAATTTAGTTATCTTTCAATTCCCTTAATCAAGGAAAAAACTTTCCTTCTCTCAATAACTCGAGATATCTCTACCACCCATACTACAAATATTCAATATATTCTTCAGGCACATCTTTAAGAAAATAAAATAAAAGGTTAATAAGACAAAGGCTTCTTGCGCAAAGAGGTGAAGCAATAAAATTCTTTGGGTACTGAATAGGACTATTGTTAGCAAAGTGATCCTTTTGACTCCTTGAGGTGACTGCATTGAGGTATTTTCCAAACTCACTGGAAGTGGAGAAACACCTAGGAATGTGCTTATATAACTTGGTATACTTATTATCCTTCCACCTATCAAAAATTTGAGGTATGACTAGTCTTATGTTGACGTGTTTTGAGTTGAGAACGGAATAGAAGATACACTACCTTTAACCAGGATAAGTGGAAACGTCGAGAAAATCTACAAGGAAAATCAATAAATCCTGAAGTATTGATACCTTTCACTTAAGGATTAAATTTTAATAGAGAAATTGGAGTTCTACCAGTGTGTTTCCAAGTGTTGATGTTGCGATCAACACCCTCCAAAACTTTTCCTACACTTGAATTTTGAAGCCTGCCTATGATCCCATGATATATCAAGCCATGTTGTTCATGATCACTTTGTTATTGGTTAATGTATTTTTGAGTGTGAAAGTGAGTTTATAACACATGCTAAAACTTTAATACATTCATGAGCACACTTGTTTTAGCAAGCTTGAAACACAATGACTACCCTTCCAAATAAATATTGTACAATCCTTGGAAGAAGTGCCTGCGTAATCTTCAGAGAAAATGCATTATGCACTCCTCCAGGATAGTACACTGCACAATGTATTCCAAAAATTAGTTCACAAGGTCACCTGATAGTTCCTTTCACTTTCGTTGCAATTACACTACTATTCCAGTAACTTTTCTCAACTATCACTTTTGCACACCTTTATTTTCACAAGTGTCACTTTCACTTTCGCAATTGTCATGTTTGCTTTATTTTTCTTTAAAAAGTGTCGCTTTTGCTTTATATTCACTCTGTCATGTGTCTCTTTCACATTCCTTAGCTTTTCCAAGTGTCCTTTTCACTTTTTCTTATTATTGCAAGTGTCACTTTTCAGTTTTAGGGAAGTGTCACATCTAGTCAAAGAGAGTCATTTATATATTCTTGAAGGGAGGCTCTAATGCATTCTCATGTAACAATGTGTTTTATCTATGATAGAGACATGCATTAGACTCATTTTCCAAGTCTTGAGCACGGTTTCATTAGTGTCTTTACTAGTGATGCAAAGTGTATCTCAAGTGTCACACTTGGAGGTAAGTGTTATTCTACTATCATTTTGATGAGGAAATGTTGATTTTGGGTGGTAAATGCTTCATTTTTGAGTGGTTGGTTGTCTATATGTTTGTGATCATGTTCAATTCATGTTCTAGTCTCATCTCTCTACTATCTAGTCCCACACTTAGTTATTTTTTGAAGATGACCCTTCCCCGATCAACCTCCTGCTGGTCTACCTCTCTAAATTGTGCATTACACAGTCTCAAGGATTAATCAACCTGACGTTACACTTCGAGTCATGTAATTCACATCCATTTACTCTAAGGACTATGCATTGCATAGTCAAAATGCTCAAGGACTACCTCCTGCTCCCCATAACTATGCAATATTGATTATTAGTCTATTTTTCACTACGCATTATGGAGTTTCAGTCAAAATTTCTCTCTATCTCTCTAAACTTCAAAACTATGTAATCTAGTGCCTCAGTCTCTCCCTTGAATTGTGAATTATGCAATCACAATGACAAATACATTCTTTTCCGCCTCTCTGACTTTCTCAATTGTAAAATCATTAGTCATTGGCCTCCCAGAGCCATGCATTTCACAATCACAATGAGCAGGCATTCATTACTATATCGCTTATTTTTCCAAATACGTAATATTATGCCTCCCTATCTCCCAAAACTGGGCACTACGTAGTTTCACTGAACAAGCCCTCACTGATGTTTCCTTAACTCCATCAACTGCACAATATTCCATACTTTACCCCCAGATATTGCGCATTGCATAATTACAGTGACCAGGCTATCATTCTTATGTCCTGACACTGTGCACAATGCAATCCATGAGCCTTATCCTTTTCACTAAATTCAATCTCGGGTCCAATTACTAAATTTCATAAGGAGAGTTATACTAGGATATTTATAGACTAATTTTGTCTTTTCATGGGTGAATTCCATCTACAGGTATTATATCTTGATATCAAAAGATGATTTTTAAGGAGGATTATTAGGTTATCATGTAGAAAGACAAGTAAATACAGAACCTTGAAGAGATCATCAAGAAAGAAGATGAAGGTACACAATATCATGACAAAATATTAACGGTCAAAATCACATAAATAATCCATGTCAATAAGCCTCTTGGAGGATGAAGATGAATCACATGGAATATCAGTCAAGAAGATATCAAGGAAGCAACAAGAGGATGAACTTGGCATTGATACATAAACATGAAGATCCAAATCATATTTTCCAAATCATGGCATGTATAAGTTTCATCACATTTTCATGTGTCAACGAGTCTTGCAACATGATGAGGAGCTTAATTATGCATTTACAAAAAATTAAATAATGTAAATGTGTGGAAGTTCAAGAGTAACATGTGGAATAAGAAAGGTCACATGAAAACTAAGGAGTCACTAAGAAAAGTCTAAGAGTCTTGTGTAAGTTCAACAATCACTTGGAATTCAAATAGAAATTTGGGAAGCTCAAGAGTCATGGGGATGTGAAAAGTCATTCCTATGGTTATAAATACATCCTCATAACTCAAGAAAGTCAATTTTGGAGGCTTAGGCATTGGAGAGCTAGCCTTGCATTCTCTAGCTTAGCATGCGAGAGAATATCATTCTTTGGAGAAGAAATATGTGACTCAATGTTCCACTATTGGGACTCGCCATTGTAACTGTATACTTAGATATTTCACTTAAATATCAAAATCTTGTTAACACAATACATTTTCATCCATGTATCATGAATAGTGTAAGATTATTCTTTAGATGTTTATGGTATATGTTATGTTCATATTTACTAAATAAATTGAACTATTTCATTGGCTTTGGTACTTATCTTCTTGATTCTATGTTGCATTTGCTTTAATGATCGATGTGTCTATGTGAACTATTTTGCTATATATTTAAAAAATATTTCCTTTCTCTTCTATGCCTCTCTTTAGATAGTACTATTACTTTCCTTCTAGATACTCACTCCTATTTCCATATTTTGAAAGTATATTTTTATACTTTGCAATTGGTGTTTCATAGTGTCATCTTACTTGTTGATTTTAAAGGTTATGTGCATACACTCTTATGTTATCCATTATAGCTAAGGAAAAATTATAGTTTTGTTGGTCAGGATGATACTCCAGATGGGGCTCCTACTCCCAACAGTGTGAGGTCTAATTGGGACTTCATATTGGGGAGACCTTATTAGTTGACATATTTCTAGCATTGTCAACACAAGGATACAATAAATGAAGCTAGCCTAGAAGGATTGACCTGCACCACATTCCAATTCACCAAAAAATTTGCTCCAAGAAGGACCCACATGACACCCTTGAACCATTTTCCACTTCTTTAGATCACCACCAACATCATCCATTTTATATCATACATTTTCCATGAGTTTTCTGCAACTTTCCTATTCTGGTACAAGAAAGTCTAGAACTACTACATGAAGGAATAATATATGAAAGAAAGCTACATATCAAAATATATTTGAGAATCTTCGTTAATGAGCTCCTCCACTTTTTCTCACCTTGTTTCACCGTATATAAGCTTATATATTTCATTTTCTCTATCACATTCAAACTAAAAACAATCTCCATCACCATTGTCTCCATTCCTATTAATGATTAAGCCATCATTCCACTTAAAAATATATTTTTCATTGAGAATGAGAATACTTTTTGATTTCTACATGATACTACACATTCATGTAGTAGGCTATAGAAAACATAGAGGCTCTATTTACTCCCAATAAAAATCGCCCTCTTAGGACACTTCATCCTCCAACAACCCAACAACTTCAAGAACACCCTCTAGGAATGGATGAAGAGATATTGAGTAGCTACAAGATTCCCTGCAGACTACTATGGGATAGGTTACACAATGCTCTCAACACTTGAAGACACCTAAAAAAATTAGAGACAGAAACATCAAGCTCCCAAAAATTTAACCATGAGGTATGAAACATGTGAACACTCTCTTTGCATTCATTTAAGCATAGGAGCAATACCTTATGTTCAAAAGTGGGGTTCAAATAAGCTAGCCTATGAAATTTAACTAATAGAAACCAACTACAAACCAATGACCAATTATCACCCTTATCAAAATTCTTTTCCCACGTGTGAGAAATGAATATAAAAATCGAGCTATTAATTGAAAAGGTGGTTGTTGTATTTCATGATGAATTATTTAGGTGTAGACGTACAACCAAGGATCACGCTGGAAAATGAATTTGTAGATGGGAAAAATCATCATCATGCATTGAGTCACATCTCCATTATAACAACCCTGGTTAAAAATCCATGTAAAAATATAAGACCAAGGTCATGGGACATGTATTCCAAGATGAATTGTGGGAAAAACATCCCAGTGGGTGTTCATTTCAGTATTATGGCTAAAGGAAATTGGAAAAGGCAATGACAAAGGCTTTGGAGAGGCATGAGGCATTAATTGGAATTTTATTTATGAAAATAATGGAAAATAGGAGAAAAGGAAGGTGAAAGGTCACATGTTGCATGTGAGGATGAAAATGAAGGAAAATAGTGGAAAATGAATAAATAAAGGCCTGATTGATAAAAAGGCTTCTAAGCATCGGTTGGAAAGTTTTTGGCTCAAGATTTTTCCCACTCTTATGGCTCTCCTTGTATTCTCTCTCTCTCTCATACTCTTGGATACTTGGAGTTTTCTTAGAGCACTCTTGGAGGGATGTGGCATATTTTGGATTTAGACAGCGAGATCAGTGACTACAACTAGATTTTTTTGTAGGTATCGATTTGCATGTATGGTTTCCTTACTAGTTTTGGCATGCATGGAGTATACATGTGGTTTCTTGGTCATGATTTTTCATTAACATAGAGGATTTCCTGGACTGACAATAGGTTTTCCTAGACATTCCATTTCCTCGATAGCCATGGTGTTGTGGGTTCAATTTCATTGTTTTTTTTTTCTGGTTGGTTCTCATATTCCTTTAGTTGTGCATTGAGTTATTAGTTCTTTGAAGCCATAGTTGGACAAATGCTCTAAAATCCTGGAAGACAGTTGTGGGTTGAGTTTCTATTCCTCGAAGCCTTGGTTGGAAAAACAATCTAGAAGCCCTAGGTGGGTTGAGTTATAATCTTGGAAGCCTCTGGTTGGACAAATTATTTACAAGCCTATGATATCTGGGGTTGAGTTACTCATCCTGGAAGCATTGTTTGGAGAAAACACTCGAGAGCCCTGGAACAACCTGGGTAGAGACCAATATATGATGGTTGTGATGTCCAAATCTGAGGCGGAATCACTTGTTAAGAGTTGAGGCAATTTTTCCTCTGGAAGACATGGTTTAGTTTTGATGAATTTGGTTTATGAGATTCCACATTCAGGCTTAGAATATGGCACGAAAGTGACTGGCTAAAGATATATTTGGCTCAACCATGTCTATGGTTGGGTGGAATGTGGAAGTCCTAGACTTGGTTTCATTTCTCTTATGGAAATAAGAGCTCTTTTTCCCTTGTATTTATGGATAAATATGCTTGTTATTCTGTTGCTTATATGGTTTTTATGTGCTTGTCATTTATGTTGCTTACATGTTCGTTAAGTCTGAGTTTTATTATGGTGGTGAAGTATGAATCTCATCATGTTTTGATTCGAAATTGAATGAGAAAAGTATCTGTGCCTAAATAGACTATAATGCAGTTAATGTGATGTAGCAACAATGGTTCTTAGTGATTATCAGATAATTATGATACCCATATGCTCATATATGTTTTTTACACCTGTAGATTACATATTTTTGACATGTTTGACGAAATTCTTGTCATGGCTAGTAGGGGTCCATTCAAGTCCTTGTTCAAATTTTTTCTTTTGCACCATTGCTTCATTATTTTAATTCATTCCTAAACTTGTAATTGAATTATGGGTAGTTGTCTAGGCTCTGGGCCTGAAAAAGTGCCTTAAATCCCACCAACATGGGCACAAGTATGGGTACTTTAGTCCCTGGACACATGAATGCAGGCTTGTGTGTTCATCCAGAGCCTCCCAGATGCAAGCATACAAGCTTCTGCATGTGTCTAGATCCTCCCAAATGTAGGCATGCAGGCTTGTTCATGCGTCCATATCTTAAGTGGGTTAAAAAATCAATGGGGTCTAGAGGCTGGTTACTTGAGTGGTTGGGATCCTTCCTGGGAGTCTTGTTGCTTATGTGGAAGGTTTGTATGATGTGTTTCCTTGGAACCACTTCCTTAAGGTCATCAAGGAGGTCGAATATGATCATAGTAGCCTCTCTTCATGTGTTTACGCTAGTTGGCCGATCAGTTGGGTAGATGTGGGATGAAGGTGTTACAGAGTAGTATCAGAGCATGGTTCACCCCTTAGACTGGATGGGCGATGTGTGTTGGTCATGAATTCATGTCAGTTTCACATGTGTTAATCATCCTTGTGGTATATGTGCTTGTTGTGTGTGCATGGCAGTGGTAACTGTCGCAGTTGTTTCTTCATGTGGAAGTTGATGGTGTTTTCGTTGGATGTGTCGTCATGAGTGCATGTCGGTTATGCATTTGTAACGCATGTCAATGTATATATGTTGTATGCATGCATTTTCATGGTTATTTTTGTTGTCCATGTGGTAATTGTATGCAATTAGGTCATCATGATGCTATTGGTATGTTATGATGCTAATGTGTTGGTTAAGATAGAACAGGAGATGCATATCATTGAAGTGAAGTTGCAGCACTAGACCTTGGGGTAAGAGAAGATCCTCATCCAGGTTGTGTGTTTGGAATGCAGGTATGTGGTTAATGGTTGTTATAAGAATTAGGGTTACTTATATACATTTTTGTCATTTTATTGTTGTTGTGGTTACATGTATGATAGATGTTAGTGAATCAGTGTGATCATATGTACATTCGTCAGATATTCATGCATGGTAGTAACTTATTGTTTTTTTTATGTTATTTAAACTTGATGATTAATGTTATGTGTTGTGGATCATTATGTTAGATGTTTAACTTTTTGTTTTTATATGTTAGTTAACTTGATGATTAGTGTTATTGTCTTTAATATCTTGATGTTATATGTACCATGCTAGTTTGATTGGCCTGTGAAATGGTTATGGTTATGACATTAAAGTATGATATGATATAGTTGTGATATTGGGTTATACTAATATATACTGACTGTGCATATGTGATTTTTATGCATGAATTGAAATTTTTTATGAGTTTTTGATGTGAACGTGTTAACTAGTTACCATGATCAATATAATGACCTTAATTATATTTGAGTTGATGTGTTGTGAATTTATATTGCGCTAATCTAGATTGATTGTCTAGATAATATAACATCCCCTAATATACATCGAGGTATGAGTTTTCTTATGTCACCTACAGGGAAAATTTTAGGGGCTAATATTCGCAAGTGGGCTAATTTTCCATGCTTTTTCAAAAAGAAAGATTCACCAATTTCTAGTTTTTTCTAAAAGTTATTAGCCCAAATTTTATAGTATAAAATTATTTTAATTATAAAATCGTCAAAATTTTATATAGAATATTATAAATTATTATAGGTATAAGTATTTTTACAAAAAATATCCCCAAAATTTTTGAAATTTTCATACTAGGGACTAGTAATATTCCCTAATGTTTCTAAACTTTAACATAAATTTCCATTCATAAAATTTTCCCTAGGACTCATCTACTTGATGCTTAATTGTTTGATTATGTCATCCATCTGGTGTTGAGTTTTTGGTGTCTATTATTTCGTCTAGTTGATTTATCTAACTTGGTATGTTTACATTTTGTTTGAATGCTTCAATAATCGTATGATATGAGTATGTTTTTATAAGATTGCATGAAGAAATGATCTTGTTTTAATATGGTTGTGTTGGGATAGATGATATGTACTTGATTGTAAGTAGGTGAGAGTTGTAGCTACCGTATTATGAAATATGAATGTGAGTTGATTGTGGATTATGACATGGTTGTTAGTCTTGGTAAAATTTGATTCCAAATTGATAGATATGTTGTCTTGATGTTTGGTACATAGGGCTAACATGTGTGTTCAGTTATAGGTCTATTTTCTTGGCACAACAAGGTAAGTTAGGTGGTATGGTTTTATGTGTATTTGTGGAAGTATGATGCAAGGGATGGCATGGAAAAAGAGAGTGTTATAAAATGTTGAAGAGGGTTTGGGTTGAGATTTCCATCAGAAGCACTAGGAACCATGGAGATTGATTCATGGTGTTTGTTGCGAAGTTTTATGCCTTTGATCTCTTATGATTTTTTGTGCTTTATTTGTGGTATTTATTACATATAGTGGATGGCCAGGCCACTTTGTTTGATATTTTGTATTTTTATTGGTTTTCATGGTTTTCTTCTTGTTTTTTTCTTTTTTCTTTCCTTTTTGTTTGAGATTATTTGAAATTGATTGGGAAAGAGGAAAGTTAATGGAGTATGGGGAGAGCTCATGGTACTCAAAACGTAATGAAAGACTTTGATGGAGCTCGGTGCATGTATAAGGGCAGCTAAAGGTAAGAACATGACAACCAGTTGGACTAGTTGGGTCCATTGAGGTAAATGGATGGTGGTAGCATGGTAATGAGAGAGGTAACACGAAAGGTAAGGTGAATGGATCTGAGGTGTTAGATTCCTTGGCTATGTTGAGAAATTTTTTTCTTAGTGTTGTGCATGGTGTGCATGGATAAAGGAAGTTATCTTAACCTAGACACTATGATATCTAGAAATTGTTGTTATCATGATTATGCTGATGTTTATAAAAGTATACATATATGTATGTATGCATTTCTTGTCTGACATGGTCATCATGAATCACGATTTTTTAATGCTAATGTTTATATGTATATATGTGTGTATGTATGTCGTTTTCTGAAAGGATCATGATTTTTCTATGATAATGATTATATAAATGTATGTATCTATGTCACTGTATGACATGGTTTTCAAGGATTATTCTTGTGGAGGAATGATTTCTTATGTAGGTGAATGCCATGAAGAGGTTCTTGGTCCTATGAGGAATCAAATGGGATGAGTAACCTTGGTATATCTATGAGGTCAATATCATGTGGACATGAATTGATGTTATATGCTTGTACTAGGTCTATGTTCATGTTATGGATAGGTAATGTAGAGGGGTACATCAGCGAAGTGAAGGTAGTGTCATCTGCAACATGCTAGGATAAGCATGGATAGTGGAAAGACACTAGAAGTAAGGTTACTTGTGGGGTTAGTGTGTGGTCTACGGATGTACAGTACTACTATTGTGTATATTTTGCAGATGTTGTATATTTAGTGATTGTACCTATGGTGATGTGTACATGAAACATATGTATTATTGGTTATATCGAATGTTGTACGATTGTTGTATATATGGTGTTATGTGTATATTTCATATTCAATGCTAGGTATAGATGGTGTTATGTACATGTTGGATATGCGATGTTGTGTGCATATCGTATATTTTGCATGTTGGATATGCAATGTTGTGTGCATATGGTGTTGTGTGCATGTTGAAAATGCGGTGTTGTGTATGTATGGTGCTATGTACATGTTTTATAAGCAGCGTTATGTACATATGGTGTTGTGTGCATGTTGTACATATGGTGCTATGTACATATGGTGTCATGTGCATGGTTGTACATGTGGTTTTGTATGCACGTGGTGTTGTGTAGATGTTGTACATGTGGTGTTGTGTTCAGGCAGTGTCGTTTACATGTCATGCATGTGGCATTGTGTAAATGTTGTGTCGTGTACATGTCGTGCATGTGGTTTTGTGTACACATTGTAGGGGTGGTGCTGTGTACATTTGGCAGTGTATGCACATTTTTCAGGTTGTGTTGTGTACATGTGATGTCCTACACACGTTGTGCGGGTAGTGTTGTGTATAGGTGGTATTTTGCACATGTTGTGCATATGGTATTGGTATACATGTGGTATTATGTGCATGATGTACATGTTGTGTTGTAGGAATGAGGTACTATGTAAGTGCATGGTCTAATTGTGGTATCATTACATGTGTATTTTTTCTTTTATACTTTGTATATGTATATGTATTGTGTTGCATTGTACACCAAATGTAGATATATGTGTTGTATGCTAGTGTAGGCGTATGTATTGTGTTGTATTGTACACTATATGTAGGTAATGTATTCCCATGTAGGAGTATGTATTGTGTTGTATTGTACAGTAGGTGTAGATGTATGTGTTATATACCAGTGTAGGTGTATGTATTGTACACTAGATGTAGGTCTGTGTCAGATTCCAGTGTGGGTGTGTATATTGTATAGTTTTTTTATGCCATATGTGGGTGTATGTGTTGTGATGTACATTGTGTGTATGTGTACATGATTGAAGAGAAGAAAAGGAATTGGGTGCTCAACGAGTGTGGCAACTAATCCGATGTGTGTTTAGAAATAAAAAATGAAAAAGTACGGACCGATGAATAATAGGTATCGAAATTTTATTTCAGCTCTATTATGCATGTGATCTATGATTCTAACTTATGATGGTTACATGAATTTTATGATTATGGTTATGATGATTGCATGTGATTCATTATTTTGACCTATGATGGTTGTGTTTTGAGATATTTAGATGTGATATGTTTATACATGATGATTTTATCAAACAACTCATTTGAATTGTGTGACAAGAAGTAAATAGAAGTGAAAGTGTACCTTATGGATGAGCTACTAATAAGGTATGATTTGAAGTTATCTCAATTTATTTCGAATCTAATCGAAATTACGTGCTTGGTATAGGAAAACATGTAATGCCCTATTTGGTGGTTGAAACCGACTGCAAGAACTAGTAGCATTAACAAAAGGACTTGGAGCGTGCAATAATATGTTGATAAAGCACTTCAAGAGTAGGGCCATTGTGGGGAATTGGTATCCAATAGTCTCCATTGATTTCCATGAACATGTTATGAATGGTATGATGGTTTTGAGGTAGGGGTATGCCTTGTTTTTTTTTATCTTTTGATGTGAGGAAGCCTTGCAAAGGGATGTACAGCCTGAGATGGGGGTGTGAATGGAACTTGGAGGGTGTGAAATTACACGAAAGGGGGTGAATGGATTTCCCAAGGGACTATGTAGCAGAGAAGGAAAGGTCGATGATGGATTGTTTTGGTCATTAGCATTGCCATATGGAATCAAAAGCACATTGGGAGTGTGCCCTAGAACAATGAGCTGGTAACTGTTCACTGAGGGTATAGATGTGTAATATTATAGTGATGGAAATTAGATGCAGGATTTGACTTTGACAATGGATTTTGGACTTCCTGGGAAGGAGGTGAATCCTGGTACTACTTTTAGGGTGGAGGTGTGAGCCTCTGTATTCCCTTGTTGTTGATATGGGAATCATATGATTTTATTTTCTGGTTGATAAAATGTACATATGTGTATATTATTGTAAATACTATATAAATCTAGATTTATAAACCTCCATAGACAATATGGTTATTTGTTGGTTGAATAAAATGTGCATTGTTATATATTTGGTTGTTATTAAAAATACCCTAATGATATGTGTTATAAGTCTCTAGTAAATGGTATGTTTGTCATGTTTGAGCAATGGTCATCATAAATACTGCAACAAGTTTTGTTATAAAGCTCCATACGAAATATGTTTTTTCAGTAGCTTGCTACTTTGTAGGTCTCATTGAACATTGAAGATGGTGTTCCCCCAAGGGGTAGGGTTTTGTAACAACCCTGGTTAAAAATCCTTGAAAAAATATAAGAACAAGGTCATGGGACACAAATTCCAAGCTGAATGGTGGGAAAACCATCATAGTGGGTGTTCATTTTGGTTATTATGGCTAAAGGAAATTGGCAAAGGAAATCACAAAGGATTTGGAAAGGAATGGGGCACTAATTGGCATTTTATTTATGAAAATAATGGAAAATTGTAGAAAATGGAGGTGAAAGGTTATAGATTGCGTGTAAGGAGGAAAATGAATGAAAATAATGGAAAATGAAGAAATAGAGGCCTCATTGATAAAAAGGCTTCTGAGGATCAGTTGGAAAGTATTTGGTTCAAGATTTTGCCCATTCTTATGGCTCTCCTTCTATTATCTCTCTCTCTCATACTCTTAGATACTTAGAGTTTTCTTGGAGTGCTCTTGGAGGGGTGTGGCATACTTTGGGTTTGGAGCAACAAGGCAATGAATATGAAGGAAAGCACAAGTGGACAATACGATCAGTGGCTACAACTATATTTCTTTGTAGGTATGGTTTCCCTGTTAGTTTTGGAATGCATGGGGTATGCATGTGGTTTATTATTCATGATCTATCATTGGCATAGAGGATTTCCTGAAGTGACTATGTATTTTCCTAGCCTTTCCATTTCCTATATAGCCATGTTGTTGTGGGTTCATTTTCATTGTTTTTTCTAGTTGGTTATCCTATTCCTTTAGCTGTGGGTTGATTTATTTATTCGTGGAAGGCTTGGTTGGAAAAATACTCTAGAAGCCTAGCAGAGAGATGTGGGTTGAGTTACTAGTCCTAGAAGCCTTGGTTGGAAAAAATATCTATAATCCCTAGGTGGGTTGAGTTACTAGTCCTGGAAGCCCTTGTAGGAAAAATTCTTTGGAAACCCTATAACATCTAGATTTGAGTTACTAGTTATGAAAGCCTTGGTTGGAAAAAACACTCAAGAGCCCCTAGAACAGCTTAGGTAGATACCAATCCATGATATTTGTGATGTCTGACCATGAGGTGGAATCATTGGTTGAGGATTGATGTGGTTTTTCCTTTGGAAGCCCTGGTTTGGTTTTGATGGAGTTGGTTTATGAGATCCCACATTCATGCCTGGAATATGGCACAGGGGTGGCTAAATGATGAGAGCTTTGTCTCAGCCATGTCTATGGTTGGGTGGAACGTGGATGTCCCAGACTTGATTTCATTTCTCTTGTGGAAATAAGAGATATTTTTCCCTTATATTTATGGGTAAATATTCTTGTTATTATATGTATTATATGGCTTCTATGTGTTTTTCATTTTTGTTTCTTATATGATGGTTAATTCTGAGTTTTATGATGGTGGTGATGTATGTCTCTCATCATGTTTTGATTCATAATTTAATGAAAAATGTATCTATGCCTAAAAATACGATAATGCAGTTAATGTGATGTAGTAATAATGGTTCTTAGTGATTCGCAGATAAGTATGAGACCTCTATGCTCAAATTTTTTGTTTACACCTCCAGATTCCATATTTGTGACATCTTTGAAGAAATGCCTGTCATAGCTAGTAGGGGTCTAGTCAAGTATTGTTCGAATGTTTTCTTGTGCACCATTTTTTCATTTTTTTAATTCATTCTTGAAATTTTCATTGAGTTCTAGGCAGTGGCCTGGGCTTTGGGCTTAAAAATTTTCCTTAAATCCCATGGAGGAAGGCAAATATCTTGGAAATTCAGTTCCTGTACACAGGCAAGTAGGCTTATGCATGTGTCCAGAACCTCCTAGATGCAGACATGTAGGCTTTTGCATGCCTCCAGAGCTTAAGATGGTTAAAAACGCAGTCGGACCCAAGGGATAGTTACCTAAGTGGTTGGGATGGTTCCTGGGAGTCTTTTTCTTTATGTGCAATGTAGTTTTCTATTGGTTCCTCTTCCTTAGTCATCTAGGAGGTCGAATCTGATTATAGCAGTCTCTCAACATGTTTTTACCATAGTTCACCAGTTACTTGGGTAGATGTGTTATGAGGGTGCTACATCCACCACCTTGAACGTTTAATTATATATGTCACTCAAGTCATGGAAAATTCAAAGATGTTAGGTCCCTATATTACTAGCATAGTCCCTTATTGTTGTTAGTGTAACCTCTTATTGTTATTATTGTACCCTTTTAACCCCCATTTTATTATTATTTTTCCCTTAAATTATTAATGTTAGGTCGGCTAGGATTACATTGTGGCCCCACTAGGATTATATTGTGACCCCATGGACTCCTATATATAGAAGGAGGTTCTGTCATTTGTATCATCCAAGAATTGTTCATTTATGTAATGTATTGGAGGTTTCCCCCTCGAAGTGGCTAATTTATAAGGCGTTGATCTCTCTTTTCTTCTATTTTTGGAGCTGGTTTCATAACATTTGGTATCAGAGTTTTGGATTCTAGGGTTTCACTACTCCAAATAGGTCATCGTGGAATTTTCGCTATAAATTTTTTGCTACGAAGGATCAGAAGCTGAAATTTTTACAGAGCGAAGCCGAAATCCTGAGGAAGATCTTCTAAAAATTTCAGATCTTTGTTCGCAACATTTTCGGAGATATGATCTGTGGAAGTTAGGTCTTTTTCCAGGATCCTAAATAGGTCATCGTGGAATTTGCGCTATAACCTTTTTTCTACGAAGGTTCAGAATCTGAAATTTTTAGGGTGCAAAGCTAAAATCCCGAGGAAACACATCAAAAAATTCAAGAGCTTGGTTCGAAATATTTTTGGAGATATGATCTGTGGAAGGTAGTGCTTTTTCAAGCTCTTGAATTTCATCTCAAAGAGGTGATCGTGGGAAAAGTTCAATAACTCTCTCTCTAGGCATTAGATTGGAGTGTCGTAAAAAGTGGTCGCAAGTACATGGAATTTAGTTTCTTGGCTATCAATTTCAGAGGCGAAGGATGAAATAGTGACATGTGGCAAGTCGTACAATTTTGGTCTACTGAACCAGTCCATAATTAGGTCATTGTGGGAGATTGGACAAAACTTTGTCTTGGAGAATCCAAATGGTCCGGACAGAAACCTTACACAATATAATTAAAAGGGCTACATCAATACCGAAATTCAAATATTGAGGTGCTGCAATCATAGAGATAATCCAATTTCAATATCGAGCTCCTCAAAAGCAAGAAAAAGGTGTGTATTTTTTTCCGAATTGCATAAGTCTTGTTTGAAGAATCAATTTGAATTGATTCCAAGGGCATATTGTAGAATAGATATCGGTATTGGGTTCTAAAATATGCACCGTAAAAATAATTCAACACCCATTAAGCCTTGAGAAGGCTCTACTATGACTCATGAAGATGAAGAATTGCAACATGATCTATCAAAATTACAAGAGCAAGTGCAACAAATTTCACTCTCGCAAAGAGCAACAAAAAATGAAATGGAATTTTTGAAGAAAGGCATGGAAGAGAAGATGGATGGTTTGAAGAAAGGCGTGGAAGCTAAGATGGATGGCATGGAAGCTGGCATGGAAGCTAAGATGGATGGCATGGAAGCTGGCATGGAAGCTAAGATGGATGACATGAAAGACAACATGGAAAACATGAAGAATGATCTAAAAGTAGACATCGAAGGTTTGACCAAGTTGATACAAGAAATGTTTCCTAATGGTGAAAAGATATTAGAAGAACCTCATGATGAGAACAAAATAAATGTTAATCGCGATTTCATAAACTCTAATGTTGGCGGGAAGAACCACCATATTCCAAAAATGGATATGAGGAAGTTTGATGGAAAGGATCCTGTAACATGGATACTACAGATGGAGCAATATTTTGATCTCCATAATGTGCAAAACACACAAAAGGTACGCATTGCAACTTTGCATTTAGAACAAAATACATTTGTGTGGTATCGATGGCTTTGCTCCCGTAAAAAAATTGTCACTTGGTCAATTTTTACGGAGGAAATGATAGCACATTATGAGGATACAAAGAGCAACACCTTCTTTTGCCAATTGATAAATCTCAAACAAAAGGGTTTAGTGGGGCAGCACATTGAGGACTTCCAAAAATTGAATATAAGGGTAACTGATATTCCAGAGGAACACAAGATTGATCTCTTCATAGGCACTTTAAAGGATAACATACAACATGAAGTTCGCGTTCTGGAACCTGATTCATTGGAGAAGGCATTCAGGTTGGCAAGAAAAGTTGAATGTAAAATTATGGCGACAAGGAAGCCTACCACTCAATTCTTTAAAGAAGGAAGTGTTGCTACGCCTAGATTTCCACAACCTACAAGGTTGACACCACAACAATTGGAAGAAAAAAGAGCAAAAGGGCTTTGCTACAGTTGTGATAGCAAATACACTAAAGGTCATAAGTGTGCAGAGAAGAAATTATTTTACATAGATTGTGAAGAGGAAGAAGAAAATGAACAAGAAGAGGATATACACCAGGAACCAGCCCCAGAAGAGGAAGAAATGAATCCAACCATATCGTGTAATGCACCGGCAGGAATTACCACTCCTCAAACTCTCAAGATAAAAGGACAAATCAAGAAGAGAAAGGTAATAGTGTTGATTGATTCAGGTAGCACCCATAATTTTATTCATTGTAAGCTAGCCAAGGAATTAAATTGTTTCCTATACCCAGCACCAGAATGTCAAGTGATGGTTGCAAATGGAGGAACTATAAATTGCTCTGGAAAATGCCATAATATCAAGTTAACCATGGGGGAATATGTATTGACTAGTCCAATGCTTTCCATTCCTATGGGAGGTGCTGATGTTGTACTAGGAGTACAATGGTTACAATCTTTGGGGACGGTAGCTTTTAATTTTCAAGAACTTTTCTGGAAATTTTTTTCAGAAGGAAAGGAAGTCGAATTACGGGGTATTGAAGGGAAGCCGGGAAGGATAATAAGCTCTAATGTCATGACAAAGCTTCTAAAGAAATAACAATGAGGCATAATTGCACAATTATGCTCACTAGAAGTTCCAACATCAAAATCATCTATTTCTGCAGATCTCCAACAAGTCTTGGACAATCATTCCAAGGTGTTTGAAGCTCCCAAAGGACTCCCACCTATTCGTGATCATGATCATGCTATTCATTTGATTCCAGGAAGTGTTCCTCCAAACATCAGGCCTTATAGATATCCTTACTTCCAAAAGAGCGAAATTGAACGTATGATTGCAGAAATGTTAGAGGCGTGTATAATTCAACCTAGTCAAAGTTCTTTCTCTGCTCCTGTAGTATTGGTACACAAGAAGGATGGATCATGGCGAATGTGTCCGGATTATAGGGAGCTCAATAAGCTCACCATTAAAGATAAATTTCCCATTCCTGTTATTGATGAATTATTGGATGAATTACATGGATCAATTTATTTTACCAAGTTGGATCTTCATTCAGCATATCATCAAATTAGAATGAAGACTGAAGATATTCCAAAAACAACATATCGAACTCATGAGGGTCATTATAAATTTTTGGTCATGCCTTTTGACCTTACCAATGCACCTTCTACATTTCAAGGGTTGATGAATTCCATTTTCAAACCCTTCCTTAGAAAATTTGTGCTAGTATTTTTTGATGATATACTAATCTACAGCAGGTCTTGGAAGGATCATGCTGAACATGTTGACAGGGTGCTCAAACTATTGCAGGAGAAACAATTATATGCAAAAAAATCCAAATGTTTCTTTGGAGTACAAGAGGTGGAATATCTGGGTCATATTGTATCTCACGAGGGTGTTAAAGTAGATCCTAACAAAATTAAAGCCATTAAGGAATGGAAAGTCCCCACAACCATAAAGAAGTTACGAGGATTTCTCGGGTTAACAGGGTATTATCGCAAGTTTGTTAAGAATTATGGGAGAATAGCAGCACCTCTAACAACATTATTGAAGAAAGATGCATTTTCATGGACTCCTCAAGCAACTAAGGCCTTTGAACATCTTAAAGAGGCAATGTGCCTAGCACCGGTCTTAGCTACGCCAGACTTCACAAAAACCTTTATTGTGGAATGTGATGCCTCAAAAAATGGAATTGGTGCGGTTTTAATGCAAGAAGGAAGACCCATTGCTTTTGAAAGTCGTCCAATCAAAGGAAAGTATTTACAGAAACCTATTTATGAGAAGGAAATGTTAGCAATACTGCATGCACTAAAGAAATGGCGAATTTACCTAATGGGAAGACACTTCAAGGTAAAAATTGATCATGATAGTCTTAAACACTTTTTGGAACAAAGACTATCTTCAGAAGAGCAGCAAAAATGGGTCACAAAGATGTTGGGCTATGACTTTGAAATAATCTACAAAAAAGGAAAGCTTAATGTTGTTGCAGATGCACTCTCAAGAAAGAATGAAGAGGTGGAAGCATTGCTTTGTGCCATTTCTATTATCCAATTAGATTGGATAACCGAAGCAAGAGATGAATGGAAGAAGGACAAAGATGTATGGACACTCATTCAAAAGTTGCAGCAAGATCCTAGTACATCTGATACATTTAGTTGTAAAAATGATTCCTTATGGTACAAAGATCGCTTATATCTTTGTAAGAATTCCCAACTAAAACAAAAGATTCTTCTGGAATTGCACACTTCTCCTTTATGAGGACACTCAGGATTTTTAAAAACTTACCACAGGGTGAAGAAAGAATTTTTTTGGGATGGCCTTAAATCTGATATTCAAAAGTTTGTGGCGGAATGTTTGGTTTGCCAGCAGAATAAAGTGGAAACAATTAAGACCCCTGGACTTCTACAACCTTTATCCATTCCAAGTCAACGTTGGGAGGAGATTTCAATGGATTTTATCACAGGTTTACCTAAGTCCGAAGGAAAGAATGTCATCATGGTGGTAGCTGATAGACTTACCAAGTATGCACACTTTTGTGCATTATCTCATCCATTTAAAGCAAGTACAGTTGCTACTACATTTATGGACAGAATTCAAAAGCTACATGGAAGCCCAAGGGTTATTGTGAGCGACAGAGATCCCATTTTTACTGGAAATTTTTTGACGGAGTTATTTTCTTGTTTGGGTACTCAATTAGCTCATAGCTCATCTTATCATCCTCAATCTGATGGTCAAACTGAGATAGTAAATAAATGTTTGGAAGGATATCTTCGTTGTTTTGTATCCGATAAACAAACACAATGGGTCAAGTGGTTACCTCTTGCTGAATGGTGGTATAACACTTCCTTCCATACTGCAGCAAAAATGACCCCATTTATGGCACTTTATGGATATCATCCACCATCCATCACAACATCTTTAAGGGAAAATTCGAAGGTTCAAGCAGTGGAAGATCACATCGAGCATCAGCAAGAAGTTCTCCAACTCTTAAAGGATAACCTGAATTTGGCACAAAATCGAATGAAACAACAAGCAGATCAACATCGCAGCGAGAGAAGTTTTGATGTAGGAGATTGGGCATTTTTACGGCTACAACCATACAAACAAATGTCCCTCAAGCAAGCTAAGAAGGATAATAAATTATCACCAAAGTACTATGGTCCTTACAAGGTGTTGCAAATGATTGGTACTATGGCATACAAATTGGAGCTTCCTGCTTCTTCACGAGTGCATCCAATTTTCCATGTTTCATGCTTAAAGAAGGTTATAGGTGAAAATATTCCAGTTCAAACAATATTTCCAGAACTTGATGAGGAAGGAAAATCATATTGGAACCGGAAGCAGTCACGGAAACAAGAACTCGACAACTACGGAATCGATCAATTTCAGAGTATCTCATCAAGTGGAAGAACTTACCCACTGAAGATTCTACATGGGAGGATGAGAATTTTATACAGAAGCACCCATAGCTACTCAAGTGTTGAGGACAACACTTTTTTGAAGGAGAGGGGCATGTTAGGTCCCTATATTACTAGTATAGTCCCTTATTGTTGTTAGTGTAACACCCTTATTGTTATTATTGTACCCCTGTAACCCCCATATTGTTATTATTGTGCCCTTAAATTATTATTGTTAGGTCGGCTAGGATTACATTGTGGCCCCATGGACTCCTATATATAGAAAGGAGGTTTTGTAATTTGTATCATCCAAGAATTGTTCATTCCTGTAATGTATTGGAGGTTGCCCCCTCAAGTGGCTTATTTCTAAGGCGTTGATATCTCTTTTCTTCTATTTTTGGAGCTGGTTTCCCAACATGAGCTGGTTACTCAACAAACGAAAACAACAAATATTTCCTTTTAGCGCTTTACATGCAACAAAGCATAAAAAATATAAGAAGTTTGTTGTGCCCTATAGGAAGTTACATGTTACATAAAGGTATAGGAAGTTACATTTTATAGAGTGTTATATGAACTACTACCTGGGTTTGGTACATGGTTGCAATTTCACAACCAAGTTCTCTCACCAAGCTCCCTGCACATGCTACATAGGTTTATTCCCTAAAATAACCCCAAAAATTCATGCCATGAATTTGTTTGAGCCTGTGTATCTTGTTTTATGTTTAATTAAGACCCCATCCCAATTAAGATATTTTTCTATGTCAAAGCTGTGACATAGAAAGGAAAAATGGTTCACCAATTTCTTGCTTATTTTGATGCTTTATCTAATAACAATGATAAATTAAGTTTTTTTTGTTCATTCCCAGTCATAAACAAAGCACCCCCACAAAATTGTTTCAAAAGGAAACTGTGTCTCTTGTAGTAGCATAGACAAAGCACCTTTTCATGCCCATAGAAGGAACCATTACCCTAATCGACTCTTTGAGAGAGGACCTCTAAAACTAACCTCCAAAACATGCTTGAAAGAACTTTATGAAGTAGAAGAGGTTGTATTTTCAATAGGACAAATCTCACTAATAGTAGCGTAATCTACCAATACCCTGAAATTGTTAACATACTTGAGAATTGTCAATGGCTAGGATTCTTTGATAAACATAGAGGTTTTTATGATGAGGTCACCATGGATTTTCCCATGAATCTATACAACCATGAATGATAGGAACTTGTTACTGTATTCAAATGGTTATTTATTTACATCAATGTGGAATTAATAAGTAGAATCACAACTCTCCCTATGGGACTACAATGGAACAAGGAGGGAAAGTAGAGAGATCACTATTAAGAGGGGATTTTTCCTATAAAATTAACAACATTATGAATACAAGAATGGGATAAGAAGAGAGGGGATGCTTGGACTGTTGGATGAAGTGGCTTGCAAAATCCTTAAATATATATCTTGTGAGGGTAGATTAAGCTTAGTTTATTTTTATCATTTCAAGTTGTTGTAGCAGTTAAGGTTCCAACCCCACCTTCTAGTATTTGAACTATTAAGCATCCCATGTTTCCCCCTCTAGTCCCTAAAAGAGATGAGCGCTAAACAGAATGAGGGTAAACAAAAGTATTCAACTCATCATGTTCTTATCAAATTAATTCTCATAGATGAACTATAAGACCTAAAACATCTGATTCATTAGGTTAAATTTCTAGATATGGATAAGTAAGCATTTTTAGTGGCCCAATAAGAGCTTAGTATGCTGAAGGAGATTATAGAAAAGAAAATAAAAGGGAAGGAAATAGCCAGCCCTTCAAAACAAAAGAAATTAGACACCTTGCTAAGAGGAGAAAAATAAATTGCAGCTACCTTGGTAAGTCTAAGTACCCATACCAAGCCCAAGGTGAGTAGCCCTACCCAACAATTTGTTTACACAAGAAGAAAAAGCACTAGAATTAGGTTCAGTGGGAAACATAAACCACCCTTCACTACTACCATCGCAATTAAAGAAACGCCTAATAATGAAGGGAAAGAGATATAGGAGGATGAAATATAAGGTCTACCAGAACTAGAAGCATAGGAAGTAGAGGCACAATAAGGTTGGATATTTGGACTTCCTAAGGAAAAAGGGAATCCATTCCAGCTATAGGAGAAATTTGTATAACAACGTGAATTACATGTAGAGTTAGAGGAGATATGGAAAGTTGCAAAAAATTCTACCCCAAGAAAGCCACATTCCTTATTCTCATGGCCACTAAGTGCTAACCCCTGTATTTTAGGGAAATCAAGAAGGGTGCTCCTTGCACATTCAGTTCCCAATTTGATGACTAAGGTAGAAGCCGCAAAAGCGGAAACATATAGATGGAATATAATTTCACAAGGTAAAGGGGTAGATGATATTCCCAAAATGGAATATGAATTCAAAAAGATGAGGTAGGAAATGGCCCTCTTAAGAATAGATTAATCTAACAAAAGGGAGCACCTCGAAAATGAAAAGTAGTGGCTAAGAAAAAAATCACAATAGGAACAAGAATTGTTGAAGACAAAGGATCCTCAAATTATAGCATTGGAGAAATACTTAAAAACCATGGAAACACCTCTCTTTGGAATATTTAAATTGTAGAAATCCTTATAAGTCCTATTCATTGTTCATAGAAGAACAATGACGTAGGTTGCAGATTGACCAAATAACTTAAAGAGGAAAAATTGAATTACAAGAAACCAAACATTTCACAAACTTTTTCTTAAGATGAAAGATGGATGACAAGGCCAAGTTTGTTTAGTGGATAAGTGTCATGTTCAATCCATTTTTATTTCTAGGGCTACATGAACACCAATTCTAAGAAGAAGATTCCCAAGAGTGGAAGGATATGGAAGAGAATGCAGGATTCGACCAGAATTATGTATGTCCTTAGGGAATTGAATGAAGAAGAGAAAACAAGAGAAGAAGAACAATTTACTGAAGGCCGAGCAATAGATCAATAGGGGGTATGATGGGCCTCCAAAATAGGTGAATTATAAGGTCCATAAATCCACTCCTAAGCACATAAGATGATGTTTGAACCCACATTTCACACTTATGGTATGTTTTACTAGAAGAATTCAACGTGGATTTCAGATTTTATGTGGCTTAACATGTTTATTGTGTATGATTTACAAATATAGGGACTTTTTCCCTATAGCAATAAAACCTCAAATTGGTTGTCTCAAGGAATTTAATGTCTCCTCATGTTCCCGTGCATTGCATATGGAAAAGGATCCCCTTTCCTAGGATTTTTTGGAGGGATATATCAATCATCTCGAGGAGGTTTATTTCCACTTGATATATCAATACAAGGATTAAATTATCCTATTATAACATATGGAAGGAAGTAGTATAATAGCAAGTAGAAGTGGGATTAGGCATTTTGTATTCTCAAGAAAATTTTGCAATCTTGTAATGTAAGAAAAAGAAATTAGTTAACACAAGCAATCCTTTATTCTAGCTCGTTTTTATACTTTAAGGATTCTTAGCATCCTTGGTCTAGGAATACCTTAGGAGGGTCAAATACCTCTTGTACTTCATTTGGTATTATGCTATACATTTTCCTTGTTCAACTTCTAACACTTGCAATTCTTGAAGTTACATTTTAATGGTTTTTTTGCATGGTTAAGTAGGATTTTCTTTGAACAATTATTTATGAATATGCCATCTATTATAGCACTTAATAATGTAGTTTTAATTTTTTCTCTATTCCATTTCTTTTAGTATTATAAATTATGTAGTTTACTATTTTGCTATACCATTGGTTTTACAACTATAGTAGATATACATGACTTAATTTCATGATTATAAAACTTGAATCAAGTTTCCTTGAGCCTTTAATTGTTTAAATTCATAATTTTATATTTCTAACACCTCATTCCCTCACTATAGGTTCACATTATAAATGTTTTACTAGCTCACTGAACTCTTCCTATAGTAAAATCGAGACTCCTATAGAAACCTTTAAACAGTACCTTTTATCACCCAAATTTGTAATAAACATTTGGTTTGACCTCCTTGATGTAGTACAACATCTATGAAATGTTTATGATAGAATTTATAAGTATAGATAGCTCATCAAGTTTCCCATAGATGCCTTTGCCAATTATTTTATAAGTGTTGTTTTCTGCAACTTAAGGTTTATATTTTCAATTATTTATTTCCATAAAATGTGTTGCTTCATTCATTCTAAGTATAATAGATGTGTGTGCACTTTTCTTTTCTACAATTTATTTCTGTAAATCTTCTTTTCTGTAGCATAGCTTAGTTTAACAACTTAACTTTGTCTCTATACATCTAACATTCATTCCAATATATCCCACCTATATAAGAAATGAAAAATGAAGAATATGGTGCCTACAACACATATACTACCAACCACTCTTAATTTTGTACAAACCACAGGTTGGTAATTAAATTTCAGACCCTTGGAGGTTACAACATTATTGTTGCAATACCGAGGGTTATCAGTTGGATTCCAAGAACCATTAAAAATTATCACATGATTGGTCGTTGGAATATTTATATATAATTTCCCATCTCTTGATGACATTAAAACGCATTGGACCTTTATTTAAAGGATAATTATATTTGCATACTAGTATTTTCCGTTGGGCACCACTATGGTGTCCATCACACCATCTAAGCTCTCTTTTGTATAGAAAAAATGTGAAATATTGAAATCACATTAAAAAATTATCTTATATAATTTTTTTCTTCAATTCTCATGGAAATCTATGGACAAAAGATTTGGACCATGAAAAGCAACACATTCCATTTCCTTTGTCCATCTTCCAAATGACATTGAAGGCTATACCTATCCATTTTGTATATAAAGCTAACATGAATTATGGACATACTTTCTAGTGCTGTTGGTTCCTCCCTCTTTTTCCCAAGTGTTGTACATGATGTCTTCGTATTATATGATGGTACAAAACTACAAATAAATGCAAGTGCAGATGTAAGATCCATGTTTTCATTGGGCACATGATAAAGAGATCACAAGTATTTTATTGTTTCACATTAGCTTGATTAATAAATCTTCTTCATTACCACTGACCTTTGAGACTTTTCTTGGCATGAAATTATCAACAAAAATGAAGATATCAATATTTGTAAAATTTTAACCCCAAATTCCATTCCTTCTTCTTGGACCCCTTTCTAATTAAAAAAAAAGACTAGATAAAATACTCTAATGGCCTGAAACACCTGAAGGAATTTTTCATGAATAGACTTTCGCCAAATAATGATGGAACTTAGGGATATATATTTTCACTTCGGTGTCATATGAAATTAATATCATATTAACACATATTTGTCCAAATAAGGACATAAATCATCTAAAAAATGGAACCCTTGTAGATATTGAACTACCAATGATTTCTTTCCACGTGTCTGTAGTAGAAGACTCGGATGTACACCTAGCCATATATCACATTGCTCTAACTCTCTATGTAATGATTTGCCCCATATATATGCTTATTATTCCATTTTAGAAAATTATTTTTAAGTCCTATAAACATCCAATACCAAATACAACAGGTCCATGTTACCAAAACCCAAAAATATCCAACTAATAAGCTCACATCCTCCATGAGCTCCACACCTAAGTATTGCATTCCCTTCTCTACACTCGAAAGACCTCAAATTGTGCCACTATCCCCATGGCGAGCAACTCAGTTTAATATAGATATCTAAAGCATTGTGGCTCCAAGAGCTCCTACTTCCATCAAGGGTATCCAAGTACCCTCCATGCCCTTACATAACAACACCAATCCCTATTAATCCACATCCAACTAAATAAAGGATAATATATATTATAAATTTATAATATATTTAGGAATTTTTCTTGCCATGGACTCCCAACCCTGATACATTTTTCATCCCTTGGTCCACAACTAAAATATGTCTACTAGGCTCACTATCCCTTTACCACACAATCTCTTTGGCCCAATCACATAAGCACTGTAGCCCAAAAGTTCATAAATACTCTAGCCCATCAACATAACACACTATACATACTATCTCAAAACTGGCACAACACATACATATCCTAATACTCCATACTTCAATGTTAACAATTAAGAATGTATATTAACCAAATATAGTTTGTTTTCTCTTTGGAAAAACTATTAAGAATGTATATAACTATTAGATCTCCTCCACTCTCTATGTATAGAAATAATATGCATCATCCTATAAAATTAAATATCCTAAAAGAGAGATAACATATGACAATTCTTATATATAGCAACATGATTATTAGGACATTGCTTCTTTTACAACCAACCTAGATCCATCTTAACTCCAGATCTATCAAGCACCGTGAGGGGTCAAATCTGTCGAGGTTCAAACCATTCCTCAAGTTTTTCACTCAAAAAAGAGGTTTTGACCTCACAATATTTGATCCCTTTCGACGCTTGATAGATCCGGAGTTAAGATGGATCTAGGCTAGCTTCACTCATGTGCATCCAAGGAAATTCTATTGAAGATGTGATATTTTTATCAATAATATGTAGATATATCTAATATTAATATAATCATTTAAGATATGCTAAATGTGTCTAATATTAACCTCGTCATTTTAATTCTAAATTTTCTTAGTTACCTTAGATTGTTGAGATGATAAATATTATTAATAACTTTAATGATGAAAAAATTTAAAATACAAATTTTGAATGCAAAGTGATAATAATAGTGTTGAATGATGTAAGATGTGAATAATAAGAATCTTGTGATCAAACTCAAACTATTTTCTTCTACTATTCTTATTGCCACCCTTGTTAGATTTGTCATCTTTTCATATCGTAAACCATTTAAATCTTTACCTCCCGTTGTTGTAGTAAAAAACATACCTTGTCTCTCTTACTCTCCAATATTAATAGGTTGAATTACTATAACACAAAAATCAATGTACATTGTTAAAAGTTTTTTGAGTACACAGCGAAATCAATGCACATTATTAATCCAATCACTTGAAAATTAATGTTCCATCATACATCCAGTGACATCAAAACAAAAAATCATCATCTACACTCAGATTTATGCATCTAATGAAAGCAATAAAATAAGATTAAAAAAAAACTTCTACACTGAAATCATTGCATCTAATGAAAGTGATCAAATAGGATTAGAAATCAACATTTACACTCAAATAAATGCATCTAGTTCAAGTAAGTAAATAGTATTAGAAACCAACGTCTACATTGAAATCAATGCAGTTAATGAAAGAAATCAAATAGGATTAGAAATCAGCATCTCCACTGAAATCAATGCATTTAGTGCAAGAAATAAAATAGTATTAGAAATCATCTACATTGAAATCAATTCATTTAGTGCAAGAAATCTTCATTATAATTAGAAATGAACATCTACACTAAAATCAATGCAGCCAATGCCAACAACAATCAAATAGGTTTAGAAATTACGATCTACACTAAAATCAATGCATTTAGCGCAAACAATCAAATATTATTAGAAATCATCTACACTCAAATAAATGAATCTAGTGTAGGTAATAAAATATCATTAAAAATCAATATCAACACTAAAGTCAATGCATCTAGTGCAAAAAATCAAATAGGATTATAAATACCCATCTACACTGAAATCAATGCATCTAGTGAAAGAAATCAAATAGGATTAGAAATTGCCATCTACATTGAAATCAATGCATCTAGTGCAAGCAATCAAATAGGATTAGAAATCACCATATACACTAAATTCAATGCATCTAGTTCAATAAATATTCTTCCCTCTCCCCCCTCCAACTATATCTATATCTCCCTCCATCTCTCCTTGTTTGTCTCTTTATCTCAAACACCCCCCAAACACACACTCTCCCACACCATATCTATCGATATTTATGTCCCTACATCTCTCCATCTCTCTCTTCTTCCCTCTCTTCACCTTTCATCTATATCTCTATCTTCCCCTTCTCTCCCTCTCCCCCGCTTCTATCTATATTTTCTTGTGCTCTCTTCTCTCCCTCTCTCTACATATTCCTTATCACTCCCTCTTTCTCTCTCCACCTTTCTCTCTCTATGTCGTTATTATTACCTCCCTCTCTCTCCCCATCCAACTCCATATCTCTTTCCCTCCCTCTCTCCACTCTCTCACATCCTCTCTCTTTCTATTCCTTCCTCTCTCTCCCTTTCTCTCCCACCTCTCTCTCTTTCTCTCTCTTCACCCTCCAACTCTGTTATTATATCCCTACCTCTCCCCTTGTTTGTCTCTTTATCTCACCCAAAAATACAAACTCTCTCTCCATATCTCCCTTGTCACTCCCCCTCTCTCTTCACTTCTCACTCTCTATATTTTTCTTCTTCCCTCCCTCTGCCCCCCTACAAATCCATGTCTCTACCCATCCCTCTCTCCTTATCTCTCCCTCCCTCTCTCATCCTATCTCTCAAGTACTATTTCTTCCTTCCTCTCTCTCCATTTCTATCCTAACCCCTCTCTCTCTCTCCTTTGCTCTCCTATTCTCTCCATCTCTCCTTGTTTGTCTTTTTATCTCACCCCTAAACATACACTCTCTCTCAATCTCTCCGTTGTCACTCTCTCTCTTGCTCTCTCCAATCCTCTCATTATCTTCATCCCTCTCCCCCCCCCACCCTCTATCTTTGTGTCTCCCTCTCCCTCTCTTACCTTATCTACCTTACCATACATTTTTTACCATACCTCTTTTATTTACCATGGCATTTGGCCCATAGGCTTGTATATAATTAGATGTTTATTTCTAATTATATTTGATATATTTTTATGTATTTACCACACCTCTTTATACCTCTTTTATATTTATTTATTTAGCATGTCTCTTTTTTAAATACAGTATTTGGCCCATAGTATTTAGCCCATGGTATTAATTATAATTTGTCCGCTTCACCTAAATAAAACCTCCTTTTTGAGTTTTTTTTTAAATATAAAGAGATTTATGGAGTAAATGTAAAAATAAGTTTTATTTATTTACCATACCTCTAAAGTAAGTATAAAAACAAGTTTTATTTATTTACCATACCACTTGTTTACTTATATATTTATTTATTTAGCATGCTTCTAAAGTGTTATTTATAAATAAAATCTAACAAACTTAACAACTCGATGAATACAAATCTAAAGAGTGTGAATAATAATGATAGAACTATGTTGAGTTAATAAATTTGTAATTATTTATTTATACACTTATTTAAAGTTTTTTATAAATAGAGATTAAATTTTTATTTATAAACTCATTTTTTTTTTTAAATCTACATTAAATATTAATTTGAGCACAAGCAGCCTTACACATCAAACTAGGCTCTACAAATATGGTATCACTGATATTACTGGAATAAAAAAAAAATAGTACGCGGATATGGGATCACTGATATTACTGGAATAAAAAAAAAAATAGAATCACTGATGTTACGCGGGAATTTTAAAAAAATGAAAAAGACCTTTATTTCACATTAAATGAAACTATAATATAATGATGCTTGGTCAATCTTTGAAGTCCATATGTGAAACTATGTTACTGAATCCAGTACCATTGCTCATAAATCACAGATTTCCCTACTCTAAAAATATGAAATAATTTTATTAACACGTTCCAAATACAGTAATTAATAATCTGCTCAATCCTCCTAATAGTTTTTTCGGAACTTACCCAGACATACTGATTGTTTTTTGTCTTTTGGAAATGAAAATATTCTACGCTACAACCCTCCCACAATGCAAAAAAAGGATAAATTACACTAACAGAGTGTTGCCATTGAACACTGTGGATCCCATCGTGAAGAGCCCAGTAAGAAAGAAGCTGGATGTGCGCATCAAACTTTCAGATCTTTGCACTCAATATGGTTTTTCCGTTCTCCTTCACTTCCAAATAATCATCTTCTTCACGTTCCTCTTCCCAAGCAAACGAAGGCAGGGTAGATTTAACATTGCCAATTCTGAATGTGTAATATATGACTTTGCCGTTACCTGGAAGCTCCTGTTGACTTATCATTTCACATGTATACCCCTGTGAGAAACCTGGTTTGGTCCATGAAGATTGACACAGGCTAGCATATTTAACATGAACTGCAATAGAAAATTTCAGAGGCCTGAAACAACTTAATACCCTCTCCACTAATTCTTCCAGATCACAATCATTGGGATCATAACCCATGGCTTCAAAACTTGCATAACTAAAACCATCTTCCGGAGTTACATGAATTGTAGATAAGGCCTGTCCTTCAATAGAATTCATGGAGTAGCCGCATGGATCAAATTCAAAATCACAGATTTTCGCGTGAGGAAGAATTTTCGATATACCGGATTTATGTGTCATTAATTCTGCCGCAGAATTACAATGATCCTTGTAAAACAAAGAAGCCCGCTCGCGGTCCAGATTGGTCATGCACATCTCCAGTGTATAAACTGGGTGAGACGCACCCTCTGATGCAAAATCATCGGCAGAACCGGAGTAGATATGCCAGTTGTAACAAGTACCAGAATCTCCCATAACATAAGCCATGTTACCAGACCCAAGAGTTCCAAAGTACTTATCCAGATATGACACTTCCTCAGAAAAACTGCTGTGAGGAAATGACTGCGCTCCAGGAAAGATAAATGATCCACGTGTATATTTAACATTTTTAACAGAGAGAGACAGGCCGGTTGCATTGCTTAATATCAGAGGGATGGAAAGCAGCAGCTTGGTTGTCCCACAGGTCTTGAGAATGATCTTCAATGGGTAAACAAAGAGACTCGATTCTGACAGCACATATGAATCAAAATGTTCATTAGAGAGCTCAGAAACAATGGTGCATTCAGCAGCTTTGAGCATTTCATCCAATTGGGCTCGAGTGAGTGCCCTTAAGCCCCTGCCCCCTGATTCACTAAAAACTGAAGATGCAAAGAACTCAATCTCTAGCCGTTTTTCAAATCCTTCAAACCCGATTGCAGTCATCGGGGCAACTGTTTCTTCACAAGCCATACCCACTTTGAATTGCAGAAAAAGGGAGACTTTGTTCTAATGATAGAGAAAGTAGCAGCAGAAAATCACATTAAAACAAGGTAGTTTTTCAAAGCGTTGAGGGAGAAATCCTAGAGATGTAGCTGTAATTCTTAATCCTAGAGTTCCTACTCTTAAGGATACCAAATGTAAATATGAGGATGGCTTGACAATATTAGGAAGGCTTTCGGACGCACTGCACAGAAATGCAAACCAAAACCACATTTTAGTATTGAATATTATTCAACGTTACTCCTAAAATCCATGAATCTGTAATAGTATTTGATATTAAAGTTACATACAATCTATAATTGCAGCTAAATGGACTAATGTCGAACTAGAACAAAACCTTCCGTTTATCAATTCGTAGCACAGAAAAGAAAACCTACGTCGGAGTATGCAGCACTGCGGAACTTCTGGATGCCACCGTGGGGTCGAAGGTCTTCAATCTTGTAGCCCAAGGGAGTTTCGTATTGGAGATAGTCACAATTAGATTTCTTCGGACCACCTTTTGCATCCATCACAACATTCGCCCTTTCTGAAACACAAATCAAGCGGCATCAAGAACAAGCCAAACTTATAGAAAGTATGGCATCTAAATAGCGAAGACAAAATGACAAATTAATAGAGATGCCGCGGAAATTGAAAGTGCAACCTCAAAGCCAAATAGTAAGATGAGCATCAGAATCCTAGTCGCTCAGTTCTCCGGAGGCCAGAAAAAGAATGATCCCCAATCGATGGCCACCAGAAAACCTTGCAAACGAAGAAACTATGATGCAGTTGGAACTATACTCCACGGAGATACGGAACGTGGGCACCGAAACGTCGGTATATATAGAGGCGGGGAACGTATGTGCCGACGCGGGAATCTAAACCGAGCTAGACGGGCTGCTAGTGTAGACACGTGGCACTTTAACTTCACAGTTTATCACAATTTTACTCTTAGAACTTTACCCAGTTGGCAGTGAGTTTTGTCAGAGGACTATACGCTCTTGTCTTTGACAAATCAATATATTTGATGTAAACTAGCAAAACTACTACCACGTAAGTAAATTAGTTGATTTATGGGACTACCAAATTAATATTTACCACAACGAAATTTCGTTCATATATGGGACTTTGGTAACTCTAATATTAAAATACTATTAGGTATTTTAAATCCAGTAATTAATATTTCAAACATAATATTAAACACTAAACTATATTAAAATTTAAATATTTTAAATCTATATTATGAAAACTAATATTTTAAATTTAAATTTAAAATGTAGTTGTTCACTTCGAAAATTTTTAATTGTTATTTATTTATATATATTTAAATTTTAAATTAATAATATATTTTATTATTAAAAAAATAAAAATAAAAATGGTTTACTAATTTTAGATAATGGAGTACTTTGGTAAGAATTTTTTTAAATGAGGTCGCTGACTCAATTCCCTTCAATCTAAATAATATATTATGATAAAAATATAGCCCCACCAAACTTTAAAAAAAAATATATCTAATAATTGTTTTTAAAATTAAAAAAAATATCATATAATTTTTTTAAATTTCTTTCATCTTAACCGGATATATGAAACCTACATATCTAACTCCATTATAATTTAACTTATCTACGAAACAATTACTTTTATTCCTTCTTTATATATGCCATTCATTCCCCTAATTAATATTTTTGATGTGTTAGATTTTATGAAATGTTCGGAGTTTTTTTTTCTAACTTAAAATTATTTTAATAATTAAATATTGAATTGTGAGTATATAATTTTGTTATGGTTGTAATATATATTATTTTATCTTTTTAATATAAAAATATAAATTAAAAATTGCAATTTTCAAAATAATTTTAATTAATAATATTAATTTTTTTAATTAATATAAAAATACAATCAAGGCTTACACAATCTGATACATAATAATGTAATTCAGAATTTCCGAAATCCTCTATAAACTACAAGTGAATATAAATTAAAATATATAGTTCTAAAACATTTAAGAAATATTTTTTAATTAATAATGATAATTTAGTTTAAATAAATATACATGTAAATATATAATATAAAAATACATAAATATTTATTTTAATATTAATTAAATATTTTAATTATATATATATATATGAAATTTGAAAATAAAATATACTATTTTTTAGTTTTGATTTGTTTTAAAAGAATCAAAATCGACAATTAATAACAATATCAAATACATTTAAATTAAAAGTAATTTAATATAAATTGGTAGAAATAAATAAATTATAAATTGTATAAATAATTTATACAATGAGAATAAATATTTTCATGTGCTTGTCAATTTTGGTAGAAATTGGAATATGATTTTATTTTTACAGTATAATAACTTTGTCCATAAAAAAAAAGGTATAAAATAAAAATGTTCAAATAGAAAGTATAAGATCAAGATGTTTGACGAGTGAGAATGAGCTAGCCGTGAGAATGAATTAATACTAATAAAAAATCTATTATATTTATATATAAAGAGATCATAATAAAAAATAAATTAAGATCATAATGCAAGATAAATTATAGATTTAATATATTTTTTAAATAATGTATATATAATTTTATAAAATAAAAAATAAATTTTTTACATAAAATAAATTTTTTATTAAATAAAAATAACAATTATATATATTTTAAATAATATTAATTTAGTTTAAAAATAAATAATTTATACGTAATATTTATTATTAAAACTAAAAAAAACTTTACCCAACTACATTATTATTATAATAATAACAACACCATAAAACATGAAGCTTTTTTTTAAGTACTATTCCACGTGAGAAACATTATTATTCCCATTGACCTTTCAAATGTGTATAACCTTCCATATCTCTCAATGACATCGATATTTCTTTATCTATTATAACCCCTCAATCATGTGCTTATCATTGAGACTTCCTGATTTTTGCAATTTCCCTACTCTCTCTCAATCATTAACTTATCATACTCTACTTATGCCATGGTTTGTTTTTTCCTTTGTTTTGAAGGGTGCATTATTGGGATGAATTTGCCACTCATTATTATTGTTAAGGAGCTTATCCTGCAAAACAAGGGCATAGCGATTGTTCTAAGAGGCAAGCCATGCCACCTTTAATAACTTTACGTGATATTCAAATTCATAATATCACATTAACGTTATATTAAATCCCATACATATTATGTCTGAAATTTACGTGATATTCAAATGTCATATACAATATAAATTATAAAGTCAATTGATGTTATTGGAAATTTGATTTCAGTGATCCATAAATTGTTTGTAAAATCTTTCGGTAAAAATCACATTAAAGTAAATTTGGTCGAGATATTTCGAACCAACCAATATGATTCATCATCATCAACTGATGTTATCAAAAAAATTTATACTACACATAGAAATTTACGTCATATTCAAATGTCATACAAAATATGATTAATAAAGTCAACTGAGGTTATAAAAAGACTTTATTTAATGCATGTTAATATTTCTAATTTAAAAATATAAATTTGTTTATTATGTATAAAAAATGATTATTATTAAAGAAAAGGAACGAAAAAAGAAAAATAATGTTGATGAGTGAAGAACCATGTAATAGTATAAGTGAATAAGAGTAATAGTTGGGATACACAATAGTTTTTATAAGCGAACAAAAGTGATAGTTGGCATACAACATAGTTTCTGCATTGTTACTATTTAATTGATTTTTTTTTGCATAATGGTTTGTTGGTAATGATATATTCTTTTTCCAATAATAAAATAAAATAAATAGTTTCTTATAATGAGTTAAGTTTAATAGGCAAAGTTGCTTACTATTTCATGATAGGCTAGGTTTATGGCACAAAAATTATTAGTGGTTTTGTAGGTAATGATAGATTCATTTTCTAATAATAAAATAAAATAAAAATAATTGATTTTTTTTTTCATAATATTTTTTGAGTAATGATATATTAATATAAATAGTTTTGCATAGTTATTAATAATGTTTCAATTGTAAATATTTAGCCATATGTGTAAAATTGCTAATTAATTGTATTGTGCATAGCAAACTTTCAATTTATTGTATATAAGTTGTATATACGTTACTAAATCTTTATTCAAAAATATTTTTACTATTGCATTTTTAGTTATTGCGACTTATTTTTCCTCGTTATTAAATCCTTAGTGAAAATTGTTTTCGGTACTTGCATTTTTTTGTTATTTCCTTCTCCTCACAACTTCAAACAAATTCATCAGCTAAAAAACTTGCAAACTTCAATCAAGTTCATGAGCTAAAAAAACTGGCAAACGCTAATCATAAATCGGAAAAAGTGAACAATTAATGCAGATTCACATTTCCTTTTAATCATCTCTAGCAGCATAACATACATACACAGTAATCTATAACATATTCTTTTACATCATCAACCATTATTCAACACACTTGGATTAGTAATTCTTCGGTATGACATCAAATACGAAAATATTGGATTACCTTACCTTTAACGATTAATATATGATATGATTAGAAACTTATAACGAAAACGGAATTGCAACATCTAATTTGGCGTCCGCAAAGCTTTGTCTGCATAGTTAATCTTTGTAATTTAAGCTCTTAAGTTTCTATTGTATGCACTTTTGCATTCAACTAACTGAATTAAAACCAATATCAGAAGTCATTACAATTATTTTATCATATATTTTTTCTTATTTAACAAATTGAATTAAGCGAATTAAAACCAATATCAAAAAGTATTATCTTTTGCATTCACAAATCCCATACATACATTTGTTCTCTCCATAACCTCTCCACATGAAAAACCATGCTTCCGCAACTCTTTTCCTTGAACATAATTAAAAATTTCATTGTGTATATGAAGTTTTCAAGTTTCATTATAAGGTTGTTTTTGTCTTTATCACTATTTAATTAATAAAGGCATAAATTTTTTCAATTTATGTTTGTTGGAAATTAATTCCAACTATTTATATCAATCAGTAGTAATTGCAGAAGGACTGGATTGCGGCACATTCATGCCTTAGCAAAGGCGGTTGTCGTCTTCCTATAGAATTGTAAAAGGATTGGAAAGCTCACACAAGTGAAATGCAGAGAAGATAAGAATCGGCCCCTTGATATTTATCTAAGGCGGTAGCCGACTTCTTAGAAGCAGAGTTAAGGCTCAGACTCAAAGTCTCACCAGCAACGCAGAACCTTGATTACAGGTTGAATAAGGCTTTAAAGCCTTACCTTCATATCGACGGAGTTAATGATTGAGGTGGCACAAGTTCATTGCATCACAAGCAGCGATGCGATGCGATAATAGTTTTAACACTATCGCATCGCAAACTTTCAAAGTACTTAAAACGTGCACACCGAAGAGTTTTGGCGATGCGATGAGGTCCCACCTCAATCGCAATCACGACATCGCAAAGATTGTTGCATGTTCGTTGCACTACTGTCGTTCTCTGATGCAATGTGAACCCCGCTGCAATCGCATCGCAAGTTTTCAAGTGATCGCTCGCAAAGCACTGTTGAACCCATGTTCGCTGATGTTGCGATGCGATATGGGCCCCACGCAACCGCAATCACAAATTGCAAGACCGCAATCACAGGATCGCAAGATCACAAATGTTCCTCCGACTTGCATTGTATTGATTGCTTTCGATGTTGCGATGCGACGTGGTACCCACCACTATCACTAATCGCACATCGCAATTGTAAGGTGCAAAGGTCCTAAACCTTTTGGCCACTGAAATGTCGATCACCGATTGACTTACGGATGTAATGAGGATTTTAAAATGGATTTCATAGATTTGAGATCCGGCTTTGTTGGTCGATTTAATTGTTTTATTGTAACCGCGCCTTATAAAAGGAAAAGAACCCGAAGGCTTTTGTAATGCATTTTTTATGTATTAAGACATCATTGAAAACATAATTGCTGTGTCGAAAAGAAAAGCCCACAAGCTAGAAAAACACAGCAAGATTCCAAGCACTGTATGTGCGGATTTGAGGACAAAGAATTTTGTGAGCACTGTTTTTTTACAGTCCACTGTTATACTTTGTGAATCCCTCTCAAGGAGGAAGAATCATATTGCTGATTTTTGTATTTCTTTTATTCTTTTATGAATTAAGAAAACTTGTCCTAAATTGTTTCTGTTCATTCTGCAAATTGAGTTTTAAAACTCTATGTTTTTGAGGAAATCTTCATTCTCTCGTGTTTTTTAGAAGCAATCAGAAGCTTCTACATGCTATCAGATCTAGTCTAGGCACTCGGTGAGACAAAACAGAGTTTGTTTTTCCACTACAGGAGCTGTAAGAAGCTTATTGAGCAGATTTTCTCAAGTAGAGAAAGTTCTTGCTTGTTTTATTATACAGCCAGTATCTTTTCTTTACTTATACAGTTAAGATGGCAGATGCTGGAACTGGTTTGACAAATTCCCAACTTCCACAGTTTAATGGGAAGAATCATAGTTATTGGTCCATAACTATGAAAGCTTTGTTTGCTTCTCAGGGATTATGGGAGCTAGTTGAAAATGGCTACCCTGAACCTGCAGATGCAACATCGTTGGCTGCTTTGACAGCAGCAGAAAGAGACCTGTTGAAGAGAAACAGGAAGAAGGACTCCAAAGCCCTCTTTTATCTCTTTCAATCAGTACATGAGAGTGTTTTCTCATGGATTGCAACAACAACAAAGTCTAAAGAGGCATGGGATATTCTCAAAACTGCCTATCAAGGCATGGAGAAGGTGAAGACTGCAAAGTTGCATATGTTGAGGAGAGACTTTGAAACACTCAGCATGAAGGAATCTGATACAATAGATTCATTCTTCACTCAGGTTATTGGGTTGATAACCCAGATTAGATCTCATGGTGAAATTCTTGAAGAAAGAAGGATTGTAGAGAAGATCTTGAGAAGTTTACCCTCAAGGTTTGAAGCTGTTGTGGTAGAAATAGAAGAAACAAAGGATCTCTCACAGTTCACTGTAGATGAACTGAGTTCTTCTCTTATGTCTCATGAACACAGACTGAGTAGAGGAACAGATTCCTCTTTGGAGCAAGCATTCAAGACTCAAATGTCATTCATCCGAGGTAGAGGTCGTGGCAGAGCAAATAAAAGAGGTCAAGGAAGAAGCCAAAACAGAGGCAGAAATAATCCTACTAGCACAAGCGGAAGGAGCTACAATTAGAACCAAGATTAAGGTTCAAGCAAACATCAAGCTCATGAACAAAGGTATGATAAATCCAAAGTCCAATGTCATTATTGCAAGAAATTAGGCCATTATGCAAATGAATGTAAGAAAAAGAAAAATGACATGAATAATAGGCAAAATGCTAATTTTGCAAATGAAGAAGATAAGACCCCAAATATTGTGCTGTTAACATGTAACATTGCACAAGACAAACAAGAAGATGTTTGGTTCTTAGACTCAGGTTGTAGTAATCACATGACTGGAAACATTGCAATGTTTGCCAATCTGGATGAAAATGTGAAATCTGAGGTAACAATAGGAACTGATAGTAAGATATCTGTCAAGGGTAAAGGCAGAGTCAATATCCTAGCAAGAAATGGAGAACAGAAAATTGTGCCAAATGTATACTATGTACCTGGTCTGAAATGTAATCTTTTGAGCATTGGACAGCTCATTGACAAAGGTTACAATGTGTTCTTCAAAAATGATGTGTGTACAATCAGAGACATACCTCCAAGTAAGAAGATCATTGCAGAGGTGCAGATGACCAATAATAGAATTTTTCCTCTCAAACTCAGGGAAAATTTGAAGGAAGGAAGAACTATTACAGCTGTAACACAAGAAGTCTTCCAAGAGCAAGTGAAAGATGAGAACTGGTTATGGCACTTGAGATTTGGACATCTCAATTTCGGAGGTTTGAATCTTTTGCACAGAAAGGGAATGGTAAAAGGATTTCCATTGATTGAAAAGCCAGACATCCTTTATGAAGGCTGCATCTTGGGCAAACAACACAGAAAAATCTTTCCAACAAGAAAGAGTATAAGGGAAAAAGCACCCTTGGAAATTGTTCACTCTGATGTGTGTGCACTGATGCAAATACCATCATTTGCTGGAAATAAATATGTTTTAACTTTCATTGATGATTACACCAGAAAGACATGGGTGTATGTGTTAAAACAGAAGAGTGAAGTGTTTGAGAAATTTTTCCACTTCAAAACTCTTGTTGAGAAGCAGTGTGGGCATTGTATCAAAGTGCTCAGAACAAATAGAGGTGGAGAGTACATCTCTAAATACTTTCTGCGTTTTTGCAGAGAGAATGGCATATAAAAGAAATTCACCGTGAGGTATATGCCTCAGCAAAACGGCGTTGCAGAAAGGAAGAATAGGACCATTTTGGACATGGTCAGAAGTATGCTGAAGGAAAAACACTTGCCGCATGAGTATTGGGCTGAAGCTGTCACTTGTGCAATTTACATCTTGAACATATGCCCAACTAGAGTTGTCATGAACAGAATACCAGAAGAAGCATGGAGTGGACAAAAGCAAAATGTCACTCACATGAGAGTATTCGGATGTATAGCATATGCACATGTACCGAATCAACTAAGGAAGAATCTTGATAGTAAGGGGGAGAAGTGTGTCTTTACTGGCTACTGTGATGAGTCAAAAGCTTACAAAATTTATAATCCATCCACCAAGAAATTAATAGTAAGCAGAGATGTGCAGTTCTGTGAAGAAGAAGCTTGGAATGGAAGTCTAGAAAAGACTGTGAACGTGAAGACAACTCTGTCTCACGAAGACGAAGAAGAAGGAAAAGCTATTGTTAACCCTTCTTCAGTGGCTCCTCCTCCACCACCACAAATTGGAATTCGAATAGCCTTAAGAAGTCAAGGAAGTGCTACTCCAAGCACATTGCATGGATCAAAAATGCCCTCAAGTTGAAATGAAACTCCAAGCACACCAAGAAGACCAAGATTCAGAAATCTGAGTGAGATTTATGAACATGGAGAGGTAAGTAACAATACCGGTCTGAATTCATTATTCATTTTGTATTGTCATGTTGATGACCCAATCCATTTTGAAGATGCTGTAAAAGATGATAAATGGATTGAAGCAATGAATGAAGAAATTGGTGCAATTGAGAAGAGTAAAACATGGGAGTTAGTGAACCTCCCTGAAGGTAAATATGACGTTGGAGTTAAGTGGGTCTATAAGACCAAAAGCAATGTTGAAGGCAAGATCAAAAGGTAGAAGGCCAGACTTGTTGTTAAAGGCTACAAGCAGCAACAAGGGAGAGACTATGATGAAACCTTTGCACCGGTAGCAAGGATGGAAATAGTTAGAATAGTGTTGTTTATTGCGGCACAACACAAATGGAATATTTATCAGATGGATGTTAAATCTACATTCCTAAATGGAGTGTTAGAAGAAGATTTTTATGTTGAACAACCTCCAGGCTATGAAGTTGAAGGCCAAGAACATAAAGTATGTAGGCTGAAGAAGGCTCTTTATGGGCTAAAGAAAGCTCCAAGAGCATGGTACAGTAGGATAGATGCTTACCTGATTGAGAACGGGTTAAATGAGAAGCGTGATGGTGAACCCACACTTTACATAAAGGAGAATGACAGTAAGATACTTATCGTTGTTTTATATGTAGATGACTTAATCTTCATAGGCAATGATGCTTCTCTCATTGCTGATTTTAAAGCAGTCATGAATAGAGAATTTGAAATGACTGACTTGGGCTTCTTAAGATATTTTCTTGGAATTGAAGTAGACCAAAGTGAAAATGGTGTTTTCATTTCCCAAGTTAAATATGTAGAAGCAGTGTTGAAGAGATTTAACATCCAGAATAGCAAGGTAGCTGTGACTCCAACTATAATGGGGTTGAAATTGAGTAAAGAAGATAGTAGCAAGGATTTTGATCCAAAGGTGTATAAGAGCATAGTTGGCAGCCTTATGTACTTAACTGCAACTAGGCCAGATATTATGCACGATGTTAGCTTAATCTCCAGATTCATGGAAAGATCGAAAGAAGCTCATTGGTAAGCAGCCAAGAGAATTCTAAGGTATGTAAATGGAATGAAGTGGTTTGGTATATTATACTCCTCTTCTGAAAGTTTCATGTTGACAGGTTACACTAACAGTGATTGGGCTGAAAGTGTTGATGATCGGAAGAGCAGATCAGGATATGTGTTTCATTTAGGATCGGGAGCAGTTTCATGGGCTTCCAAGAAGCAACCAGTAGTTGCTTTATCTACAGCAGAAGCAGAATATGTGGCAGCAACAGCAGCAACATGCCAAGTAGTATGGCTGAGAATAGTTCTTAGAGATTTGTGTCATGAACAAGAAAAGGGAACAACCATTTACTGTGACAATATCTCGGCAATAGAATTGTCTAAAAATTATATTTTTCATAAAAGGACAAAGCACATTGACACCAAGTTTTACTTCATACGTGAATTGGTTAACAATGGTGAGTTTGTTTTGCAGCATTGCAGAACAGAGGATCAGTTTGCAGATATCCTCACAAAGCCATTGGCACAGAAAAGCTTTGATCATTTCAGGGAATTCCTGGGTATGCAGAAAAACCCAGCAGTTGAAATTAAGGGGGAGTGTTGGAAATTAATTCCAACTACTGATATCAATCCGCAGTAATCGTAGAAGGACTAGATTGCGGCATATTGATGCCTTAGCAAAGGCGGTTGTCATCTTCCTATAGAATTGCAAAAGGATTGGAAAGCTCACACAAGTGAAGTGTAGAGCAGATAAGAATCGACCCCTTGATATTTATCTTAGGCGGTAGCCGACTTCTTAGAAGTAGAGTTAAGGCTCAGACTCAAAGTCTCGCCAGCAACGCAGAACTTTGATTACAGGTTGAATCAGGCTTTAAAGCCTTACCTTCATATTGGAAAAGTTAATGATTGAGGCGGCACAAGTTCGCATCGCAAACTTTCAAAGTACTTAAAACATGCACACAGAAGAGTTTTGGCGATGCGATGAGGTCCCACCTCAATCGCAATCACGGCATCGCAAATATTGTTGCAAGTCCGTTGCACTACTGCCGTTCTCCGATGCGATGTGGACCCTGCTCCAATCACATCGCAAGTTTTCAAGTGATCGTCCACAAAGTACTGTTGAACCGATGTTTGCCAATGTTGTGAAGCGATATGGGCTTCGCGCAATCGCAAGACCACAATCGCAGGATCGCAAGATTTCAAATGTTCCTCCGACTTGCATTGTATTGATCGCTTCCGATGTTGCGATGCGATGTGGTCCCCACCACCATCTCTAATCACACATCGCAATTGTAAAGCGCAAAGGTCCTAAACCTTTTGGTCGCTGAAATGTCGATCGTCGATTAACTTACGGATGCGATGAGGATTTTAAAGTGGATTTCATAGATTTGAGATCTGGCTTTGTTGGTCGGTTTAATTGTTTTATTGTAACCGCGCCTTATAAAAGGAAAAGAGCCCGAAGGCTTTTGTAATGCATTTTTTATGTATTAAGACATTATTGAAAACATAATTTCTGTGTTGAAAAGAAAATCCCACAAGCTAGAAAAACACAGCAAGATTGCAAGCACTGTATGTGCGGATTTGAGGACAGAGAATTTTGTGAGCACTATTTTTTTACAGTCCATTATTATACTTTGTGAATCCCTCTCAAGGAGGAAGAATCATATTTCTGATTTTTGTATTTCTTTTATTCTTTTATGAATTAAGAAAACTTGTCCTAAATTGTTTCTGTTCATTCTGCAAATTGAGTTTTAAAACTCTATGTTGTTGAGGGAATCTTCATTCTCTCTTGTTTTTTAGAAGCAATTAGAAACTTCTACATGCTATCAGATTTATTCTAGGCACTCGGTGAGAAAAAACAGAGTTTGTTTTTCCACTACAGGAGCTGTAAGAAGCTTATTGAGCAGATTTTCTCAAGCAGAGAAAGTTCTTGCTTGTTTTATTATACAGTCAGTATCTTTTCTTTACTTATACAGTTAAGATGGCAGATGCTGGAACTGGTTTGACAAATTCCCAACTTCCACAGTTTAATGGGAAGAATCATAGTTATTGGTCCATAACTATGAAAGCTTTGTTTGCTTCTCAGGGATTATGGGAGCTAGTTGAAAATGGCTACCCTGAACCTGCATATGCAACAGCGTTGGCTGCTTTGACAGCAGGAGAAAGAGACCTGTTGAAGAGAAACAGGAAGAAGGACTCCAAAGCCCTCTTTTATCTCTTTCAATCAGTACATGAGAGTGTTTTCTCATGGATTGCAACAACAACAAAGTCTAAAGAGGCATGGGATATTCTCAGAACTGCCTATCAAGGCATGGAGAAGGTGAAGACTGCAAAGTTGCAGATGTTGAGGAGAGACTTTGAAACACTCAGCATGAAGGAATCTGATACAATAGATTCATTCTTCACTCATGTTATTGGGTTGATAACTCAGATAAGATCTCATGGTGAAACTCTTGAAGAGAGAAGGATTGTAGAGAAGATTTTGAGAAGCTTACCTTGAAGTTTTGAAGCTATTGTGGTAGAAATAGAAGAGACAAAAGATCTCTCACAGTTCACTGTAGATGAACTGAGTTCTTCTCTTATGTCTCATGAACACAGACTGAGTAGAGGAACAGATTCCTCTTTGGAGCAAGCATTCAAGACTCAAATGTCATTCAGCCGAGGTAGAGGTCGTGGCAGAGAAAATAACAGAGGTCAAGGAAGAAGCCAAAACAAAGGCAGAAATAATCCTAATAGCACAAGCGGAAGGAGCTACAATTAGAACCAAGATGAAGGTTCAAGCAAAAATCAAGCTCATGGACAAAGGTATGATAAATCCCAAGTCCAATGTCATTATTGCAAGAAATTAGGCCATTATGCAAATGAATGTAAGAAAAAGAAAAATGACATGAATAATAGGCAAAATGCTAATTTTGCAAATGAAGAAGATAAGACCCCAAAGATTGTGCTATTAACATGTAACATTGCACAAGACAAACAAGAATATGTTTGGTTCTTAGACTCAGGTTGTAGTAATCACATGACTGGAAACATTGCAATGTTTGCTAATCTGGATGAAAATGTGAAATCTGAGGTAACAATAGGAACTGATAGTAAGATATTTGTCAAGGGTAAAGGCAGAGTCAATATCCTAGCAAGAAATGGAGAACAGAAAATTGTGCCAGATGTATACTATGTACCTGGTCTGAAATGTAATATTTTGAGCATTGGACAGCTCATTGACAAAGGTTACAATGTGTTCTTCAAAAATGGCGCGTGTGTAATCAGAGATATACCTCCAAGTAAGAAGATCATTGCAGAGGTGCAGATGACCAACAATAGAATTTTTCCTCTCAAACTCACGGAAAATTTGAAGGAAGAAAGAACAATTGCAGCTGTAACACAAGAAGTCTTTCAAGAGCAAGTGAAAGATGAGAACTGGTTATGGAACTTGAGATTTGGACATCTCAATTTCGGAGGCTTGAATATTTTGCACAGAAAGGGAATGGTAAAAGGATTGCCATTGATTGAAAAGCCAGACATCCTTTATGAAGGCTGCATCTTGGGCAAACAACATAGAAAAATCTTTCCAACACGAAAGAGTATAAGGGAAAAAGCACCCTTGGAAATTTTTCACTCTGATGTGTGTGCACTGATGCAAATACCATCATTTGCTGGAAATAAATATGTTTTAAGTTTCATTGATGATTACACCAGAAAGACATGGATTTATGTGTTAAAACAGAAGAGTGAAGAGTTTGAGAAATTTTTCCACTTCAAAACTCTTGTTGAGAAGCAGTGTGGGCATTGTATCAAAGTGCTCAGAACATATAGAGGTGGAGAGTACATCTCTAAATACTTTCTGCGTTCTTGCAGAGAGAATGGCATATAAAAGCAATTCACCGTGAGGTATACACCTCAGCAAAATGGCGTTGCAAAAAGGAATAATAGGACAATTTTGGACATGGTCAGAAGTATGCTGAAGGAAAAACACTTGCCGCATGAGGATTGGGCTGAAGCTGTCACTTGTGCAATTTACATCTTGAACATATGCCCAACTAGAGTTGTCATGAACAGAATACCAGAAGAAGCACGGAGTGGACAAAAGCAAACTGTCACTCACATGAGAGTATTCGGATGTGTAGCATATGCACATGTACCGAATCAGCTAAGGAGGAATCTTGATAGTAAGGGGGAGAAGTGTGTCTTTATTGGCTACTGTGATGAGTCAAAAGCTTACAAACTTTATAATCCATCCACCAAGAAATTAATAGTAAACATAGATGTGCAGTTCTGTGAAGAAGAAGCTTGGGATGGAAGTCTAGAAAAGACTGTGAACGTGAAGACAACTCTGTCTCACGAAGAAGAAGAAGAAGGAAAAACTATTGTTAACCCTTCTTCAGTGGCTCCTCCTCCACCACCACAAATTGGAATTCGAATAGCCTTGAGAAGTCAAGGAAGTGCTACTCCAAGCACATTGCATGGAAAAAAAATGCCCTCAAGTTGAAATGAAACTCCAAGCACACCAAGAAGACCAAGATTCAGAAATCTGAGTGAGATTTATGAACATGGAGAGGTAAGTAACAATACCGGTCTGAATTCATTATTGATTTTGTATTGTCATGTTGATGACCCAATCCATTTTGAAGATGCTGTAAAAGATGATAAATGGATTGAAGCAATGAATGAAGAAATTGGTGCAATTGAGAAGAGTAAAACATGGGAGTTAGTGGACCTCCCTGAAGGCAAAGATGACGTTGGAGTTAAGTGGGTCTATAAGACCAAAAGCAATGTTGAAGGCAAGATCGAAAGGCACAAGGCTAGACTTGTTGTTAAAGGCTACAAGAAGCAACAAGGGAGAGACTATGATGAAACCTTTGCACCGGTAGCAAGGATGGAAATAGTTAGAATAGTGTTGTCTATTGCGGCACAACACAAATGGAATATTTATCAGATGGATGTTAAATCTACATTCCTGAATGTAGTGTTAGAAGAAGAGGTTTATGTTGAACAACCTCCAGGCTATGAAGTTGAAGGCCAAGAGCATAAAGTATGTAGGCTGAAGAAGGCTCTTTATGGGCTAAAGAAAGCTCCAAGAGCATGGTACAGTAGGATAGATGCTTACCTGATTGAGAATGGGTTTGAGAAGCGTGATGGTGAACCCACACTTTACATAAAGGAGAATGACAGTAAGTTACTTATCGTTGTTTTATATGTAGATGACTTAATCTTCACAGGAAATGATGCTTCTCTCATTGCTTATTTTAAAGCAGTCATGAAAAGAGAATTTGAAATGACTGACTTGGGATTCTTAAGATATTTTCTTGGAATTGAAGTAGACCAAAGTGAAAATGGTGTTTTCATTTCCCAAGTTAAATATGTAGAAGCAGTGTTGAAGAGATTTAACATCCAGAATAGCAAGGCAGCTGTGACTCCAACTATAATGGGGTTGAAATTGAGTAAAGAAGATAGCAGCAAGGATTTTGATCCAAAGTTGTATAAGAGCATAGTTGGCAGCCTTATGTACTTAACTGCAACTAGGCCAGATATTATGCACGCTGTTAGCTTAATCTCCAGATTCATGGAAATATCGAAAGAAGCTCATTGGTAAGCAGCCAAGAGAATTCTAAGGTATGTAAATGGAATGAAGGGGTTTGGTATATTATACTCCTCTTCTGAAAGTTTCATGTTGACGGGTTACACTGACAGTGATTGGGCTGAAAGTGTTGATGATCGGAAGAGCACATCAGGATATGTGTTTCATTTAGGATCGGGAGCAGTTTCATGGGCTTCCAAGTAGCAACCAGTAGTTGCTTTATCTACAGCAGAAGAAGAATATGTGGCAGCAACAGCAGTAGCATGCCAAGCAATATGGCTGAGAAGAGTTCTTAGAGATTTGTGTCATGAACAAGAAAAGGGAACACCCATTTACTGTGACAATATCTCGGCAATATAATTGTCTAAAAATTCTATTTTTCATAAAAGGACAAAGCACATTGACACCAAGTTTTACTTCATACGTGAATTGGTTAACAATGGTGAGTTTGTTTTGCAGCATTGCAGAACAGAGGATCAGTTTGCAGATATCCTCACAAAGCCATTGGCACAGAAAAGCTTTGATCATTTCAGAGAATTCCTGGGTATGCAGAAAAACCCAGCAGTTGAAATTAAGGGGGAGTGTTGGAAATTAATTCCAATTACTGATATCAATTCGCAGTAATTGCAGAAGGACTAGATTGCGGCATATTGATGCCTTAGCAAAGGCGGTTGTCATCTTCTTGTAGAATTGCAAAAGGATTGGAAAGCTCACACAAGTGAAGTGCAGAGCAGATAAGAATCGACCCCTTCATATTTATCTTAGGCGGTAGCCGACTTCTTAGAAGTAGAGTTAAGGCTCAGACTCAAAGTCTCGCCAGCAACGCAGAACGTTGATTACAGGTTGAATCAGGCTTTAAAGCCTTACCTTCATATCGGCAGAGTTAATGATTGAGGCGGCACAAGTTCGCTGCATCATAAGCAGCGATGCGATGCGATGATAGTTTTAACACTATCACATCGCAAACTTTCAAAGTACTTAAAACATGCACACCGAAGAGTTTTGGCGATGCGATGAGGTCCCACCTCAATCGCAATTGCGGCATCGCAAATATTGTTGCAAGTCCGTTGCACTACTGCCGTTCTCCGATGCGATGTGGACCCTGCTCCAATCGCATCGCAAGTTTTCAAGTGATCGTCCACAAAGGACTGTTGAACCAATGTTTGCCGATGTTGTGATGCGATATGGGCTCCGCGCAATCGCAAGACCACAATCGCAGGATCGCAAGATTTCAAATGTTCCTTCGACTTGCATTGTATTGATCGTTTCCGATGTTGCGATGCGATGTGGTCCCCACCACCATCTCTAATCGCAAATTGCAATTGTAAAGCGCAAAGGTCCTAAACCTTTTGGTCGTTGAAATGTCGATTGTCGATTGACTTACGGATGCGATGAGGATTTTAAAGTGGATTTCATAGATTTGAGATCCAGCTTTGTTGGTCGGTTTTATTGTTTTATTGTAACCGCGCCTTATAAAAGGCAAATAACCCGAAGGCTTTTGTAATGCGTTTTTATGGATTAAGACGTTATTGAAAACAGAATTGTTGTGTTGAAAAGAAAAGCCCGCAGGCTAGAAAAACACAAGATTGTAATCTCTGTATGTGTGGATTTGAGGACAGAGAAGTTTGTGAGCACTGTTGTTTTACAGTCCATTGTTATACTTTGTGAATCTCTCTCAAGGAGGAAGAATCAGATTGTTGATTTTTGTATTTCTTTTATTATTTTATGAATTAAGAAAACTTGTCCTAAATTGTTTCTGTTCATTCTGCAAATTGAGTTTTAAAACTCTGCTTTGTTGAGGGAGTCTTCTTTCTCTCTTGTTGTTTAGAAGTAATCAGAAACTTCTACAATGTTCGCATTAAAGTTTTTTCAAATATTGAAGGATAAATTTTTTTAATTTATGTTTGCTTTAAAGGTTTTTCTATTTGAAAGTATAAAGTTTTTTAATCTAAGTTCATATTGAAGGTTTTTTTATTCCTAATAATTTATTATTAAAAATGAATATTTTATGTTTATTTTATTAATAATATTTTAACTTGTTAGATCTAAGACTTTTGTGATCCATATTGTAGATAGATAGAAAATCTTTCGGATTAATCACATCATTAGGATTTGGACCAAGTCCTAATGATGTGATTAATCCAAAAGATTTTCTATCTATCTACAATATTTTAACTGTAAATTATTAGGCATACGTGTCAAAGTAAAAATGAATTGTATTAGCTGGAAGAAGTTTTCAATAAGTAGAATGCGTCAATTTTTTAAAAAAATTAATATTTTATTTAGTATAAATAAAGCATATTTTCTTAATAACATTGTTTAGTTTATATTTAAATTATTATTTAATTAATTATATTTTATAAAAGAGATCAAATCTACATATCTAGTCAAATTATTTAACATTTGTTTATATTTTATATTTATTAAGTCATGAGGCATAGTCTTTCATGAATTTTTAGTATTTAACAAATAAAAAATATATAGATAATTTAGATTTCATAATCATAAAGGATTCTTCATCTAATACATCATATACATGATGTAATAGAATTTGTAAATATTTTGTTTGGATTCAAAACAAGTTTTTCAATTTCAAAGTTGAGATAAAAGTTTCTGAATGTTTTTTTTTTTCCAAAAAAAGTTTTCAAACTCGACGTTGAGATAACATGTGACAATTCCAAAATATTAGAAAACACTCGACCCTCCTTTTCCATCAACATCGTTAATTTGTCCATATGCTTCACCGCTTCATTATCTATTATCTTTTATCTTTTCCATTGGTCATCATTTCTTTTCTTCCTTACATATGGTAATCGCAATGGCATTGAATTGAATTATTGAGTCTACGCAATAAATGGAAAGGATTCTAGAAAGAATGTCAATGTGAAATTATTTGAAATCATGTAACCTCCTGAAATAATTTCCATCAATCAATTGTATCATGAGATACTTGCACTTAAGGTATAGGTAATTGGTAGGTGTTAAATTATTTTCATGGATGAAAGTTAGTATTTGGGAAAAATCGATAGGAATCATATAGAGGGTTGGGTGCCATATAATCAAATCATTTATTATTTCAGGTTTTCATTAATTATGGTGTATTGTATTATTAATTGGTTTCAAGTTTGAATTAATTGATTTGATTAATTTTTATGGTCTATAATCTAATTTAAATTATCATTTTTTTTTCATTTTTTTATGTGTTGATTGATATATAAAAGGTGGAAAATATAGGATATCTTTGTATACCAATCATATTTAATAATATGGTTATGCTACTATATGTTTTAATTTAAATATTAATTAAAAAATATAAAGGCAATTTTTTTTTTTTACTATATATATTTTTCCTCACATTTAAATTTTTGAAAAATATTATTTATATTACACATAGACAATTATGGACTCTAAATAATAGATTAAATAAAAATAAAGTGCAAAACCATGACCAATAAAACTATGGGTGATAATATTTTTTCTCAAAACTATTTTAACACACAATTATCTAATAAGTTATAAAGTCCAGTGATATTTATATATAATATTTAATTTAAAAAAAATTAACAAATTCATAATTTAATTATATTTTTTAATTCAATGAATCCACAAATTATAAAATTAAAAATTAAATTAAGAAATTAAGAAATTAAACATTATAATTTATAAATTGATTAATAATCAATAGTTATGATTTTTTTTAATGAAGATTATGAACTAAGTTGGGTAGTCTAATTAATTAATGAAATGAATTTAATTAATTGGTGAAATGGTTTTAACGGAATTTTTTTTTTTTGTCAATTTTATTCAAAAACTAGTTCAAATTTTTCAAAATCATATATTTAAGTTTTTAATTTGCTCCATAGATTTTTAAGACACTATGAAGACACTCTTAGATGCTAAGTAACAGGTTCAATTCAAGTGTTATTCCTGGAAATGACCTTGATATACTTCAAGAAATTTTGAGGATATAGAATCTATTTATATGTTTAAAAGTGTATTTTAAACAACAAAAAATCACAATCTTATTAGAAATTATATTACTACATTTAAGGAAAAAAATCATTTTTCTTACTATTCAAGCTACACAAAATTTAAAATAATAATTATTTTTTTTATTAATTTACATTTTTAAATTTGAATAACTAAAAATTAATAACTTAAAAAAATAATATTATTTTTATATATATTTTTTTGAAGTAAATTATTATTAATATATTATAACTTATATTAATTATATTAATTTATAAAAATAATATTTAGCCAACAACACAATATTGCGTATCTATTAAAACTTTCGATATAATGAACGGTAAAAAAATTCGATTAGATTTAAACAATGTAGGTTTCAATGCTATGTGAAGTGCGTGTCGAAGGTATCAAGCATCTATTTTAGAGTGAAATGAAACTTTATCAAATTCTACAACTTTGAAAAAATATATTAAACTCTACAGCTTTGGAAATATCTATTTATCTCTACAGCTTTGATTTAAATATCTAGCTCTATGGCTTTGAAATATCTACCAATATTGGAAATTTTCCATGTATTAAAAATAATATTGGATTTAAAGAATGTAGGTTGCAATGCGAGCTGAAAAGGTTGTGGAAGATATCGAAACAAAGGTAAAGCTGAAATATTTTAGGCCGATTAAAATGGAGTAAGTGGGAGAGGAAATAAAATTTTGGATTATAATTTTTAGAAAAATGAAATATATTTATATGGAGGTTGAGGTTCTTTCACCAAGTAAGTCACTTATTTTAATGAGATTTACATTTTGTGAGGGTTGTTGGTTAACTCATTGTATCAAAATATACATTTCTAATACATTAATATATAACAAGACTAACATTTAAAACATAGAATCGGCCAGCATGATTTTTCTGAACTTGGTAAATAACACCTGACTAATAAATGCTTCACCATACATTTCTACTAACTTTTCATTAAATTTTCATTTGAATTTAATAATTTAATATGTTTCGGAATATTAAATGATTGACAATACATTTCTACAAAACCCTTCATTAAATTTCCATTTGACTATAATAATTTAATTTACTACAGAATAGGTATTAGTACTCCTGCTACAAACTCCATTTAAGTGATGTCCTTGCCTGCAAATAAAATCTGCAACCTGCAAACTATCTACTTGACATATGGTTGTTGTCAGTAAATTTAACGCGGTGGTTGAGATTAAGTTTCCAACACTACCCCTTGATCAAAACTGCCGCCATTGACAATTCTGAAACAATCTCCGAGGTAAACACAATTTTCATGCGCCAATGGCTTTGTGAAGATGTCTACAAATTTTTCTTCTGACATGCAATGTTGTAACACAATCTCACAATTGTTAACCAATTCTCTTATAAAATGATATTTATTGTCAATGTGCTTCATCCTCTTGTGAAAAACAAAATTCTCTGATTGTGAAATTATTGAACTTTTGTCACATAAAATAGTGGTTATTCCCTCTTGTTCATGGCATAAATCCATCAATATCCTTCTCTTCTGAATTGCTTGACACATTTCCACTGTTGTGGTGACATGTTCAGCTTCTGCACTTGATAATAACACTATCGGTTTCTTCTTGGAGGCCCATGGAATGGCTCCTGAACCTAAATGAAAAACATATCCTGACGTTATTTTTCTGTCATCGACACTTCCTACCGAGTCACTGTCTATGCAACCAACCAGTCTAAAATCATTTGTAGAAGTGTAAAAAATAGCATACTCCTTTGTCCCATTGACATACTTCAAAATCCTTTTGGTTGTTTGTCAATGTGTCTCCTTGGGTGTCTCCGTGACCCTTTACACCAAAATCAATGCATTCATTATATCAGGCTTAGTTGTGGTTAAATACATTAAGGTGCCCATCATGCTTTTGTATAATGTCGGATTGAAATTGCTGCTGCAATCTTCTTTTCTCAACTTCAACCCCATGATTGTTGGAGTTGGTGTTTCCTTGTTTCGAATATTAAATATCTCTAAAATGACTGCTACATGATTTTATTTGGAAATGTAAATACCATTTTATGTTTTCTTCACTTCTATGCCAAAAAAATACCTTAATAACCCAATTTAGTCATTTCACACACAATTTTCATGACTTCTTTCAAATAAAAAATGACTAAATTGTCACTCCCTGTAAAAATCAAATCATCTACAAAGAAAAAAACAACAAGAAGCTTACAATCACTCTCTTTGATCTAGAGAGTAGGCTCACTGCCACATTTTTCGAAGCCATTATCCATCAAGTAAGCATCTATCTTGCTAATCCATGCACGCGGTGCTTACTTCAGCCCATAAACAGATTTCCTCAACTTATACACCTTGTCTTCTTGGCATTCTATCTCATAATCATGTGGTTTCGCAACATATACTTCATATTTTAGCACTCCAATCAAGAACGATGATTTTAGGTCCATTTGATACACTTTCCATTTATGTTGCGCCACAATTGACAACACTGTACGCACTGTCTCCATCCTTGTGCCTCGCGCAAATGTCTCTGCATAATCTATTCCATGTTGCTGCTTGTATCCTTTGAAAACTAGCCTTGCTTTATGCCTTTCAATGTTTCCTTCAATGTTTCTCTTGGTCTTATAGACCCACTTCACTCCAATGACTTCTTTTCCTTGCGGAAGGTTCACTAACTCCCATGTGTCATTCTTTTCTATTGCACCTATTTCCTCATCCATTGCCGCAACCCATTTTGCTTCTTTTACTGCATCCTCGGAATGGATTAGGTCATCTATGTGACCTAAATAATGCAAATAAGGAATTTAGACCAACACTACTATCAACTTCATTTTGCTCTTAAATTTCACTTAAATTTCTAATTTTTTGTCTTCTCATGTTTGCAGAAGATGGGCTTCACATGTCACATGGTTTTGCGCTAGATGTAGACGACATTGTGAATATTTGTGGTGTGCTTGGTGAAGCACTTCCTTAAATGTGCGGCATTGTCCTATTATTTGTTGATAGTGTCACTTGGTGACTACTTTTTTGAGCTTGAATAGGTATAGGAGGAGTCATCGTTGAGGAACTACTTGTTACGGTTAATTCCTCTTTCTCTTCATGTGGTATACATGTCTTCACATTGATTTTCTTCTCTAAACTTACATCCCATGATTCCTCTTCTAGAACTTAACATCTCTGTTGTTTATGACCTTCTTGGTTGATGGATTGTAGAGCTTCTATGCCTTGGATTCATCACTATATCCAACAAATATGCATTTCTCCCCCTTGATGTCCAACTTATTCCTTAAATCATCCAATACATGTGCATACGCCACACATCCAAACAATCTCATGTGAGTGACACCATGCTTTCTTCCACTCCAAGCCTCTTCAGAAACTATATTCATAACACTTTTGGTTGGATACCTATTAATGATATATGTTGTGCACACAAGAACTTCAGCCCAATAATCATTTGGAAAATGCGTTTCCTTCAACATACTCCTTGCCATTTCCATAATTGTCCTATTATTTATTTCCATGACACTATTTTGTTGAGGTGTATGCCTTGTTGTAATTTTCTTGTGAATTCCATGCTGCTTGCAAAAATGTAGGAAGTCATTTGAGATGTATTCGCCACCTGTGTCAGTCCTCAAAACTTTGATGTAGTGTCCAATTTTCTTCTCAACAAGAACTTTGTATTGGCAGAAGCCCTCAAACACTTCACTTTTCTTTTTTACGAAGTAGACCTATGTCTTCCTTGTATAATCATCTATGAAAGTCAAAATGTAATAACTTACAACAATCGATGGTGTCTGCATTCGTCCACATAAATATGAATGGACAATCTCCAAAGGTGGCTTTGCCCTTATTGACTTCCCTGCTAGAAACGATTCTCTATTTTGTTTACCCAAGGTGCATCCTTCACATAGGTTGTTCAGTTTTTCTATGAGTTTCAATCCGTTCACCATGCCTATCTTGTGCAACAAAATCAAACCTCCAAAATTAAGATGGCCAAATCTCAAATGTCATAACTAATTTTGATCTTTAACTTCTGCATGAAAGTTTACTTGTGTGATGAATACTACATTTCTTTCATTCTATTGTGAATTCATTGATAGTTGTGCTTGAGCACCTTCTTCCTTCAAATATGGTTTTAACTTGAGAGGAGACATTCTATTTCTTGTCATATGAAAATTTTCAAATCAAATATCTTCTTGGATACTTATCCAAAATTGTGAACACATCATTTTTGAAAAATACATTGTAGCCCTTTTGCATGAGTTGTCCAATTCTTATGAGGTTATGTTTCAAACTGGGGACAAAATAAACATCTAAAATGTACTTCTTCTCCCCATTCTTTGTTAGAATGTCGACTCTTCCTTTTCCCATGACAGAGACTTTACTGTCGATCCCTAATGTCACTTCTGATTTCACACTTTCATCTAGATTGGAAAACATTTATATGTTCTAAGTCATGTGTTTGCTACACCCTGAATCCAAAAACCATACATCCCCTTGTTTTTCATGTGATACATTACAAGCTAAAAATATGCTATCATGGTTCTTATATTCCTTTGTAAAATTTGCACTTACTTTGTTACTTATTTCATATTTCTTATTTCTACATTCATTTGCATAATAACCATACTTCTTACAGTAATGACATTGAACTTGAGATTTAACACAACTCTCACCTTATGTTTGATTTTCTCTTGAGCCTCAATGACTTGGATTTTGATTGCTTCCCCTTCCACTTGAACTTGAAGGGCTTCCTCTTCGACCTTTGTGTGGGCTTCTACCTCTTCCTTTAGCATTTTATCTTCCTCTTCCTCTACCTTGACCAAATGAACTTATGTCTTGAAGGCATGCTCCAATGAGAAATTTGTTGATCTTTTCAATCTATGTTCATGAGAAATCAGTGATGCATGAAGCTCATCCATTGAAAACTGTGAGAGATCATTTGTCTCTTCTATGATCACAACAATGGTATCAAATATTGTTGGTAGAATTCTAAAAAATTTCTTAACAATTCTCCTTTCCTGAAGTGTCTCACCATGAGACTTGATTTAAGTAACTAGAAAAATTACATTTGTACAAAAAACAAGTCTACATTCTCAGACTCTTTCATAGAAATTTTCTCAAAATATATTCTCAGCATTTGTAATTTTTTTATTTATTTACCTTTTCCATCCCTTGGTAGGTTGTCTGGAGGGAATCCCATGCTTTCTTGGCCTTTGTTTTTGCTACAATCCTTGGGAAGTTACTTTCATGAACTACTTTAAAAATCTAGAAGAGGGTTTTTGATTCCTTATTTCTGTTGTCCCTCAACAAATCGTATTATGCATGTGGCAAAGCATTGTATGTTGTTGCATCTACTAGCTCTTGGAAACCATTATACACCAATTCCCAGGTATCTTGAGAAGATAACATAGCCTTAATTGTAATGACCCAATATTCATAGCTTTTGCCATTAAACAGAGGTATTTGTGGATTAGTCAATATTGTGTTTGATGCCTTCCCTTTTAACTCTCTTTTTTTTTTCGTTGTTGGTAAATACACTCCACAAAAAAAACTTCAGAAATTTTTTTAACTCTAAGTAAAAACACTTGCACTCACAGTAATAAAATTTTACACCTCCTATGATACCATGTTAAAAATTTAAATTAAAAACACAAAGGATTCTTCTCAACACATAGAGTTGGGCAGATTGAATCACACAAAAAATTTTCATAACAAATTTTAACTCCGTGTAAAAACACTTGCACTCATAGTAATAAAATTTTACACTTGCTCTGATACCATGTTAAAAATTTAAATTAAAAACATAAAGGATTATTTTTCAACACCATAAAGGATTATTTCTCAACACACAGAGTTGGGCAGATTAAATCATGCAACTAACTTCCGCAACAAAACAATTCTAAAGGCTCAAATATTTTATGCGGAGTTAAAGAGAGTAAGTGGGAGTGATAATAAAACTTTGGATTATAACTTATAAAACATGAAATACATTCATATGGAGGATGTGGCTTCTTCACCAAGTAAAACACCTATTTTTACTAAGATTTACATTCAATAGGAGTTGCAGAGTAACTCGCTGTAAAACCTATAACAAATTGTTTTTACGCACCCACAACAAAATGCTTCACGATTTTCGCCTCTTATCTTCTGAGACTTACATCTGCCACTATATTAAACAGCTAGATGCTTGTTATATCAAATCATACATTTATCATACATTATTACATGGCAAGGCTAACATTTAAAACATAGTATCAGCGGACATGATCTTTATGAACTTGCAGAGGCTGCGGATAGTAAATAACACTTGTAGAATAAATGAATGACCATACATTTCTACGAACCCTTCATTAAATTTCCATTTGAATTTACTGGTAATCATGTTCAAAACTCCATTTAAGTGACGTCCTTATGTGCGAGAAAAATATGGGTACTAGTACTCATGTTCAAAACTACATTTAAGTGATGTCCTTGTGTGCAAGAAAAATCCGCAACTTGAAAACTATCTACTTGAGGTATCATCGTTGTCAATATATTTAATGCAGTGGTTGAGGTTAGTTTTCTAGCATGCAAAACAAACATGCAACGGGCAATGAAAGTAAAACATTAAAGAAAAATAGATGAAAAATGAGCATTAGATTTTTCCAAAACTTAAGGTCTATGTACCCTGAAGGTCAAAGAAACAATAAGCCCTGCAAGAAAACCTTGTAAAAATAAGCCAAGGAAGATGTTGTCCTTCAATTGAAATTATAGAGCCAATTAAATGCCCTGCAGCAAAATGCAACACACAGGAATTTGGGAACATTTGCGTCGACGGGAGAATGTGTATTGGGATAGTCTGTTAGGTAATAGATGAACGTGACGCCTCCTGCACAACTGTTTCTCATAGATTTTGCGTGTTCCGATTTTACCAACATGCAATGAAATATTTCTTAGAAGACTACTATGCTCTTTCAACTCTTCTACTATTTAATATATTTAATGCAGAAATAATGTAAATTAAGAAAACACAATATATTTATTTTTAAATTTAATGTAAATTAAGAAAGTAGCGAGAGAATGAGAATTTCGACGATAGAATTTTTTTGCTGATTTTCAAAATTGGGCTTGTACTAGGGTTTTTGGATTTTTGTATCTATAAATTTAGCTGGAAAACAAGTATTGATATTATGTTGAAATTTAGATATGTAATTATACTAGTTTAGATTAAAATAACTGTCAATTTATCATGTGTTGAGAGGAATCAAATCTCTCAATGTGAAAACCTTTTCTCAAATTATACACTCTAAAAACAATGTTTGCACATAGAGAGATTTTTAATTGTTTATTTATACAATTATTTAATTTTTTTCTATGAGCCCACATTATTTAGATGTTTTGTATAGTTATTTAAAAATTTTCATTTTTAGATTTTTAATCTAATTTAATTTTGGGTAACATAGTTTCAACTTTGATGAGGGATGAACACCCTTACACATCATACTCGGCTATAGAAGCATTATTTAAAGATAAAATTTGTTATTCATAACAATCTAATTTGTAAGGATAAAATTGTATGATTTTAAATATAAGTTTTTCTTTTTTTTGGATAATTTGATATTTCAAAATATTTAATATCTTTATTCAACCATTCTTAAGGTTATTATTTATTTAATCATCATTAAACTTAATAATATATTATAATTAAAATTATCGTATGCTTTCAAGTTTAGTTGCCAACATGGGAGATACCGAAAATAAGACTTTTGACAAAATCAGAATGGGAGTGGTATCATTTTCATGTACAATAAGAAGAATTCATATAAAGTTGAACATGGATACCGATGATTTGTTGAAATGGGAAGAAATAGCATCCAAAGTGGGTTTCTAATTTAATTTTCCCTTAATTAAATTGGAAGAAAATTTGTAATTTCATTTTATGACAACTTGTATTAGTTAACTAAGTCAGGAAGACTTAGTTAGCTTAGGAAATTTAAGTGGGAGGTCATTAGATTGAGGTTAAAGGGAAGATACCTATTTGTTGTATAATTATAAAAATTATGCGTGTCATGCATGAGGTCATCAAGATGCCTTGAAGTAATTTCACAATCAATTCTTGGGATTTTCCTTATTAATATGGGACATAATTCCTCAAGGAATGTGTAAGAACGACTAGTCAGAAAGAGGCTGAGAATTGGTTAATTATTTGACTGATTTTGCCTAAATCAGAGTGAGAGAGTCAGCAGAGTGTAGAGGTTTCTTAATGAGGGAAATAAAATTGTATTGTTTCATGGTCTTGAATTTATGAAATATAAAGAGAGTGGGGTTTTGAGCATATGTTTTCCCTAGATACATCTTGTGTTTTGCGATTGAAAATTTATTTCTCTTGTTATGTGATTGTGCGATCGTATTTGGTTTCCACAAATTTGTAGAAGGATTCAGTGTTTTGTTTTAGTACATTAAAATATCAGATTGATCCCTTTAGATAATTTCTACATGGTATCAAAGTAGGAATAAAAATAGAAGAGAAGAACCATAGTCTTTTTTGAACATGTACATCGAATTTGCAGATTTATTCTTCAAGACTAGCGATAGATCAAGATGTACTTCAATGAATTGAGACTTGAATATTCCCTTGAGGGAAATTATAATTACATATCATGGAAGGACAGGATGGAGGCAGTGCTCAATCACAATGAAATGAAGGCAATCATAGAAAGTGATATTCCGTAGCCCGCAGAAGCAGATGTTCAATTTCTTGATGCATGTAAGAATAATGTAGAAAAGGCGAGAATGATCTTTTTAGATTTTATGAAACCAGCTCCAAAAATAGAAGAAAAGACAGATCAACACCTTATAAATAAGCCACTTCGAGGGGGAAACCTCCTTTACATTAAATAAATCAACAATTATTGGATGATACAGGTGAAAAAACCTCCTTTCTATATATAGGAGTCTAATGGGTCACAATATAATCCTAGCCGACATAACAATAACAATGTAAGGGCACACCAATAATAATAGTGGGCTTCTATGTGGCACAATAATAAAAATATGGGGAATACATAGGCACAAAAACAACAATAAGGGGGCTATACTAACAATAACAATAAGGGGATACACTAGTATTATAGGGACCTAACATGTCCCTCTCCTTCAAACAAGTGTTGTCCTCAACGCTTGATTATTTCTTGATGCTTCTGTATGAAATTCTCATCCTCCCATGTGAAATATTCAATGGGTAAGTTCTTCCACTTGCTGAGATAATTTTAAATTGATCGATTTTGTAGTTGTCAAGTTCTTGTTTCTGTGACTTCTTCAAAACTTCCTTCACTGCGATGGTGATCTTCCTGTTGTTTCATTCAATTCTGCACCAAATATAGGATATCATTTGAGAGTCGGAGAACTTGTTATTGATACTCGATGTGATCTTCTACTACTTTACCATCCATATTATCTTTTATTTGATCCTTCAAGCCATCCATCTTAGCCTTCATTTTTTATTTTAAACCATCTATGTCATGTTAGATTTCTCTTTGTAAGATCGAAATTTGTTGCACTTGGTATCGTAATTTTGATATATCATACTGCAATTCTTCCTCTTCATGCATCATAGTAGAGATTTTTAAGCGATTAATGGGTGTGGAATTATTCTTGGGAGGAATTATATAACTCAATACTGATGTCTATGCTTGAATATTCCGTTGGAATCACTTCAAACTAATTTTTCAAACAAATGTTATGCAAACTTGTTTAAACAATACACACATTTTTCTTTCTTTTTAGGAGGTTTATATTAAACCTGAATTATCTCTATGATTTCATATTTTCAATATATGAATTTAGGTCCTGTAGTAGTCCTATGAATATTCTTTCCGATTCCATAATTTTGACCTGATTTGGATTCTTCAAGGCAAATTTATGCCCAATCTCCCACAATGACCTAATTAAGGATTGGTTCAGTAGATTGAACTTGTACGATGTACCACATGTCACTGTTTCCTCCTTCGGATCTAAAATTGATATATAGTAAACTAAATTTCATGTACTTTCGACCAATTTTTACATAATTCCAATCCGATGCTCGGAGAGAGAGTTATGACGATTTTTCCAAGGTCACCTCTTTTAGATGAAATTTGAGAGCTTGCAAAATCCCTAACTTCCACAGACCATATCTTCAAAAATATTATGAACCAAGATCTGAAATTTTTACATGAAGTTCCTTAGGATTTCTTCGAAATGGGTTTTTTTTTTTCGTGTTTGAACCCTTGTAGAAAAAAATTATAGCTAAAATTCCATGATGACCTGTTTGAAGAAGCGAAATCTTAGAATCCAAAGCTCTGATACCAAATGTTATGAAACCAACTCAAAAAATAGAAGAAAAGAGAGATAAACACCTTAGAAATAAGCCACTTTGAGTGGGAAACCTCCTTTACATTACATAAATGAAAAATTCTTAGATGATACAAATGAAAAAACCTCCTTTCTATATATAGGAGTGCAATAGGTCACAATATAATCCTAGCTGACATAACAATAATAATGTAAGGACACAACAATAATAATAGTGGGATTCTATGGGGCACAATAATAACAATATGGGGACTACATGGGCACAACAATAACAATAAGGGGAGCTATGCTAATAATAAAAATAAGGGGATACATTAGTATTATAGGGACCTAACATTAGAGGGAGTTTGGGATCATATTGTCTGGAGTCTCTAGGGATAGGAAAATCCATATGTTATGTTGAAGGCCTTAACAAATATGTTTATGAATATCAATGACCACAGAAAGATGGAATTGAAAGAAAATCTTAGAAATATCAAGATGGAGAAGGGAGACACGATCCAAAAATACTATGACGAAGTTCAATCAATGTCGAGATGAGCTTGGAAGTGTTGAGATAATAGTTTCCTAGGATGATTTGGTGAGCCTATCTCTTGTAGGACTTCCCAAGAGCTAACATAGCTACCAGGACTATATGAATGGGAGGGAGAAGCTACCAGACTAGGAGAGATTATTGTCCAACTTAGTACAAGAAGAGATTTGACAAACCACCAGAGATGGATCCTCATCACAGACCGATGATGAGGAGAATTGTGCCTTGGCTGGAAACGTGAAGAAAGGGAAAGGGAATGAGTCCCATTCTAAATCAGAGTCTAAAAAGCCATGAAAGATGCACAACTTATCAAAGGTGAAATGTTTTCACTGTCATGAGCATGGACACTATGCCACAAATTGTCCACAAAATAAGACCTGAGGAGGAGTAACATGTGAAGCACTTTCTTCACAATCTGAGTTGGATTTAAATCTAATCGCATGCATGGTGTCATTGGTGATGGGTTCTTTGTGTTACTTGGATAGTGGAGCTTCATTCCATATGAACGAAAATAAATCATTATTCACTAGCTTGGAGGAGAAGGATCTCCATATGCACATTGAGATGGGTGATGACTGTTGAGAATTTGGAAGGCTGGTGATTAATTCAAATTCTCTTCTTGATAATGACTTATGATCTTACTTGAGTTACTTATGTCTTTTCTTCTTTGGCTTATTTAATCTTTCATCAAGTCAATTATCAAAATAAATGAGACACACAAATTAGGCTCCTAGAGCTAGGGAAAAACCTCTCCCTCTTGGAGAGGAAAACCTGTAAGGAATCCTTCTTATAAATCTTCAAATGAAAAGTACCATGACCAAGACTCAGAACCTTGACCTATGAATGTCTCCAAGACCTTGATACTGCTTCTTTGATGATATTGAGCTTGATCCTTATATTCTTTACCAACCAACACTGATCTGCACCAATATTAGAGAACTCAATCTCTAAGCTTTGATTAGTATTGCTTAGTCAAACATTGAAGACTAAATCATATTTACTTTGTATAAACTTGGAGCTTTATTTTTGGAAGTATAGTTAGGAAGGTAAATCCCAGATTTACCTTCCTCACTTTCTCACACTTTTTAGACCGATATCTTCTTCAGATTATGTAGGGACTTTGCTACACATAGGGCATTGTTGAAATTCACATGTACTGTAGGTGTATACTTACTTCTGATCTGCAATGTTACTTCATGAAAATACGCAAATCCTTCTCCAAAATAGATCCACACATAAACACAGTTGTTTTTCTCTGATATTGTTACACTATAAGAAATTCAAAACTATTTGCAATTTCCTTAGAGCTGTCCAATTATAGTATTCCTTGCAGTTTGACCCTGATTCAAGTATATATCAGATTAGAATCTATCATGTAATCCATAATTATCCCTTCTTGTAGACCACACTTCATCACAGAGGAATCCGCACTTAACTCTTTCCTTAACCCACACTGAAATCTGCACTTTTCTCCTTCCTAAAATCTGCACTGATCTCAGAACAATCTGCACTAAATTATGCCCTCACATCTGCACTTTTAAACTAAGTAAAACCTTAGTAAGATCCGCAAATTTCCGTGTCTTTTGTGCAACATATGTAGGGGTATAAATAGTTGTTTTTGCTAGTTAATAAGAAAACCTTCTAACCATCATGTAGGTCGACTTTAACACAGTTTGTAGGTTGATTTCCTCACAGAAAATAGGCTTATCTTCAACATTGAAAATGGGCAGTCTTGAAGGCCATTCTTCTGCAAGGTCTTGGAGGACATGCTTCAGACTAGACACTTCATTCACACGACTCTTAATTACACTTATGAACATAAGACAAATCCTAATAGACATCAAGAGGAAGTCTATAGACCTATAATAAAAATTTTCTGATGAAACCCACGAAGCAAGTAAAACAAAAATACATTTTATTATTTCTGCCTTCTTCTTTACATAAGTACATAATTACATAGTCAACATGAAGACTGACCTAGTTACACTTTTCAACACTCCCTCTTAACTAGGGAGGTATTCATAAAGGTACATGGTCACTTTCCAACTGAATAATCTCATAAGAGGAATCAGATTGGTAATTGCATCTGTATAACATCATATCAACAATCATAGCTCATTATTAGGAATTGCCCAGTTTCTTCCAAGTAAGAAATTGATCAACAGGCTCCCTCTCAATCGAGGACCTCTAGCAGCAATGGTGAAACACCCAGTTGCTCATGAAGAATTCCTCCCCTCGATGTCATGGATTTCGATATTGAGGAATATTCAACTTTAGCTCCATAGGGCACATATCATCCATCACTTTCATTCATGAGTCATGTCATCTACCAGAAAGTGATTCATCTTTTTTTCTCATCTGCTTCACCGTTATGCCATGATGATTTCCTTCAAATCATTTCCAAGTATCGTACATCATTTCTCATGATTAGAAGCCCTACACAAATTCATCTAGATAAACATATACATATGAATTTTTAAACAAAATTTACCTCAATGATGATCTTTTACCATGACATATTCGTGTAGGCATCGACGTCCTTTATTCGTATTGACACATCTCCTAATGATATGTTTTTTCAAGGGTCTTCTTCTTTACCATACTTCTGTTAGAGTCCACATATCCTCCCAGGAGATCTCCTAGTCACATATTTTTTGATTCTGGATGATAGCTTCCTCTTCACATGGTTGCATTTCATGATCTCTTTCTTTTAGCACATTCTTCATTTCTAGGAACTTACACATTTTCCAGTTCCTCATTCATATAAAAATACCTCATATTCCATGAGGATATAAATATTATGTTTATTTCATCTGTTAGTGCACCGAGAGATATTCCTTCATAGATCGTACTTCTAAATCTAGAAGTCTATTACCTGCAACCATATGACATGACTTCACAGCATCCAGTATCAAACTATAAATATATACATACCTCATACCTCATACCTCATCATATAAGTCATCCTTCAACAGTTCTACCAGAATGAAAAGCTTCATTCCCTTGGCCTATTCCATGAATATGTCATCACATCCCATAATTATGTTTTTTATGATGACCCTTGATCTTGATGATTTCCTTCCATCAGAATTGTTATCAAAGAGGTTTTCCAATAGTCGCTTTACCAAGAAATCCTACCATGCTTTGATCAGGATGCTACATTGCTTCCTATCACACAACCAATAGAAATCACTTAAAGGAGAAGATGATCTTAATCATAGTGGAGATCCCTCACTTTCTCTTTCTTATATTTCTTTGCATTAGGTTCTTTTCTCATTTCTAAGATATGGGCTTCTTCCCCTATTTCTCTTGTCCTTTTTAGATTTATGAAAATATCTTTTATAATGCCCAAGTTCATCACATCCAAAGCATCGTTCTTTGTCCATACAATACTGAGGACCAAAATTATTGAATCTTCCTTTCTTCCTTGACGTGGCTGCCAAGGCTTGATTCCCTTCACTTGATCCTATAACACCTCTGGAATTTAATATTATTTCCTCTATTTTATATAGGGACCCTAAATCATGGAATGGTGTGTCTTCCTTCTTCCCATATAAACCTAAAGTGAAGCTTCCCCATTTATTTTACAGAGCTTCCAATGCTACTTCAGTCATCTAAGTGTCAGAAATTACTTCTCCCACTTACTTCATATGACCTTAGAGAGATTTATTCTCCGGTAGTACTCACAGAGAATCACTCCACCAATTTCTCATATATTTCTTTTGATGATTCTAGATTTTTTACATCAAAGATAAGTGATTCTTTTATGGATTCTGTAAGAATCCTTTGGGCTCTTATATCTCTTTTCATGTATTTGGTATGATTTCATTGTCCTTGTATTCTAGGAAAGTTTGAAACCCTAACCAATTTGTTGCTTTCTTTGCAAAGAAAATATTTTTATAGATTCATATGAAGTCGTAGAGATACTTACTTGAGTAGATGTTTTTCTTCTTCTATCAGATTCCTTGTTGAAGATGATGGTAAGAAATCCCTCTTATATTGATTTCAAAGTTGGTGATCTTGATCCTTGATGGTCAAGGATTACTTCACAATGAAGATGTCTTCAATAGTGTTGAGTGATGCTTAATGTTGTGTCTTTCAACAACGTCTTCAATATCAAGAATCTTTGATGTTAAATATTACTTCCTCGATGTGTGGATTCCTTGAATAAGGGTGAGAGTCTTCTTGAGATGGCTTGAGGATTTCCTTTCAAACTGATTTGACCTTACAATGTAGACTTTGAATTTTGCCTTGATGCTTTCTAGAAAACTGAATTTTGATCCTTGAGTGTTTTCTTGACAAATATCCCTTTGTATTTAGCACCTTAGCTTTGATACAATGTTGAGAATTTGGAGGGTCAGTGATTGGTTCAAATTCTCTTCTTGATAATTACTTGTGAGCTTACTTGAGTTACTTATGTATTTTCCTCTTTAGCTTGTTTCATATTTCATTAAGTCAATTAGAAAAATACACGAGACACACAAATTAGGCTCCTAGAGCTAGGGAAAAACCTCTCCCTCTCGGAGAGGAAAACCCATAAGGAATTCTTCTTATAGATCTTCAAATGACAAGTACCATGACCAAGACTTAGACCCTTGACCTAGGAATGTCTCAAAGACATTTTTACTTCTTCTTTGATGATCTTGAGCTTGATCCTTCTATTCCTTAGCAACCAGTACTGATCTACACCAATATTAGAGAAATCAATCTCTAAGCTTTAATTCTTATTGCTTAGTCAAACATCGGAGACTAAGTCATCTTTACTTTGTATACACTTGGAGCTTTATTTGTTGAACTTCAGTTAGGAAGGTAAATCCTAGATTTACCTTCCTCACCTTCTCACACTTTTCAGACCAATCTCTTCTTCAGATTATGTAGGGACTTTTCTACACATAGGGCACTGTCAAACTTCACATGAACTGTAGGTGTATACTTACTTCTAATCTGCAATGTTACTTCATGACAATACGCAAAGCCTTCTCCAAAATAGATCCACACTTAAATGCATTTATTTGTCCCAGATCTTGTTACACTATAAGAAATTCAGAATTGTTCGCAATTTCCTTAGAGTTGTCCAAGTATAGTCTTCCTTGCATTTGGACCCTAATTCAAGTATATATCAGATTAAACTCTATCTTGTATTCGGCACTTATCCTTTCTTTAAGACTGCACTTCATCATAGAGGAATCCGCACATAACTCTGTCCTTAACCCACGATGAAATATGCACTTTTCTCCTTCCTAAAATCCACACTGATCTCATAAAAATATGCACTAAATTCTATCCTCAGATCCACACATTTAAACTTTGTAAAACCTCAATCATATCAGAAAATTTATGTTTCTTCTGCACAGCATATGTGGGGGTATAAATAGTTTTTCCTACCAGTTAATAAGTCGATCTTCCAGCCATCATGTAGGCTAAATTTAACACAGTTTGTAGGTCGAATTCCTTATAGAAAATAGGCTTATCTTCAATGTTTAATATGGACAACCTTGATGTCCATTCTTCCGCAAGGTCTTGGAGGACATTATTCAGACTAGACACTTCATTTACATGACTCTTAATTACACTTATGAACATAAGACAAATCCTAAAAGACATCAAGAAGAAATCTATAGACCTATAATAAAATTTTTCTCATGAAACCCATGAAGCAAGTAAAACAAAAATACATTTTATTATTTCTGACTTCTCCTTTACATAAGTACCTAATTACATACTCAACATGAAGACTGACTTAGTTACACCTTTCAACAATGACAGGAGGTATAGTGCTACCAGTGAAGGTACAATTACCTTTTAGAGGGAGTCAGGTAATCCACTCCACTCACATTAAAAGATGTCATGTATGTTCCTGGTTTAAAGAAGAATTTAACTTTTGTTCATATGTTGGAATATTATGGATATGATGTGATGTTCACCGAAGGAAATTCATTCGTTCATCACAAAGCCATGGGACATGTGAAAAATATTTGGGGTTCGAGTAAAGAACCTCTACAAATTGGATGTAGAAGATTTTGTTGCCTTGAGAACGAAATCAAAGAAGGTGGAGAGTTGAGACATCGGTGAGTTATGGCACAAGAGATTGAGCCATCTAGACCATGGCGCCTTGAAGATCATGCAACATATTTCTACAGTACTTCCAAAGGGTGAACTTGCGTAGAGAGATACATGCAAAGGATGTATATTGGAGAAGCATACCAAACCCACCTTTCACGATAAGGAAAGCCGAGCTAAGGAAATATTTGAGAGAGTTCACTGAGACATGTGTGGACCGTTCTCGACATATTCCACAAAAAAACATAGGTATTATGTGATTTTTCGAGAAAGTGTTGGATTTTCTTGATGCAGAAGAAAGATTAGACGTTCCCTAAGTTTTGTGAGTTCAAGGAAGTTGTTGAGAAAGATACAAGGAAGAAGGTGAAGGATTTGAGGAATGACAATGGTGGAGAATATATCTCTAACGAATTCAATAACTTCTATGCCTCAGAATAAATTCGAAGAGAATTGATAGCACCTCATAATCCACAGCAGAATGGGGTTGCAAAAATAAAGAACAGAACTATTGTGGGTGAAGCACGAGCTATGTTGCATGATCAGGGCCTACCATTGCATCTCTGGGCGGAAGCATGCAATACAATAGTATTTGTGCATAACAGAAGTCCTCATCGGATAGTTAAGATGAGTGCATGAGAGGAGGCTTTCTCATGTAAGTGATGAGATGTGTCGTATTTTAAAATTTTCAACATAAATTACTATTAATATATTATAGCTTATATTAATTTATAGAACTAATATTTAGCAAACAACATACTAACACTTAAGTATATTTGAGACATGAAATAAAAACTATAAATTATATTATTTTTAAAACTAGCTTAAATCTATTTTAATTCTTATTTATCAAATTTATTGAAAGATCCAATCTTTTAAGATAAAAAACTTTTTTGAAATTAAAACAGATTTAATTCCTCTCAACATTTAATAAATCTATAAATTTATTATATACTGTGATTTATGTATAATTTACGTATAGAGACTATGCGTTGCCATATGTTTCACGTTAATACCGTTATCCTATTAATTAGGTTAATATGAGCGGTGATATTTGTTACCAATCATATAATCTGTATGTACACGATGTACATTTCACGAGGAGGCTGCTGCTTGCTATCCGTATGAAGCCTATTTTATACTATATTTAACGTTTCGAAGACATGTTGTGAGTATTTAAAGTTTCAAAGTAAAACTAAATGGGAGATAAAAGCAGAAAATCAAAATGGATGGTAAACTTAATTTAATAAATATTAAAACTAATATATTAATAAATCTAGGGAATCCAATAATAATAATGATAAATTAAAACCAATATATTAATAAATCGAGCGAATCCAATGGCTAAAAAATTTCAATATGAACCACAAACCAATATGTAGTAATATTGCGCATCTATTAAAACTTTCAGTATAATGAACGGTACAAATTTTAGATTAGATTTAAACAATGTAGGTTTCAATGCTATGTGAAGCGCGTGTTGAAGGGATCATGCATCTATTTTCGGAAATGAAACTTCATCAGATGCTACAACTTTAAAATATATATTAAACTCTACAACTTTGATTTTAGATATCAAACTCTACAACTTTGAAATATCTATTAATATTAAAAAATTAACAACCCTAGCTAAATTTATCGAACTCGAGAGCTCTATGAAACACTATCAAACTCTACAGTTTTGGAAATATATATTAAACTCTACATCTTTGGAAATATATATTGAGCTCTACCACTTTGATTTAAATATCTAACTCTATAGCTTTCAAATATCCACCAATATTCGAAAATTTCCATATGTATTAGGATTTAATCCTCGATGGGGTGTTGGGTTACATAAGCCATCCATCACGTGATGGATGGTAGAGGTCCTCGGAAAAAGTGGGGAGGGCATGTCATCAACTCCTCCACCACACGGTGGTAATTTTTTTTGGGTTCTCTTGTGTGAAACACTCTTCCTTGCTTGTGTGTAATAGATTCACCCTGGGTTTCAATGGCATCATCATGCTCTCCGTTAAATTACATGGTTCGGGAATACCTTTGGCTATTCTCTGGCTCACAGGGCATTGCCACTCCCCTATGCCCCTATCTCTCCTGGTCATTGGGCTAGGGTGGTGTTTGTCTAGCTTTTGCTTCCCCTCTAGGCCTAGCTCAATATTCTTTCTTTCATTCTTGCAATTTGAGAAAATTTCCCTCTCCGTCCTAAAGCAGAGGGTGTAGTGCACGCGGTTTTGGTTGGTTTCGGGTTTAGCCACATTACGTTCTTTAGGTTTCTCACCTTGGTATGTTGTTGGGTGCTTCTTTGGTGGTAAGTGTTTGGTGTCAATTGCTTGTTTTATTAGCTTTGGGTCTTATAGTGGCCTTGTTTCCTTTTGGGTTGTAGAATTGGCTCAGGGGTGGGGCTGGTCTGTGGGCATTTTCGTCTCTTGGTTCGTCCCATTCGGGGTCGCTAGTTCTAGACCTCCCTTTGGCGTCTCTTTACATCATTATCGTAGATCTAGATTCTAGGAGCCTGCTTTTCACATTTCTCTTGTGTATTTTTTGTTATTCTCCTTATGGCCTTTTCCGTTGTGGATTCATTCGCTTTTTCAGGTATAGTTCGGTTCTAGTATGGTGGTGAATTTCCTACAGAGGGAATTTCTGTGTGTGATTCTCTTTCCCCCTTAGTCTGTGGCAGGGTCTTCTTGACCTCTAGTGGAAGTTGATTGCTCGTTGGGTTCATTCTAATGGACTTTTGTTTGGTTTGGTCATTTCCTTTGGGACCTTGACTTCCATTTAGAATTGATCATGAAGCCTAGCACTCACTCTTCGCGTGTCATGGCCTTGGGAAAGATGGAAGCTTCGCCAACTTATGTAGGTTCTCAGGGTGGGGTAGTAAATGTGAGTGGTGGAAGCTCCAAGCAGGGTGCGAGTACAAAGAGTGGTGTTGCGCATGGGGGTTGCAGAACTCATGGGGGACACTATTCCTCAATCATCACCATGACGATAATTCGCAACAGTATGTTAATTCAGTGTGGTCATGGCACTGGCGAAGGTGGTCGAGGTTAGGGTCGTGGTGGTGCAATGGCCTCTCGAAGTTGATGCAACAATCAAGGACATGCAGGGTCAGTAGGTCGTGATCCTTCAAGGTGTCCAGAGACTTTCACGGTGGTCTAAGGGCTAGTTCAATTTCTCATTGCTCGATTAGAAGCTCTCAATAGATCCCTAAGGGAGGAGCATGAGGTCGTCATGGAAAAAATTGAACAACTCCAATATTTCTAGTGTCATGTTTGTGAAAGGTTAGTGGTTGTGTGGCACAGGCAAAATCTGTTGATGGAGAAAGTTGAAATATTGGAAACTTAGATTTCTCACTTTGAGCACCATGTCAATTTTTTGTATCACCCTCCTCAGCCTGAAAATTCTGTTTCAATTACCTTTGACCACTAATTATGATCACTGGTGTTTTTCTTGTTCTTCTAGTTTTCTGGTATGTTAGGCCTCTGACGCTATGGACCTCTCAGTTGGCCATTTTTCTTTTTGTATGTTGTATGGTTATTTCACTTATCAAAAAACCTTGTCATGGTGAGAGCATATGCATTTTGACATCTCTAGATATCCTCTTTGATTAATAGAGACCTTTCGACTTACAAAAAATAATATTTGATTTAAAGAAATCTAGGTTAGCCGAAATGGTTGTCGAAGATATCAAACATTCATTTGAGTGGCATGAAATATTGTTGCTACAAATGAAAACTCTGAATAGTGTTCGAGCTCTCAACGCTACAGATACAAACTCTCTTCTTCATTCTGTAGTCATTAATTTGAACTAATATGTCCATTATGCCTACTTCTTAGTAGGCTATGTTTATTGTCAATTTCCAACAGTTGGTACTATTTTTTTTTTTATGCTCTCTATAATTTGTTCTACCATAGATGTTATAGGCTCGAGGATAACTTTTTACTATGGCAGTAGCAATTTTTGTTAAGTCACTATATTAATAGTGTAGCCCCTTATTATGTTAGTCTAGCCCCTTTATTGTTATTATTGTACCCCTGTAACCCCCATATTGTTATTATTGTGCCCTTACATTATTATTGTTAGGTCGGCTAGGATTACATTGTGGCCCCACTAGGATTATATTGTGGCCCCATGGACTCTTATATATAGAAGGAGGTTTTGTTCATTTGTACCATCCAAGAATTGTTCATTTATGTAATGTATTGGAGGTTGCCCCCTCGAAGTGTCTTATTTCTAAGGCGTTGATATCTCTTTTCTTCTATTTTTGGAGCTGGTTACTCAACATTTGGTATCAGAGCTTTGGATTCTAGGGTTTCGCTGCTCCAAACAGGTCATCGTGGCATTTTCGCTATAACTTTTTTTCTACGAAGTTTCAGAAGCTGAAATTTTTAAGATGCGAAGCTAAAATCCTGAGGAATATTTTCTAAAACTTTCAGAGCTTGGTTCGCAATATTTTTGGAGATATGATTTGTGGAAGTTAGGTATTTGTTCAGGCTCCTAAACAGGTCATCGTGGAATTTGTGCTATAACTTTTTTTCTACGAAGGTTCAGAATCTGAAATTTGTATGGTGAAAAGCTGAAATCCTGAGGAAATTGGTCAAAAAAATTCAAAGCTTGGTTCGCAATATTTTTTGAGATATGATTTGTGGAAGGTAGTGCTTTTTTAGGCTCCTGAATTTCATCTGAAAGAGGTGATTGTGGGAAAAGTTCAATGACTCTCTCTCTGGGCATCGGATTGGAGTTCCGTAAAAAGTGGTTGCAAGTACATAGACTGTAGTTTCTTGGCTATCAATTTTAGAGACAAAGGATGAAACAGTGACACGTGGTAAGCCGTACAAGTTTGCTCTACTAAAATAGTCCATAATTAGGTCATTGTGGGAGATTGGACACAACTTTGTCTTGGAGAATCCAAATCAGGTCAGACCTGTGGCATTCGAAAGATAATTCAGAGGGATACGTCGGCACCGAAATTCAAATATTGAAGTGCTTCAATCAAAGAGATAATCCAATTTCAATATCGAGCTCCTCAAAATAAAGAGAAAGCTATACTATGACACATGAAGAGGAAGAGTTGCAGTATGAGATATCAAAATTATGGTACCAAGTGCAACAAGTTTCGATCTTACGAAGAGCAATTGAAGATGAAATAGATGGTTTAAAAGCAGAAATGGAGGCTAAGTTGGATGTTTTGAAGGATCAAATAATAGCAAATATGGATGATAAATTAATGGAAGATCACATCGAGCATCAACAACAAGTTCTCCAACTCTCAAAGGATAACCCAACTTTGGTGCAGAATCTAATGAAACAACAGGAAGATCAACATCACATCGAAAGAAGTTATGAAGCAGTCATAGAAACAAGAACTCGACAAGTATGATCAATTTCAGAGTATCTCAGCAAGTGGAAGAACTTTCCTGTAGAATATTTCACATGGGAGGATGAGAATTTTATACAGAAGCATCAAGAAATAATCAAGCGTTGAGGACAACACTTGTTTGAAGGAGAGGGGCATGTTAAGTCACTATATTAATAGTGTAGCCCCTTATTATGTTAGTGTAGCCCCCCTTATTGTTATTATTGTACCCCTGTTACCCCCATATTGTTATTATTGTGCCCTTAAATTATTATTGTTAGGTCGGCTAGGATTACATTGTGGCCCCAGTAGGATTATATTGTGGCCCCATGAACTCCTATATATAGAAGGAGGTTTTTCTCATTTGTATCATCCAAGAATTTTTCATTTATGTAATGTATTGGAGATTTCCCCCTCGAAGTGGCTTATTTCTAAGGCGTTGATATCTCTTTTCTTCTATTTTTGGAGCTGGTTACTCAACATTAATATGTCCATTATGCCTACTTCTTAGTAGGCTATGTTTATTGTCTATTTCCAACAGTTGGTACTATTTACTTTTTTTATGCTCTCTATAATTTGTTCTACCATAGATGTTATAGGCTCGAGGATAATTTTTGACTATGGCAGTAGCAATTTTATTTCTTGCACATGTAAATCCAAAGTTTTCACATGTATTATTTGGCTCAAAGGTTGTCCAAAAATTCTTCTGATTAGTTTCTATGTTAGTCATCTTAGAAGCGACTCAATGATCTTCGAGTATGAGCATGAATTTTTATATATGTATATTTTTCTATACTTATGATATCAATGGAAGAAATTTACCCAAAAAAAAAAAATGATATGAAAGTGCGACCTTGAAGCAAAATAGATGTAAGATGAGCATAAAAGTTGTCCAAAACTTAAGGTCTCTATTTCCTGAAGGTCAGAGAAAAAATGAGCCCTGCAAAAAAAACCTGTAAAAATAAGAAAGGAAGATGATGTCTTTCAATTGAAATTATAGAGCCAATTGAATGCCCCTCGGCGAAATGGAAGAGAGACATTTGAGAACATTTGGGCCGACTAGAGACTGTATGAATGAATGAATGGTATTTTAACGTCCACGAGACTAAAAATAGTCTATGGGACCCCAACTTCCTTGTTTTTTCCTTCTGTAATTCAATCCTTTTCTTACTCAAATTTATGATGAGCTAACCAAACTTTTTAAGAGTTCCCTCACTGAAAATACAATGCCATGGAATTGATGCTAACATAATGTGGTAATTTTCCCTGATGTATTTGAAAGTGTGACATTCCAAAATGAAATATTTTTTTGATTCCACTGCCCCAAAAGTGAAAAAAGTACATACCCTTTATTCCCAATATTCTTTAGGTCTCTTCCACCATCCCGTTTCACACCGATGTTGATATTAGTTAGTTCTTAATTAAGAAATAAGAACCTTTTCTCTAAGAACCTTTTCTCTCCACAAAATGTTAGCTTCAGTATATTATTTTTGTTGGAGATCACAAGCAAGGTTGAATTCCTGAACATAATACTTCTTATTTCTACCCAACTCTTTTCCCCATATACCCTTACGAAACTTCTCCAGCACAAAATTCTTTAACTCCTTTCTATTTGTGGGACATGCATTCAGGAAAATATTCCATTTTTGCATCCATTTGTTGTTTTTTCTCATCCATGATTTCTTTCTTTCACTCATACCTTCATTGAATATAACTTTCAGCCATCTACCTCCTCCCATTTTCTCAATTCCTTTTTAGATACCTTATAAGATGCACCATAGAAATTGATTTGATGGGTGCTACCCATGTTTCACTCAACATGATCACATAGGGAACCGGAATTTTTATTTTGAACTTGCTCATGCTCAAGCGCTTTTGAATTTTTTGAATTTGTTTCTATTTTGAAATAGGGAAGCTGCTAGCCCACAATTCACACCCATATAATAGCAATGGAAAAACTAGGAGTCCAAAAAGTACTTTGATCATGTTCCAGTCCCATAACTCTGCCTCTTTACATCTATTTTGAAGTACATATAGTGCTTTCCACCCTCCTAAAACTCTTTTCTTTCTGAAATCCTCCCAATTAAGCTTGTTCATGAAATCGATCTCGAGGTACTTGCATTCATTTACTTCTTCAAGAATGTTGCATTCAAAGAGGAACGGATGTTGCCTTTGCTTCCTTTTATTAGAGAAAAAGGTTATTTTTGTCTTATGGTATTTAATTGCATCTCCATTGCTTTAAAAAAAATGCTCAAGGGCATATAGGTGCATCTGCAATCCATGGGTTGATTTAGCAATTAGCACAAGATCACTGGCATATAGAAGAAGCTTTATCGTAAACTCCCCCAATCGAACACCATCCCCAACTTGAAAATTTAACCACTCTTCCGGTTTGTCAATATATAAACCAAAAATGGTAGTGTAACACCCCAAGTTATATGATTTTATTTATTTATATTTGAACAAATAATCCAAAGGGAAAAATTAACCCCAATGGAGAAACATTGTGTGGATTTTATTTAAATATTTATTAATGAGAGATAATAGAATATGTATATGTGCACTGTGACTAGAAGAGATTGGAGATCATAAATCTGATTCATGAGGATATGGACCAAGTAAGACTTTCCAAAAACCTTTCAGAAAAACCTTGAAAGGAATGTTTCTAAATTAGATTGCGAGAGAAAAATATAATTCCCCAATGAAGAGGAAAGTAATTGGGAAGAGGTGGAAAATCTGGAAAAAGCAGAAAATACAGCTTTAAAGGACCTCAATGAGGGCAGCCTAGGCAAAAACAGGAAGAAAGCATCCTGGAAATTTTGGATGCAGAATTTAGAAACAGGCTTGGGGAAAGTAGGGCTTAAGTAAGCTACTTCAGGACAGACTGAAGTTAGTCTATCTTTGGAGGATCTCAGCTCGGGGGGTGAGTTCGGGAGACAAAAGGAACTCTATGGTTGGGAGGACTGGTCATATAAACTGGTATGTACACTGGAACAAATTAATTCAAAATCTTATAGGGTTACTTATGTGTAAGACTACTCTTGTTAAAAATGGTTTAGAATTAAATTAATTTGGTATTGAAGAATTTACTATCCTGTACATTTAACATAATTAGTTAGACAAAGTGTCTTTCATCTGTATATTTGTATGGGAGAAGTCAAGGTGAGACCCATCTGCCAGAATGTATAAACCTGTAATGGGTTTAAATATGGAGATCTATGTCTCACCTGAAATGTTAATTCTCATTGGGAAAATGATATAATAGTAGCATTGTTTTGAATAATATCTACATACTCTTATGAACAAAAAGAAATATAATAATAAATCTATCTTAGAGTTTTTAGTTCTGTCAAAACAATGATATCTATCCTTACAATTTAAAAACCATCACGATTTGCAAATCTGTTCAGAATAGTGTTATTATACAAAGAAACAAAATATGTATTTCAAGAAATATCTATGAATGATGGATAAGACCTGTACGTATTATTATTCAAATGAAATATGTTTATACATTGTAAAGACGATAATGGTTAGAAGTAGTACTAAATAAATAATAATCTTCATATTTCAAGATTGAGATATTTTCAAAACTACTAAATAGAAATAGGAAATTTCTTAAATTATCAATCTAGATAAACTAAGAAAAAAAAATTTGAATACGAAAATTTTATATATCAAGAGAAATTTAAGAATTGGCATTCTGTAATAAATTCGGAATAACCTATCGGCAAGAAAAATATACCAGTCATTATTTCACTTCCTGTATCAGTCAAATGAAAGGAATTGTATTGGAGAAAAATCTATTTAAATGTCAAATAAGTGCCAGCATGTTATGCTAAAATAACAAGACTCTATGATTTTATTGCAACCATATATAGTACTTCTCACTTAATAGAGAAATGGAAATAATACATTATATCAAAACCGTGATATAATAGGGTATAAAAGGAAGATATGGTCACATAGGTTTATTGAATCTATCAGTCAAATTAAACGAAGACTGTTGATATAATCCAAACAAGATATCCATAAACTTTTAAAAGAGTTGGGAAACTACAGTTGTATATATATATATATATATATATATATAATTAAGAGTTTAACACTATAGTCAAGAAAACTCTCCAAATCGAATGAGAATATAATTATGTACAATATACATCTGGAATGATCTATAGTAGAGAATGCTATATTTTATACTAAATTTAAAAATTAGTTAAGCACAATATGGTCCTCAAGGTCTGCGGGTATGAGAATCAATGCTTGACCAACCTGGAGATAGATAAATAGATGTATCGGTTAATAGGTTGAATAAGATACTGTACTGGAGAAAACAAGTAATATGAAAGATTGACAGAAGGGAAAATACCTTCAACCAGAAATCGAATAGAAAACAAATTAATATCAGAAATGTTTAGAAGAATGAAATACAAAATTCTTAATGAGAAGGGGGAAGGGAGATTAACCAAGTTTTACATCCTGAATATGAGGCAATCTAAATTTGGGATAACATTTTACCTTTAGGTGGAACAGGGTCGAACCTCGTCATTGATTCAAACCTCAGATCGAACGAGCATTTTGTCATAATAAAAGTAAGTGGAACGACTCCAAGTTAAATTCCGAGAGTTCAAACAAAGAATTTTTTTTGTATTGTCGAATAGAAACTGAAATGCATAGCTGTAGGTTCCTTGTACAATTGTTAAAGAAAAAAAAATTTAGACATGACCAGAACCGAACTATGATTCACGGTTAAATTAAAAATTAGAAATCACTGCAAAACGTATATAAATATATAGGTTCACTCTTACACGAGCCCATCCCATTAACGAGAAAGCGAACTATTGGAATGAATGACAACAGAGGACTTCATGGAAAGTTACAGAATCATACCATTAAAACACAGTTAGCATAACAAATCGAATTCCAAATGTATTCAAGTCGGAATGGTTGAAAAAAAAATGAGGATTACCTGTAGTAATAGAAAAGGTATAGAACTGGAGTCGTAGCACGCTGTGTACACCATGGATTTAGCATTTTACACAATCTTAGAGAGACCCAAGATAATTACTCTTGACGAAAAAACACCAGAGAAGAATAGCATGGTGAAAACTCTGGGATTAATAGGGATTTAAGTTTCAAAAGCCTAATCCAATCCAACCCTACACTTGGTGAAAATCTGTTGACCCTCTCTTAGATCGAGGATCTTTTAATTGATATGACAAAACCCTAATTTCATTAAACGTTAACTATACCATTCCAGATGAGAATGTTAATACTAATTGCAGGTCCATGGTAGGAATCAATAAAATAATATTTATTATGTGGCTTGAGGAAACGAGCGGGAGAATGTAATTAAGGCATTTGTACCAGCCTAGAATGACGATAATAGCACAATTAATGTGTGTCAGTTGACATAACAAATGTGAATTTGAGTTAGAACTAAATATAAAGTTTGCCATAAATGATAAGGTAAGCGAAGGTCCTCATATGTATTAAACGAAGTGGGATGGGCATCGAATCAAACCATTACTCAATTAGTTCATGTATGGAGTTATTTGTTAATAGGAATGTCAATGAAAAAAAAAAACAATATGAAATGAAATTGTCAAAATCAATAGGTATAGGTGACACCACGATATATATATATATGATGAACGTGGTTAGGATATAAATAAAGAGCTTAAGGTTAAGTCGAATTTTGGAGGAATTATATTACATTAAATAATGGGTTATTGTGGAAAATCGTATGTGTATCTAGAGGGTGGATATGAATATTTGAATTGAAAAATAACCTGTTTCCTCTATAGTAAACAATTGAGGATTGAGGGTATGATTTATGCCTAAGCGAAAGGAGAATATCATCAAGTACAAAAATAATTAAAAATGGGGAATTAAAGTTATTGAAAAATAACCGGCATATAAATTGTTTAGAGAATGAATTTGGATAATTCAATTTACTTGGATAGAGATAAAACAGTAACATGATAAAGAATTCCAATAACAAAATGAAAAAAAAATGTGTGAAAAAGAGGTATATTACAAATGGTATCAGAGACACTTGAAAAACTGGGTAGTTTATGTGCTCACACAGGAAATATATGCTGCTATAATTATTATGAATGTTAAAAATATTACTGATGTTTTTTTACTGTACAGTGAAAACAAGATTGAAAGGAACAACTGCAGAACATGTCTGTAGAGGAAAAATTGTATGTAGATCTGGGTGGTGGAGAAAACACACCAGACCCCAATGCTCCCTTTATGGCTATGTTGCATAGAATGCAACGAGATATGGCTCCGCTCAAAATTCAAAATTACAGGGTATCTTTAGCCAGTGAGGAGAAATAAAAACTCATAAGAGAACTAACTCCGCGAAACAGCCAAGAAGGTGAAGGTTATGGAAGAAAGAGAAAAGAAAGATTCAATCTCTCATAGGAATCTAAGGAAGATGATGCCACTAGACAACAGTCTAGACAGAAGAAGGAATTACAAGGTGAATTCCGGAAATTAAAACCTCCCTCCTATGATGGAGAGAAGGAGGAGGATGTTGAGGCATGGTTGCTGAATATGATTTAGTACTTTCAGGTCTACGAATATGAAAGTGATCTGAGGGCTATATTAGCGATATACCAACTACAAGGTAAGGCTACCTTGTGGTGGAAAGAAACAAAAATGGTTCATGCCATTGATGAGAAAATAGTGACTTGGGAATATTTTCAAGTAAAGTTTAAAAACTGGTATTTGAATTAATGCTACTATGATGAAAAAGCAAAAGAGTTTCATGAACTCAGATTGGGACAACTCACCATAGATGAGTTTGTCACCAAGTTCACAAATCTTTTACGATATGTTCCTTATATTCGTGAGGAGAAAGCAAAGGTACATAGATTCCTGAACTGTTTGCCTACTGTGTACAAGGAGAAAATAGAGTTCAATAATCCAAAAAAAATGCATGAAGAGGTGAGGAAAGATAGATTATGTACCAACAGTTTCGGGGTAAGATGGAGCAAGGAAAGAACTGGCCAAATAAATTTGATTCCAGTGGAAGGATACAAAAACCATCCTACTTGAAAAATTTTGGTAGAAACCATCAAAGAAACAAATTTAATAAAAAAAATGACAACCAAACTACTCGATCTCAAACTGCTTCCAAACCACTAAATAGAAATAATAAGAAGGAAGGAACTGTGAAAATGCGAGAACCATTGAAGTGCTGGGGTTGTGGAGAACCTCATCTTTTGAGGGACTTCCCACACCGAAACATTCAGATGGTTCTGAGAGATAGAGAAGCTACCACAGTAAATGACGTAGCAAGGAACATTCCCACTATCAGCGCAACCTTGGAGAACCGACAAACAGAACACCAATCTACTATGGTTGAGATGGAAGGTAAGATTGGTGACCAATCTGTTACAGTTTTAATTGATTCGGGTGCTTCTTTGAGTTATATTAGTTCACAAGTTGTAGAAAAATGTAAAATTAGAACAGAAAAGTTTCAACAGTCTTGGTTTTTCCAGTTATCCACTGGAACCAAACGCAAGGTAATTCATAAGCTACATCAAACAGCTATTAAATTGAATGATTATCAGAAAGAAGTAAATTTAAACATTTTTCCATTAGGTTCCTATGATTTATTGATAGGAATGGATTGCTTAGAAAATAAAAATGCCATGATGAACTGTTGGGACAAAACTCTGCACTGTATAGATGTTGAAGGAAAACCATTCATACTAAAGGGGAAACTGAAACCTATTTCTATGAGGCAGATCTCACCCTTCAATTAAAAAGAACTGCTAGAAAGGGGTATCAAGTATATGCTGTGCATGTTGAAGAATTAGAACAGAAACTAGAGAAAAATATGTTAGACACTTTACCAGTGATCAAAGAATTTAAAGAAGTATTCCAGATGAGATTCCTCATCTTCCCCCCAAGAGATAAATCGATTTTACAATCGATTTAGTGCCAGGGGAAATACCAATTTCTAGAGCCCCTTACAGAATGAGCCCCCCTGAACTAATGGAGTTGAAAATGCAATTACAAGAATTTCTGAACAAGGGTTATATCAGACCAAGTGTATCTCCTTGGGGAGCACCGATGCTGTTTGTAAAAAAAAAGGATGGTACCTTTAGAATGTGTATTGATTATCATCAACTGAATAAGTTGGCTATCAAAAACAGGTACCCATTACCCATAATAGATGACCTTTTTGATCAGGTTAGAGGAGCTTCAGTGTTCTCTAATATTTACTTAAGAATTGGTTATCACCAGCTCAGAATTAAAGAGGAAGATTTCAGTAAAAAAACCTTTTGAACTAGGTATGGGCACTACGAAATTTGTAGTCCTACCCTTCAGTTTGGCAAATGCTCCTGCCACTTTTATGTGTTTATTGAATAGCATCCTGAATAAATAATTAGAAAAATTCGCACAAGTATTTATAGACGACATTATAATCTATTCAAAAAGTGAGGCAGAGCATAAAGAACACCTTAGAATTGTGTTTCAGACTCTTAAGGAGAATTAGCTGTATGCCAAGTTTAGCAAATGTGAATTTTATAAGGACAAAATTCAATATTTGGGGCATATAATTTCAGAACAAGAATTGGATGTTGACCCTGAGAAAATAAAGTCCATTAGAGAGTGGCCTGTACCAACTGATGTCTCAGCGGTAGGATCATTTATGGGGATTGCAGGGTACTACCAAAGGTTTGTAGAAATATTTTCTGCATTAGCCTATCCTATAACTTCATTACACAGGAAAGGTACAAAATTTGAATGGACTGGAAAATGCCAAAACAACTTTGAACAACTAAAATTAAAACTTGCTACAACACCTATTCTGAAGATTGCAGATCCTGATAAGGAGTTTGTAGTGTGTATTGATGTGTGAGGAGAGGGATTAGGCAAAGTATTGTTGCAAGAGAATTTTGCTATTGCGTATGAATCTAGAAAACTTAAGAAACATGAACAACATTACAGTGTATATGATCTTGAGTTAGCTGTTGTAATTCATGCTCTCAAGATGTGGCGACACTATCTTCTAAGGAAGAAATTCATTTTGATGACAGATCACATCAGCCTAAAGTATTTCTTCACTCAAACTGATTTGAATGCTCGACAAGCCAAATGGCTATCCTTTTTGAGTGAATTTGATATGGAAATAGAACATATCAAGGGAAAGGAAAACAAAATTGTTGATTATCTAAGCAGGAATGCTTGCCAAAACATAAGTAACATCGGGAGTAGTGCTAGTTTTGACTTAGAAGGAGTAGTTAAAATGGCAGCAGATCAAGATCCCAACTATGAGAAACTACAAATTCAAACACTGAAAAAAGAAATGAAAGGGTATACACAAAATCAGAAGGGACTGACTTGTTATAGAGAAATATTGTACATCCCCATTGTAGACTCTTTGAAAAATGAAATCCTAGATGAATATCATAAACAACCTTATTCAGGACATCTTGGATATCATAAACTACTTACAGCCTTGAAAAAAAATTATTTTGGCCAAGAATGAAAAAATATGTAGCCAACTACTTAGCTAGATGCATGGAATGTCAACTAGTCAAAGTTGAACATCAGCATCCAGCTGGTCTTATAAACCCCTTACCAATTGCAGAATGGAAATGGGACACTGTTTCTATGGATTTTATAACCAGATTACCCAAAACAAAGTACCAGCATGACTGAGTAATGGTAGTGGTAGATACTTTAACAAATGATGCACATTTCATACTTGTGCAATCTACTTTTGGGACAACCCAAGTAGCAAATGTGTTCATGAAATAAATTGTGAGGCTACACGGGGTTCCTAAAATGATTATTTCAGATTGACATGCCAAGTTCACAATAGCCTTTTGGAAAAGTTTGTTTGGGGGCATGGGTACTAAATTAAAATTTAGTACTTCCTATCACCCTTAGACAGATGGTCAAACTGAGAGAACAAATCAAATTCTGGAGGATATGCTCAGAATGTATGTGATGGATAGGCCAACTAAGTGGGAAGACTATTTACATTTAGTCGAATTTACTTATAATAACAGCTACCAATATTCCATCAAGATGAATTCATTTGAGGCACTCTATGGAAGAAAGTGCCACACTCATTTAAGCTGGAGCCAACCTGAAGATAAGTTAGTACTTGGGCCAGATGCTCTACAAGAAATGGAAAGGATTGTCAAAAAAATACAGAAAAACATCAAGATAGCTCAAGATTGACAGAAAATTTATGCTGAAAAGAAGAGAATTCACCGAGAGTTCAATTTGGGTGACCATGTATATCTGCGGATTAAGCCCAAAAATATCACTTTGCATACTGGAAGTTATGCAAAACTGGCTCCTAGATATTGTGGGCCTTTTGAAGTCTTAGAAAGGGTGGGACCAGTGGCTTATAAACTGGCCTTACCCCTCCATGTTAAGGTTCATGATGTCTTTCATGTTTCTTTATTAAAAAAATATGTGTATGATGTTGCTCACATTGTTGATTGGAATGTGATTCAGGTGGAACCAGGAGGAGAATTCCTTCCAGAGCTGCTTCAAATATTGGAGCGGGAAGAAATCAATCCATTTAAATAGAACAAGATTTATAAAGTGCAATGGAAACACTTTACTGCTGAAGAGGCTACATGGAAAAGAGAAACTAAGATGATAGAAAAATATCCATTTTTATTTTCAACATGAATTGTTTAAATTTTGTTCACAACACAGATGACGGTGTTTGTCTTTAGATGGGGAATGTGTAGCACCCCAAGTTATATGCTTTTATTATTTACATTTGAACAAATAATCCAAAGAGGAAAGTGAACCCCAATGGAGAAACATTGTGTGGATTTTATTTAAATATCTATTAATGAGAAATAATAGAATATTTATATGTGCACTATGACTAGAAGAGATTGGAGATCATAAATCTGATCCATGAGGATATGGACCAGGTAAGAATTTCCCAAAAACCTTTTAGAAAAACCTTGAAAGGAATATTTCTAAATTAGATTGGGAGAGAAAAATCTAATTCCCCAATGAAGACGAAAGTAATTGGGAAGAGTTGGAAAAGCTGGAAAAAGAAGAAAAGACAACTTTAAAGGACCTCAATGAGGGAAGCCTAGGAAAAAATAGGAAGAAACGATCCTAGAAATTCTGGACGCGGAATTTAGAAACATGCTTGGGGAAAGCAGGGCTTAAGTAAGTTGGTTCAGGACAGGCTAAGGATAGTCTGTCTTTGGAGGATCTCAACTCGGGGGTGAGTTAGAGAGATAAAAGAACTCTATGGTTGGGAGGACTGGTCATATAAACTGGTATGCACACTGGAAAAAATTAATTCAAAATATTATAGAGTTACTTATGTGTAAACCTACTCTTGTTTTAAATGGGTTAGAATTAAATTAATTCGGTACTAAAGAATTTACTATCCCATACATTTAACAAAATTAGTTAGATAGAGTGTATGTCATCTGTATAGTTGTATGGGAGAAGTCAAGGCAAGACCCATCTGCCAGAATGTCTAAACCTATAATGGGTTTAAATCTGTAGATCTATGTCTCACCTGAAATGTTAATGCTCATTGGGAAAATGATATAATAGTAGCATTGTTTTTAATACTATCTACATACTCTTATGAAAAAAAAAAAATATAACCATCAATCTGTCTTAGAGTTTTTAGTTCTGTCAAAACAATGATATTTATCCCTACAGTTTAAAAACCATTAGGATTTGCAAATCTGTTCACATTAGTGTTATTATACAAGGAAACAAAATATGTATTTCAAGAAAATATCTTTGAATGCTGGATAAGACATCTATGTATTATTATTCAAATGAAGTATGTTTATACATTGTAAAGACGATAATGGTTAGAAGTAGTAGTAAATAAATAATAATCTGCATATTTCAAGATTGAGATATTTTCAAAACTGCTGAATAGAAATAGGAAATTTCTTGAATTATCAATCTAGATAAACTGAGAAAAAAAAAATTGAATACGAAAATTTTATATATACAGAGAAAATTAAAAATTGACATTCTGTAATAAATTCAGAATAACATATCAGCAAGAAAAATATACCAGTCATTATTTCACTTCTAGTATCAGTCAAATGAAATGAATTATATTGGAGAAAAATATATTTAAATGTTAAATAAGTGTCAACATGTTATGCTAAAATAACAAGACTCTCTGATTTTATTGCAACCATAAATAGTACTCCTCGCTTAATAGAGAAATGGAAATAATACATTATATCAAAACCGTGATATAATAGGGTATAAAAGGAAGATATGGTCACATAGGTTTATTCAAAGTATCAATTAAATTAAACGAAGACTGTTTCTATAAGCCAAACAATATATCTAGAAAATTTTAAAAGAGTTGGGAAACTACAGTTGTAAATATCTCTGAAAAAATATAATTAAGAGTTTAACAGTTCGGTCAAGAAAACTCTCCAAATTAAATGAGAGTATAATTATGTACAATATACATATGAAACGATCTATAGTAGAGAATGCTAGAGTTTATACTAAATTTAAAAATTAGTCAAGCACAGTATGGTCCTCAAGGTCTACAGGTACGAGAATTGATGCCTGACCAACATGGATATAGATAAATAGATGTATCAGTTAATAGACTGAATACGATACTGGACTGGAAAAAACAAGTAATATGAAAGATTGACAGAAGGGAAAATACTTGCAACCAAAAACCGAATAGAAAAGAAATTAATATCAGAAATCTTGAGAATAATAAAATACAAAATTATTAATGAGAAGGGGGAAGGGAGATTAACCAAGTTTTAAATACTGAAGACGAGGCAATCTAAATTTGGGATAACATTTTACCTTTAGGTGGAATGGGGTCGAACCTCATCATCAATTCGAACCTCAGATTGAACCATCAGTCTGTCATACTAAAAGTGAGTGGAATGACTCCAATTTAAATTCCGAGAGTTCAAACAAAGAAATTTTTTTGTATTGTCGAATAGAAACTGAAATGCATAGCTGTAGGTTCCTTGTACAATTGTTAAAGAAAAAAATAAAATTTAGACATAACCAAAACTGAACTATGATTCACGGTTAAAATTTAAATTATAAATCACCGCAAAACGTATATAAATATAGAGGTTCACTCTTATACCTGCCCATCCAATTAACGAGAAAGCGAACTATTGGAACGAACGACAACAGAGGACTTCATGGAAAGTTAAAGAATCATACAATTAAAACATAGTCAGCATAACATATTGAATTCCAAATGTATTCAAGTCGAAATGGTTGAAAAAAAATGAGGATTACCTGTAGTAATAGCGAAGGTATAGAATTGGAGTCGTAGCACGCTATGTACACCATGGATTGAGCATTTCAGATAGTCTTAGAGAGACCCGAGATAAGTACTCTTGAAGGAAAACCACCAGAGAAGAATAACATGGTGAAAACTCTTGGATTAATAGGGATTGAAGTTTGAAAACCCTAATCCGATCCAACCCTACACCTGGCGCAAATCTGTTGGCCCTCTCTTAGATCGAGGATCTTTTAATTGATATGAAAAAACCCTAATTTCATTAAACACTAACTGTACCATTGTAGATGAGAACGTTAAGATGAATTGCAGGTCCGTGGTAGTAATTAATAAAATAATATTTATTATGTGGCTCGAGGAAACGAGCAGGAGAATGTAATTAAGGCATTCATACCAGCCTAGAATGACGAGAAAAGTGTAATTAACGTGTGTCAATTGACATAAAAGCTGTGAATTTGAGTTAGAACTAAATATAAAGTTTTTCATAAATGATAAGGTAAGCGAAGGTCCTCATATGTATTAGACGAAGTGGAATGGGCATCGAATCGAACCATTACTCAATTAGTTCATGTATGGAGTTATTGGTTAATAGGAATGTCAACGAAAAAAAAAAAACAATATGAAATGCAATTGTCAAAATCAATAGGTATAGGTGACACCACGATATATATATATATGATGAACATGGTTAGGATATAAAGAAATAGCTTAAGGTTAAGTTGAATTTTGGAGGACTTATATTACATTAAAGAAAAGGTTATTGTGGAATATCATAGGTGTATATAGAGGGTGGATATGAATATTTGAATTGAAAATAACTTGTTTCCTCTATAGTAACCAATTGAGGATTGAGGGTATGATTTATGCCTAAGCGAAAGGAGCATATCATCAAGGACAAAAATAATTAAGAATGGGGAATTAAAGTTATTGAAAATAACCGACATATAAATTGTGAAGAGAATGAATTTGCATAATTCAATTTACTTGAATAAATATAAAATAGTAAGATGATAATAGAATTCCAATAACAAAAAAAAAATAAAAAAATATTGGGTGAAAAAGAGGTATATTACCAGTAGGGGATAAAGGATAGCCTTGCTTGACTCCGATGTCACTTCTAAAACTTTTTGAAATGCCTGCTGAAGTTCTAATTTTTACTTTCACCTCTTCGTAAAGCCTATGGAGAACAACTACATATTGTAAAGGAATTTTGAGTTCTTCCATTCTACACCACAACTTTTCTCTAAGGACCGTGTCAAATGCCTTTTTGAAGTCAACAAAGCAGAAAAATACTTCTTCTTTTCTCCCCCAAACCTTTTCAACATTGTGTCTTAGTGTGATACCATGATCTACTGTAGAATGCTTCAACCTAAAACTTGCTTGCCCTTTTGACCTCTTTTCTTTTACTTCTGCCCACTTACTGATTTTATTTCTACCATGGAACTGAAAATATTTGCAAAAAAAGGATTTATCATAATGGTTATGTAGTTGGAAGGATTATTAATGTATCCATTTTTAAAAATGGGAATTTCTAGACTAGTTATCCAATCCCTTGGGAATCCTTGCCAAAAGATGTTGTTGAATATTTCCATGATATGGGGTGCCAAAATGTTCATTCCCCACTTTATATATTTTTCTTGAAGTTCAACCAAGTCCTTTGCCTTCCATGTTTTCAACTTTTTAATTCTTGCCTCCACCTCATGTATTGTGAAAAGCTTTGTAGATGCGTTGACCCTCGGAGGAGGCTCAACCTCTAATTATTTTTCATATAGTTGCCTTGCATAGTCAAACCACTGATTGACTGTAATATTATTTTCAAATTGATTCTTCCTTGGTTGAAGTTCCTGCCAAAAACGTTTTGGGTTATTCTTGCCTAGATATATTAGCTCTTCCTACCTTGTTTGCATGAACTCATATTTTTTTTTTTTTTTTTTTTTAAATATGCTTATATAAATTTACATTCATCTTCCCATCTCCTTCCTTTTTCAAGGTTCTCCTTGCCATTTTTCATTTCTCATTGAACCACACATTCATAGGAAAACAATTTCATTCTGATTTCCTATTTTTTTCTCTTTTTCACTTCTCAACCACACCCTGGATTATATTTGTTAACTCATTTCTATTGAGGCTCTGGGGACCAATTTTCTCCTTTTGAATTGATCTCCTCAACATTGTTCTGAAGATAGTGAAATTTTCTTGTGTTAGAAGAATTTTTCCCCTTGATTCCGATTGTTGAGAACATTGGGTTTTCCAACTATTATATCTTTCTTCTAACCAGGATAACTTTATATAGATTAGGTTATGATCTGAATTTAAGTCTCATATATGCTCTCCAATATTAACTTCATCTATTCTTTCTATTAGGCTTTGTGAACCAATAACATAGTCAACGACACTTGCCCCATTGTATGTGTTACAAGTGAAGTTCCCAAACTTTTTCCATCTACCTAGACCACTGCAGATAATTAAGTTGAAAGCACCACACAACGTAAGAAACTCCTCTCCAAAATGATTACTAACTTTGTCACCTTCTGAAAATCTCAACCATCGAGAATTCTCCTCTTCAATCAACCAGATAGGATTATGATCCTCTTTGCAACAAAGAATACTAGCTTGTTGAGTTTCTATTCTAGCATTGAAATCTCCCACTAAAATAACTTCTCCCTCTTGAGAATATACAAAAATATCTTGCTTTAAAGCTGCAAATGGATATTTTTTTTCCAATCTCTTATTTTTGTAAGTTTTTGATAGACTCGAGGCACAAAATAAAATGCTTCAGTTCTTATGTCATTCTCATTCTCTATTATTTTGAACCATAAATATTGTTTATTTGTATCTTATTTCACTAACTGAATGTGACAACCTCCTTTTTCTTTCACTAAAACTAGTATTCCTCCGTACCCTTTTCCATTTTCTGTTGTCTTGTTCCAAACTGCTAACTTCAAATAACCGTCAAACATAGGAGTTTTTCAACCATCATGTTCATGGGTTTCTGTAAGACAAATTAGGTCTATACCTTCTGCAATAGGCCCTATCCCAGGTCCCCTCCTCCAAGGGTAACCTCTAGAGTTCTAGCAAACTAGAATTAGGTAGACCTGGGTAGGATTTGGTTGCTACGCGGTTTGGAAGACAAGACTCGAATTTGAGCCTTCACCCCATTTCATCCATGTTGATCTTGTTTTTTTCTCCCTATTATAGAATTACCTTTTTTTTCTTCACTCTCAGCTTGCTGCCCCGTTTTTCCATAAGGCCCAAACACTGCAATAACCTCTTTACCATTGTACAACCATGGTATTTTTCCCTCATTTCTTGCTTCTCTAACTTTCTCCATTTCTTCTCCTTTCTCTTCTTGTTGCTTGCTAGTTAAATATTCACCTAGGAAGAAGTGTGAGCCTTTCAAGAGTTTATTTTTACTTAAGAGATGATGTTTCTCTTGCACACTTGCCATGATGACTTTTATAGGTCGAGGTATTTCGTCACATATCTTTCCCACCCTCCTTGCTTGAGAAATTTTCTCTCTCCACTGTAATTTCTTTCTTAAAACTTTCCTTGTCAAATTGAAAGTGCTTTCATTCTTTCCATAGTCTCTTATAGTCTCTTATTCCCGTGATAATAGAGTTTGTTTCTCTCTCTTTTATTTCTTTATGTTCTCTTTCCTATGCTCTACGGGAATTTACATCTTATTTTTCCTCTATCATGTGACCATTAGTGTCCTCAAACCTAGTTTTGATTTCTTTTGGAATGTATGTGTTCTTGTTCTCTTCTGCCTTATTTTCGGAAATGATTGTTTGCTGACCCATTTGCGTATCTACCTTATTTGTTTTAGATATTATCACATCTTTTTTTTCTACCATTGTGTCATTCCTACTTTGCCATGCTGCCTTCCTGTTTTCTCATTCTCGTCTTCCTGCCTCTACAACATCTTGTAACATTATTACCTTCTCTTTCAAAATTCTATTACATTCCATTAAACATTGATTTGCAAGTGTGATCTATGAAAGTTTGCGGTCTCTTTCCTATTCATTGGCTTCTAAAATTTCTAGCCTTGTTGGCTTCTAACATTTCTAGCCTTTCCCTAGCTTTCATCAGTTCTTCGACATAGAGATCTGATGACCAAGTAAGAGGTGTAGTCGTGGGAATGTAAATGATTGATTCTTCTTTATTTTTTTTGCTCTTATTTTTTTCTTCTTCTAGGTCTGTTTTCTTCTTCTTTGTTCCCATTTAAAGCGGGCAAGTCTACGCTTTAAAATACCTTCATATTGTTTTGCATTTACCCAGAGCCACTTTCTTGTTTTGTGAGCTAAATAAATTTTAACGTGGCACAAATGATTTGTTTCCACAAAATCTGAGATTTCCTTGCCGTTTTTGAAATTTATGATTGGTTGGTTTTCCATTTTGAATTGTAACCTGTTACTTGTTACGAATTACTTTGAACTTTGTTACTTGTTACCTGTTACGAATTATATGTTATCTGTGACAAGTTAGCTGAGATGAAAGATTAACTTTCAATCAGTTGGCACCAGTGCAGTAAAGTCCGTCGTTCTTTTAAAAAAATGAGCAAAAATTGAAACTGTTTGGCGCAACGTGTTGACTAGGGCTACATTTTTCATGGTTCACAAATCTGTCATTTTCTCGGTCTGAATCTCTCTTACCTAGCAGAGCAGAGCACAAAGAGGGAAAAACAGGCAGCGGCAATACAACACCTGCTCCCTGCAACGACAATACAACACCTGCAGCAAAGTGTATTGGACGTTGGACTCCTCACAGAGACCATAGGATGCATAAAATGTACCTTAGCAGGCTTGAAGGCAAGCACCCGATCCGGAATTTGAGAATAAATGTCTCTATTTGGAATCGATGGGAATCGAACCTCGAAGCGTCAATTTACCGGTTGTGTTGAAATGTCAAATTTATTTCAGACGCTCTTATTGATGTTGCAGCATGAACTCCATGAAATGAAAGATCTTTGATGCCTAATTCTACACACTCGTCTTAGATAGTTTGTTTGGTAATAGAGCCATGTGACGCCTTCAACACAACCGTTTATCGAATATTCTGCACATTTGTGATTTTTCCAACTAGCAGTGAGAGATTTCTTAGAATACTACTATGCTCTTGCATCTCTTCCACTACTTAATATCTTTAATTCGAAAATAATGTAAACTAAGAAAACACAATATATTTATTTCTAAAATTAATTTAAATTAAGAAAGGAGCAGGAGAAAGAGCATTTTGACGATATTTTGGGATATTTTTATCTATATATTTATTTGAAAAAATATAATAATTATTGATTATTATTATCTAATTTTAAGATAATTTGTGAGAAAAGGGAACCACCTCCTCGCAATGATTTAACTGCTAATTTTAAAAAGACATACATACTCTCTCCTCCTCTAGTTTGTTTTGATCCTATGAATTTTTAGAAAGAAACACATGCTCTTATCCATTAAACCCACTCAAACCATATATCATTACATTGAAATTATATCATTATATAAAAATAAAATTTTATTATTTGTAATAATCTAATTTGTAAGTTGTAACAATCTAATTTGCAAAGATAATTTTGTAATGGTTATTTTTTTTGGAGAGATAATTAGATATTTCAAAATAATTTAATATATTTAAACTAATTTTAAGATTATTATTTATTAAATCATCATTAAAGATAACAAGAGGTTTTAATTGAAATTAGCCTATGCTTTCAATTTTAGTTTCCAACCTGGGAAATAGGGTTTTTGACAAAATAGGAATGGGAGTGGTATCCCTTTCATGTGCGCTAAGGACGATTCATATAAAGTTGATCATGGATCTCAATGATTTAGTACAGGCCAAAATAAATATGGGATGATTTCACCACAAAGTTTGGTTATTTATCTTTGCAGTTTTGTGTTCATGTTTAGGTTATATGGTTACAATTAAAATTATGGACATTTTAGTCTCCACCTAATAGTATATTTTTCATGTAGGTAGTTCTAAATGATATAGTATTAGTTTGGAAAATGTTTCAAAGAGAAATAAGCTTGGGTCTCGAAGGTGTACTTAGTGTAATAAAAATGAGGAGACGACCATCCATCTCTTTTTGTTTTGTTGGTTTCTTAAGTAGGTTTGGAATAATATGGAAACTGCATTGTGTTTTTTGAATTTGTGGGATAATGTGACTATGAATATGAATTTCAAAGAATTGTTTATAAGAATAAAATTCAAATATTTTAGAGTATCTTCCTTTTTATTCACTTCGAGGGTTTGGCTCATCCACAACTCTAGTTTATTTGAACGTACATCAATCTTATCTTTTCAAAACTTTGCGTAGGTATTAGCTTTGCTACTAATTTATAAGCCTAATGTGAGTATAGGGAAGTGATGAGATGAGAGAAAACTTTTGGTGGACAACCTTGGAGTTTATTTGATAAAGCCTCTCAAGGGCCGAGAAAAACTTGTGGTTTGGGATTTTTGTTCTTTTTATGCCATTCTCATTGTCCCACATTAAAGACTAATCTAGGAAAATGAACAACTAAAGTTGGGGAATTCAGGTCTCTATTTTTCCTTACGAAATTAAAAATTAACAAATAAATTATTAAGCTAGATATTTTTTGGGTTTCATCTCTCACTATAAATTAGATGCAAGAGTAGCCTCATATCCATAGTACTAGTTTATCCCCTTTAACTAAGTATTTTAAGGAAATTTTAAGGTAGTTTCGAGAGGTATCTTTAAAGCATGTATAATATGAGCATAATGTTTAGGTTGACAACCTTTCTAAAGGTGGTTTACTATTGAAGAAAAATCAAATCATTGAAGAAGAATATTAGTGGGGGATTTTAGTCTCACCTAAGTTCACTAGTGTTCTTTGAGCATTTTTTCTTTTTTTGTATGTGAGTGAGTGAGATTTGATGATTATTTTGGTTCCTTTTTTTATAGACTTTTATTGAATTACTCAATATCGTTTTTATGAAATTTAATGTAAGTCCTTATAATGTGTCTATTTCAATATTATCTTCAATATGAATGGTGGGTAGAATTATAGGTAGTTCAATGATATATACTAACTTTATTACAAATTTGAATTATGTGCAACATGCATTGTGTGGAATGCATTTTTTATTCTCCTTGAATGTAAAATACTTATGTTTTGTAGGATAAAGAAAAAGACTTCCTTATGTATGTTGGTCTTAATTTCATATATAAATATAGAGACCAAAGTTCCATTACATTTAGCTTATCATCCTAAAAAAAAACTTCCCTTTTAAATATTTATTGTCATGAATTTTGTGATAATTTCCATTCTGAATTAGACTATATCATCATATTAATTTCCATCTATCTAGATACTTTATTGGTGGAATCAATGATAGGAAACAACTTGGAAAATTGAGGTCTAGAACCTTCTAGGGCCATTTTCAATCATCAAACAATGATTTGCGAGGTTACAAGATCCAAACATGTACCCATAGCCCTAAGATTGATCTATACACAAAAAAATTTCCAATCGTATGAAAATTTCCTTAGTCAAAGTTTATATGCGAAAGTTATGAATCCTAAAAGTTGACCTACCTTGTTAACCATTGTTGTTCAAGTAGATGCCAAATTAACCCCTATTATTCACACATGTATTGCTAGCCACTTGTGGATAATATTGTAGAAGGTTAAAAACATTATCACTGTTAAGGGTTGAGGAAGTCAACAACCTACCCATCGATGGCTGTCGAGTAATGTTAAATATTCAAACACTAGAAGGAGAAGGGGTTCTCTTCTTTTGCATTTTCATTTCTCAATAGTTACATAGAGCATCTAGGAGTAGTATTTTTAGAGGATAATAGAGTAGGAGGGGGAGGATCATGTAGTATTTCTTTAGGTCGTAGTGTCAAAAGGTAACTCCACAGGAGTTCCCAATCCTTTGTATGTGTGATTTTATAACTAAAGAAAATAGAGAAGAGGATAGGGCTCACCTTTTAGCTATTGTTTCTCCCATATTAGGTTTCCCAAAATGAAAATTATATTCAATTGTGCAGATAGTATTTTTTTTGTCCCTATTATTTCTATTTTTTTTTCATTTATTTCATAACTTCAAAAGAGATAGAAAATAATTAATCTAGAATATAAGGAGACTAAATATCCAAAATCCAATATATTAAAATATTACAAGATGTATCATGGTGAATTTTTCCAATGTAACATCCATGAAAATTTATAGATCATCAATATTAGAGAAATGTTCTTTTGAGTAACTGTGGGAAATTATAGTATCTAGAAATTGGCCTAAGAAAAAAATGGCAAACCCTAGTTAGAATAGATGATTATTTTCACAAAAACCTTTGTGATCCAACATAAAAGATATTTTTGGGGCTAGAACAGAAATTCACTGATATCTCTGCTAATATGGCCCTCCTCATCATGGTTGACAAGAAATCTTGAACCATTGGAGGATGTTGGAGGCTCTGATCCAAAGATAAAAAATAGGCTAGAAATGAAAGTTATTGAAATCACCAAAAACTAGCGTGATATCGTAGTGTTCATCATCTTTATTCCAAAGCTGCTTGAATCACCTCAATCTGACATGGTATGCTCAATTTATCGCATTTATGAATTTTTGAAAAAACAACTAAAATGTCAAACAACAATATTGACTAGGCTACTGACTGGACAAACTGTACATCTGACATCAACATGTTGATTGGGCGTGTGACATATAGGAGGAAAATCCTAGTTCCACACCTGGAAACTATGTACTGAGGAAGGTGGCATGATTTTATTGGTTAAAGGGCTTTGTAGTGGACCAATGGTGAGACACCACATGTTCCAATGAGAGGGCACCACATGGCCCTCGATTGTTGGTTAAAAATTTTATAAGTCTCATAGGGTTCGACCCCTAGACCTCTCGAATAGCAGTCTAACACCTAATTTCTACACCATGCCCATGGTTCTCGATATTTTATGGTCTTCATTTATATTTGATATGAAATGGGTTCAATGTTTTGGGGAGGGGAAGGGGTACATGTCCCTAACCCTAGTCACATTCAACACCAAAAAAGCATGGTAGAGTTGCATGAGAGATGGAGGTGGATGGTTAGACTGACCCCCGGGTCACATGACATGTCATATGACCCACGACAGATAGTGGAGGAACTATAATAGTGGGGACGGGGAATAGGCCTTGGCCCCCGGTACCATCCAGTAATATATGACCAAAACATAAGTCGCAACATAGGGGGCAGGAAGTTGGCTCTACCCCGAGCTTTATCAGTTTTCAAATGACCAACAAATTCAGTAACAGCTTGCCTCAAACCATATTAATGCAATATAGCTGCTCATAGAGCTAACATTAGAGGGGCCAACGCAAAGCGCTCAACCATGGCGATATGTGTCCACATGAATGCCGCTTGGGGCAAAAATTTCGATGCTTAAGGATATTGGCACGGTTAAGGAGGTGATAATTTTCCCCTTTTGTGGTGGGAATTCCATGGGTCCCATGAGAAATTATCACTCTATGGTTGGTAGAAAGGTGAAATTCGTTGCACAGATAGCAAGTTTTTAGATTTTGGAGGAAAGTTAGTAGGAAAAACTTCTAGGAGGCATAAATTGGTTGCTTTTCAGTCTTCTGGAGCTCAAGAAGAGCCTAGACATGGGTTTTGGAGTGTTATGAACTCAATGGAAGCATTAGATTTCTGACTTGATAATTGTATGATGGAATTTTTGTAGAGTTAATTCCTTTAGTGCTAGAGACTAAGAGATTTTTGAGGCCAGATGGAGGCATATTTGAGCATGGAAAGAGCCTAGATATAGGTTTTATATCCTTCCAATTATATCTACAACAACTAAAAATTCAGTAGAGAAGCTATTTTCAGTATTTTCTCAGTGTGCTTATGGGGAAATCCATTTTCAACACTTCATTTTAAATTAGTTGTATGTTTATAATTTTTTATTTCAGGTGGAGTACAAGGACCTATTGTGAGAGAGGTCCTTTTTCTAATGACACAATCATGATTTATTGTAGGGAGTCATGTTTTTGAGTGAGAATTATTTGTGGGTGAAAATGTGATGTTGGGTTACACTTTTTGCCCTTTTTTGAGAAAAAATTTTCATTTTTTTCGGTTCTTCAACTTTCTGTAAACTATAATAATTTTTCTGTTTAGAATTTCATTTTGCAATAAAAATAGAAGTTGTCAGAAATTTTGTTAGCTTTCTATTACTTATTTTTGGAATTTTTTTTTATGCAGATTTGATATGTCAACTTAGCATTTCTTTGAGTGTGTGCTTCTTAACAATCAAAGGATTCATAAGAAGTCATGTGAATACGCAATGTTGTATTCATTGAAAATTTGTGTTTTTCAGAAGAAAAAAATGTGTTACAACAATATAGACACAATCTACTTCAGTTTCGTCATATTTACAAAGCCAATGGATGCATATCATAATTACTAGAATTTTTTGAACTGGTCTAATATGAAAAAACTGCATATTTTGGATATGTTTCACGATGCAACAAATTTCTTAACATATAAGTTATAAACTAAAAATCTAAAAGCTACCCATTAGAGATGACGAACCAATGTAATGCCACATAATTTTCTCAATGTTTTTTACAATGTATTTTGAGAGATACAGAATTTTTAGTTCACTGAATCACAATGACCCTCAGAAATTGTTTGCACCCATTTTATTAGAAAATTAATTAAAATTAGTAAATGCTTATGAAATTCCATAAAAAGTTATATTTCCTGAAAGTAGATTCAATTCTGAAAATTCTTGTCTTGGTTCCGACAGTTAATTCAAGATGTGTCATGGAGTTTAATTAGTCCAAAGTTGCAGAAACATTAAGCTGCGTGACTCGTGATGCGTTAGTTCGGCCGAAATTTGATTAAAATTTCAACCAAACTATTTTTTGTGCCGACGGCCCATTAAGTTTAACGACTTAATAGATCGGCCGAACTATTAATCAAAGTTCGGCCGAAATTTTAATCAAAGTTCGGCTGAACTTTAATCTAATTTTCCATCGACTGGAAAATTTCGCGATGCCCCTCCTAAAACACATTTTGCGGCAATATAAATTGTCGCAAAATCATTCATAATTTTCGAACATTTTGCACATTTGATCTGATTTTATAAAGGTCTTTGTTTGGGTTTAAAAAATTTTCTTGGAGGTTTGAGTTTAAGGGCATTTCTTGGAGGCAGACCAATTTTGCAAAGAATTGTTTTGGGTTTAAGGACATTTCTTTGAGATGGTTTGATTTTTGAAAAAATTGTTTTGGGTTTAAAGAATTTTCTTAGATGTACATTCAAAGGACATTTCTTGGAGGTATGTGATACATTTTTTTGGATGTTCTTTTTTCATTTTTTTTTTTAAATTATGGATTTGTGCTTAATTTCAAATTCTTGGAGACGTCTGATTTTGCAAAGAATTTTTTTGGGTTTAAAGACTTTTCTTGGAGGCGGCCTGATTTTGCAAAGAATTGTTTTGGGTTTAAGGAATTTTCTTGGACGTACATTCAAAGGACATTTCTTGGAGGTATGTAATACATTTTTTTGGATGTTTTTTGTGCTTCATTTTTTTTGAAAGTATGGAGTTGGGCTTAATTTCGAAAAGACATTTTCTGGAAATATTTTTTGAAGTATTTTTTAAAGTGACATTATTTTTTTAAGTTGGAGGCATTTTTTGAAGTGAAATTTTTTTAGTGTACGTGTTTTGAGTTGAAGTAAATATTTTGAGCTTCGTTTCATTTTTATAAGATATTTTTTTCTCGAATTTTTTTAAGCAAGTGTTTTGGATTGGAGTATGTATTTTTTGCAAAAAATTTAAAATGAATTTTTTTTTTTAAATTAAATATTTTGTGATGCTTTTTCTAATTGATTTATTGACTAATTTTTTGAAGGAAAAATTTAGAACTTCATACTCTATTATCATGGGAAATCGAAGGACTTGTGCAAGAAAATATGATCGAAAAAGAGACTCTGAGGAACATAGAGAAGAGATGAGGCAATCTCACAAAAGAAATATAGAAGCCCTCTCAAATATTGAAAGGGAAAATCAACCTCAAGAAGAAATTGAAGCAGGTATGTAAATGTAAATATTATGATCTATTGATATATTTAAAATTTTCCTAGTGTAAAATGTGAAGCTTAATTTTTATTTGATGAACTAATTTGAATTTAAATATTTTGTTTAATGTAAATAGACAAAGATATTCCTCAAAACATTGATGATGAGATACAAAATTTTGAAAGAGAAAGTGAATGAGATATTGAACCAATGATTGAAAATGGTGAAAATATTGAAAGAAATTCAAATGAAGAAATTGAATCACACGGTATATATATATATATATATATATATATATATATATATATATTGAACACATGCATGTATTATTGAATTTATATATATATATATATATATATATTGAACACATGCACATATTATTGAAATTATACATATATTTATTAATTTAGTTATTTATTGTTCATATGTAAACTTATTATGTACTATTTTTTCGAATATGTATAGATGAAATCAGTGTCGATGATGAGATGTTAGAAAATGTTGACACTCACACATGTGGAGATAAAAAACCTGACCATGTTATACGATATCGTGTTAACCGCATTTTTGAAAAGTATTTCTTAAATGAGTAGGTGATAGTTCAAGCTCAAATGTTGAAAGGTCTCCTATCATTAAGGAAATTAAAAGAAGATATGACACTACTGGGTATTCGAAAATCAACCAAAGATAAAAAAATGAAGGAAAATGTGATACAAAATATAAGTAGTACTATAAATTCAATTAAGAGATCTAGAGATAAAAATGTTTCAATTGTACATAGAGGAATACATATGGAAACGGTTTCATCAAGTACTAAAGAGAATCGTTTGGTAACATCTATGGCATGAGCATTAGGAACCTTGCGAAAAACTTTGCACAAACATCGGAAATTTCAGTTGCAAGTAGATGTAAATGATGAACTCTCTTGTTGGAGAGCTATCTATAGGCAACCATACAAAGATAGACTTGGAGAAAATGTTAAAAAAATAATATATGAATATTGGAAGAACAATTCGCGTGCTTCGCCAACTGCAAGGCATGTGATGTGAAGAAGAATAGCATGAAATCAATACGAAGAACATGAAAAATATTTCTTGGAAACCACTCAGATAGAGTTATTCAACAAGTTAAAAGAAGAGAATTGTCAAATTCATGTTTCAATCAGTGCTTTTGTTCAACAAAAACCATGGTATGTAAACCTATCACCATACGCGACACTTGTTGTTGCCATTATCATGTGGAATTTGAGCTATATTATGACACATTCCTTGATTTTGGTATAAAATTATGGAAGGATTCAGCTCCTCCTTCCACTATCCGTGATTTCATATCTCAAATTCTATGTGAAAGAGAAAGTGATGAACTATTTTACAAAAAGAAATGTGTTGGTGGTAAAAAATGCGATGATTGTGGAAATTTGACTAAATTTCAAAACAAATATCGTTATGATATAAATGATCAATAATTTTCCAACATGAAAGTGAAATGGAAGAGATATGAATATATTGATACATCGATTCAAGGTGCAAATAGTGTTAAAATAATTGAATTACTAGAAGACGAAATTTTTGTGATAGACTTTTTGAGAAAGTTTGAGGCAGAAATTTACAAGTACACCAAGCATTCCCATAGAGCTTGATGGCAAGACCTGCAATTCAAAAAATCTTGTGAAGTTTTTCCACCAGGGACCATTTTTTCAGTGTTGCAGAAAACTACACATTTGTTTCACAAAAATAAATTCACAGTGAATACTATCATTCTCACCAAGTCTCCATGCTCATCCATATTCTATATAGACATGTTGAACAAAACATCAATCATATAGAAATCACGAGTGAAAATCGACATATCATTAAATAATATCACTTTTATATCAGTGACGATCGTACACATGATACATATTTTGTACAACATTGTTTTGGAAAAAATTATGATTCCTTGAAAAATCGTGGAATAACATTCAATGAATATTGGATATGGTCAGATGGATGTGCAAGTCAATTCAAATCTGCATGATCATTCTTTTGGTTGTGTTATCTTCATAAGAAAACCTGCATTAAACATTGTCGGAATTTCTTTGAGACTGGCCATGGAAAAGGAGAACATGACGGTGTAGGAGCATGCATAAAACGAGCACTTCGAAGATATCAAATGAACCCCTCTACAAGCCGACTTGTGAATGCTAAATAATTTTTTCAATGGTGCATCGCTGCTCTAAGCCATGAGACTAACCCATCAAGGGAAGTGCAAAGGTAGATTCAATTTAATTTTTATTGGAAATCTAATTTTAAACATTGTGTATATTTATCGTGCAATGATTATCTTTGATTGTATTTTGATATCATATTTACAAATTATTCTCTTAATTTTCCATATAAAGGTTTTTCTAGCATATTGGGATCGAAGACGTAGATAGATCAATTGGAAATGACGTTGAAACAATAAAAGGGACTCGAAAATTTCATTCAATTAAAACAAAGTCGTCCAGAAATGTGTTTGCATTGGATAAAAGAAAATATTCTTGTTTTTGTGATGTTTTGCATATAGAACACAAAATCCAACGACGTTTGTGAAAACAACATGTATGTAAAAGATTGGAAACATACAGAGCTAAATACAAAGGGAAAAATGTCTGTTGCAATTTTTAAAGAAATGCAATCAGAGGAAAATACAATATCATCTGATGGTGATCGAGTTTCTGATCTTGTTAGAGAAGGTAACATTTGAATTTCTTTGTAATGATTTAAAGATCTAGAAATAAATTTAAATATGTATAATTTTGTTAAGTTTGTTTTATTGTGCAGGAGATGTTTTTGTTGTAATGCACCTATTGACAATGATGAAAATGTTATGTATTATTTGATGCGTTGCACTGAACGAAAAAATGAAATTATTAGAAAACTATAATGATCACGGATTTCAATAAAGTTGATAGAGGTTCAATCAAAGAGAAAAATGAAAATTAAGAAATGGAAAATGTCAAAATCCGATCATGAATGGATTATTGAAGATGGCATTCCATTGGAAATTTTTTGATTGAATTGCCCAACAATTTATTCTCTTTGGATTAAATATGTTTTAGAACTTCTAGTACACTCAACTAAAAATTGAGCTGCTTATGTTATTTGTGCAAGTGTTTGCACATGTACAAATTTTTTTGGTACATGTGCACGTGCTCTAGTATCAATTGAAAGTATCAAGGATATACATGTGCATTGATGAAAAATTTTACATGTATCAAGGATAATTATATATATGTTCTAGAATGCAATTAATTTTTCAAGTACTTTTACTATGTGCATTGATGAAAAATGATTCACGTACTCAATATATATGTTTTAGAATGCAATTAACTGGAACTTGTTTTTTTTATGTGCATTCATGAAAAACTGGTTGGATTTTCTGGTAAACAATATCCACAATGTAAATAAATCATCTGCAATATAGTTTTTTACGAATATTCCTTTCAGACAAGGGACTCGGAGCACTTCTCCAACTTTTGGTGGGATTTGACCCACATCTCTATTCTTGATTGAAAATCTAGTACAAAATTTGTTTGTCCAATGGTCGGATATGTTTAATGTGCATTGATGAGAAACGTTACTTACATATTGGATATATATGTTGTAGAATGAAATTAATTGTTCAAGTAGTTTTACTATGGGCATTTATGAAAAATGATTTAAATGTACTCAATATATATGTTCTAGAATGCAATTTTAACTAAAAGTAGTTTTTCTATGTGCATTGATGAAAAATCGTATTGGATATATACACGAACTTAATGTGACCAATTTTTCTTGTGAGATTTTCTGGTAAAAATTATCCGTGCAATGTAAATAAATCATCCATAGTATAGTTTTGCATGAGATTCATTTCAAACAAGAGACTCGGAGCACTTCTCTGACTTTTGGTGGGATTTGACCCACATCTCTATTCCTGATTGAAAATCTAGTACAAAATTTGTCTGTCCAATGGTCGGATATATGTTCTATGTTCTAGAATGAAATTAACTAAATGTCATCAATTTACCAAATTATAAATCAACAAGGCTAGCTATTTGAGTACATTAATGACATTGACCCAAATTCAAAAAACATATATGTACTTCTTATATTTCCAATCAAAATTAAATGGATAATTTGTACATATATCTACTTCTTTAAACTCTTTTTTCAATTAGAGCTCAATTGATACATCGTTAGTTGCATTGAGAAGCTATGTTCTTCCTATTGGAAATTTTTTCATTCAAACAAGACTATGTAGAGATCAAAAGCAATCTTCAGATTCTAAATGTACTTCAACCATCCAAAACTTGAGTTTTAAAAACCTTTTGATTAAATCAAAACAATTTACAAGTCACATAGGAGTCTTCTATCTAAGCCAAATGTAGATTGAAACCATCCAAAACTTAGATCAAAACATTTAACATTATATCAAAACATTTAACATTTAACATTAAATCAAAATTAAATGGATTTACATATAACTAATTCTTTACTCTTTTTGATTAATTCAAAACAATACTTCACATGGGAGTCTTCCATCTAGGCCAAATGTAGATTGAAACCATCCAAAACTTAAATCAAAACATTTAACATGTTATATCTTGAAACGTTTAACATCTAACATTAAATCAAAATTAAAGGGATTTACATATAACTACTTTAATATTTTTTAATATATCAAAACAATGCTTCAAATAGGAGTATCTTCCATCTAGGCCAAATGTAGATTGAAACCATCCAAAACTTACATAAAAAAATTTAACATTTAAATAACATTAAATCAAAATTAAATGGATTTACATATATACAACTACTTCTTTACTCTTTTTGATTCAACCAAAACAATACTTCACATGGGAGTCTTCCATCTAGGCCAAATGTAGATTGAAACCATCCAAAACTTAGATCAAAACATTTAGCATTATATCAAAACATTTAACATTTAACATTAAATCAAAATTAAAGGATTTACATATATACAACTGTAATGAACATAATATACATAGCGAGATCCGTCTCCTGGGTTGCCTAACTAGCCAACACCAGAGGGGGTATGAATCAAAAAAATAGAAAAGGGACTGCCCATAACTGGGAAAAACCTAAAGAGGACCTGACATCAAGCTAGCTATCGATGTGTGTAGGAGGATTATACTCCACAATTAGACAACCATAGTCCTCTGGATCATCATCTACTCCCTTGGAGTGCTAGGAGGAGTTGTCGCTGCTCGTGCCATCGCTGTTGGAGCTCGTTGAGGTGGATTTGACTGGAAGAGCTGCCGACTATCTGGTGTCCTAGAGTTGATGGGCTGGGATGGTGGACTTTCTCCACCGCTTCCTGGAACTAGAAGCACCTTCATCTTGAGGCTCCTCCTAAAAAGAGATGGAAATGGCCGCCAGAATTCGCGGTCTGACCATAGCGTTAGTGAAGTGAAATTGTACTTCATTGCTTGCTGGAGGAGGGTGGCTACTTGTGTCATGGATGGAAAGAGGAGGGAGAGAGCCGACACTCCTGCCCCCTCCATCCCTATCCCCACCTCCCCTTCTGCAACGCATCCGTTGTCTTCTCATGGGGTCTTCCATAAGCCAAATTTAGATTGAAACCATCAAAAACTTAGATCAAAACATTTAACATTATATCAAAACATTTAAAACATTTAACATTAAATCAAAATTAAATGGATTTACATTTTAAAAAAAATTAACAATAAATCAAAATTAAAGGGATTTACATTAAATGTAGATTAAAATGGTATCCAAAAATTAAGTTTTAATTTTTTTTATATTATATATCGTGCACCATTACTTCACATTCCATGCCAATTATAGTTCAAATATCCAATAGAAACATTTAACATTATACCACATGTGCCAAATGTAGATTAAAACCATCCAAAACTTAATTTTTAAAAACTTTTTGATTATATATCGTGCAACATTAAAACAAATTGAACATTTAAAACATTAAATATCACATGAGAAATGTAGATTGAAATTATCCAAAACTTGAGTTTTAAAAACTTTTTGATTATATATATCGTGCAACATCACTTCACGTCCCATGCCAATTATAGTTCAACTATCAATAGAGACACTTAACATTATACCACATGTTCCAAATGTAGATTGAAACCATCCTAAACTTAAGTTTTAAAATCTTTTTGATTATATATCGTGCAACATTGAAACATTAAACATTTAAAACATTAAATATCACATGCGAAATGTAGATTGAAACCATCCAAAACTTGAGTTTTAAAAACTTTTTGATTATATCATACATAACATTACTTCACATGCCATGCCAATTATAGTTCTACTATTCAATAAAAAAATTTAACATTATATCACATTCCAAATGTATATTGAAACCATCCAAAAATTTTAACTTTTAATTTAACAAAAAATTATAGATCACAACATTACTTCACATGCCAAATTTACTCCAAGCATCCAAAACTTAAATTTTAAAAACAAAACAAATTATAACACATCATTACATAACATGCCAAATGTGGTTCAGATGACAACATTAATTTATAGATGACAACATTACAAGTAGTTCAATTATCCAAAAAAGTTTTAAAACCAAACAAATTATATAATAACATTGCTTCACATTCACATGCCAAAAGTACTCAAACCATCCAAAAGTTAACTTTTTGAAAGCAAATAAATTATATTAACACTGTAATAAAATATGTCAAAAAATTGTAGATCTCACAAGTATCAAACTATATCAAGTTATATATATATATATATATATATATATATATATATATATATATATATATATATATATATATATGATGGTGCATCTAGATAATATATAAAAAAGAAAATTTAAGACTATCTAAATCTTGAAATCAAATCTACAAATCATGTCCATCAAATAGAGATGGATCTAGTGTCTTTCCTATCAGGGTCTCAATCCACACACTATCATGTGAAGCATGGGAAACCTACAGACACAATGCACATGTATTTGAACATTAAAATTTGATGTTTTAAAAATGAGTGAGAATATATAGAACTTCATGTAAAAAACAAAATATAACAAAAAAATCATGCAATACCTCATGAGGTTCCCTCTCCATTTGATGAACATGTTGAGATTGCAACAAGATGATGAGCTTAGTGGAAAGAAGTCGCCTTCACTAAGTGGGCCCACAGGCTATTTTTGGTGCAAAGTCTATTTTTAGACTATGTCTATTTTTAGACATATGGATCATGTTCTATAAGTTGCGGGATGCTATTTGTGGATGGTTGGTCAAGTTGGAAAAATATATGGACTTCTATTTTTAGACATATTGGGCGGAATCTATTTTTAGATTGCCAGTCTAAAAATAGATATGTCGAATATTATTAGCTCTTAATAATATTTGGACTATAAACATTATCTTATTCTCTTGGAGCACTTAAGTTAAGTGCACAGATGTGGCACAGGAGATGACAGAAGGAATTACGCTATTCTTGAGGGCTAAGTGGAGCTATTGCATGAAGACTTCAGTTAGAACTCATGTGAGAGAGTTTGGTGGATTTCATTGAGGAATTTAGTGGAGTTGTATTTAGTTTAACTAATCTAAACATATTTGAGCTATTTGTATCTAGTTTAACTAATTGATACAATTAGTGAGAGTGGTGTGAATTAATTATTAATTAATTCACTAATTATAAACTCATTAATCAACTAAAGAATACATCAGTTAACTTCAGTGAATGGATAGTTTTAATGGAGACCAGTGCAGAGATAGGTGAAAGAGTAGGTTAACTATTAGTTGTGACTATACTGTTGCATATTTGCAACAACCAGTGATTGGAGGAGCCCATGAGGATTGTGCAGTACAAGCAAGGTGGTTCAAGTTATTTAATGAGCGATCCTACAACATTGATTATGCAATATAGAGGCTAGCTATTAGGTGGAAGAGATTGGAGCATGTGTTTTGCTAGATCTAGCTTGATTAGTGTGTAGCAATTGGAGGTTGTGCTGAGAGCTTGTGAGAAGATTTGTACAATTATTGTTACATGATCTCTATGACATGTAATATACAGATATTTGGGGTTTTCAAATTTAATATTTCCCATGAAATACTGTGTTCATATGTGTGATTGTTTATGGTTTTAATGTGCGCATGAAATTGATTTTATTTCTGCATGTAATGATCAATGGTAGAAGAGATTCTGTATTGTGCATGAAGATAAAATAGTGTGTGATCAGGAGAATCTCGGTGGATAACATATCAGTTATTCAAATTTTCTACATGGTATCGGAGCGATATTGATCATTGGAGCAATTGCAAAACATTGAAGCGGTTGAGTTTTGTGTTGGTGGAATTCTAATTTGTAGCAGTGTTTTCTTGGTGTCAAAGTTGAGATGTCTTTCAACAGATTGCAATTGGAGTATGCCCTTGAGGGAAGATCGAATTATATTGCATGGAAGGACAGGATGGAGGCGCTGCTGGATGAAAATGGGTTGAAGGAGTTCATAGATGTGGAAATTCCAAAACCTACTTCTAGTGATGTTGCCATACTTGACGCATGGAAAAAGAAGACAGCAAAGTGTCGAAGGATTCTGTTGGAAGGTGTGAAGGATCACATAGTATCCAGCCTTCATGGTAAATCTTCTCCATTCTTGATGTGGAAAGCTTTGGCAGATTTATTCCAAAGCAAGAGCGACCAGAGGAAGTTGGCGTTCAAAGATAAACTCAGGAACATAAAAATGGAGAAAGGTGACAATATGCCCAATTACCTCACGAAGTTCATCCAATGTAGGGATGAGCTGGGAAGTGTGGGGGTTAGTGTTGATGATGAGGACTTGGTGAGCTTGGGTCTCCTTGGGCTTCCGAAGAGTTGGCATTCCTATCAGGACTCTATCAATGGTTGGAAGAAATTTCCAGGATGGGAGCGACTTTGGTCGGATCTTGTGCAAGAGGAGATAAGGCAAGTACCAGGGACGGATCTTCATCAAATAACTCTGATGAAGAAAATTGAGCTTTGGCTACCAAATCAAAGAAGGGGAAGAGCAAGAAGAATGCTTCTCAATCTAGTGCAAAAGGAAAGAAGCAGGACATGTCCAAGGTGAATTGCTTTCATTGTCACCAACACGGACATTATGCCACTAGTTGTCCACTGAAGAAGAAAAATAAGCAGGCTGCTAGATCTGTAGCTAGAGAGGCATTAGCCTCACAGTTTGAGCTATATTTTTCATTGATCGCATGCTTGGTCTCAAGTGTGATGGGTTCAGTGTGGTTTCTTGACAGTGGTGCATCTTTTCACATGACAGGAGATCGAGATTTGTTTACTGATCTGGATGAGAAAGATCTTGGAGTGCACATCGAGATGGGCGATGATGGTAGATAAAGTTCGACTAGTATCGGTACCATTTCCTTTGAGAGGGACTCTAGTAAACCCTTGGTATTGAAGGAAGTGATGCATGTTCCAGGATTGAAGAAGAATCTGATCTCTGTGGCGATGTTAGAAGACAAGGGATATGATGTTGTCTTTAGCGAGGGAAAGGCTTTCCTACGCAGTAAGGAAAATGGTGAGACCCGGAGGATAGGGGTTTGAGTTAATAACCTTTATCAATTACAGGTAGATGGCTACAAAGCAATGGAAGGCAAGGTAGAAGGAGTGGTGAGCCGGGATGATGGTGAGTTTTGGCACCGGAGATTGGGCCACCTTCACCATGGAGCTTTGAAGATACTGTAGCAGATTTCTACTAGGCTTCCTAAGGGTACTCTTGCATAGTAAGATCAGTGCAAGGGATGTACCTTAGGAAAATTTGTGAAAGCCACCTTTCACGAGAAAGATAGTCGCACCACAACGATCCTTGAGAGAATTCACACAGACGTGTGTGGACCTTTCTCAGTAGCTTCGACAGTAAAGCACAGGTACTATGTGATATTTTTTGATGATTTTTCTTGGAAGTGTTGGATATTATTCATGCAAAATAAGAGTGAGACATACCCAAATTTTAGTGAGTTCAAGGCACTGGTTGAGAAAGAATCGGGGAAGCAGGTGAAGGCTCTTAGGAGCGACAATGGTGGTGAACTCATCTCTGGTGAATTCAAGGAATTTTGCAGCGCAAAAGGAATTCGAAGAGAGCTCATAGCACCTCATAACCCATATCATAATGGGGTTGCTGAGCAGAAGAACAAAATTATCGTGGGTGCTGCACGGGCGATGTTGCATGATCAGGCCCTTCCCATACACTTGTGGGCTAAGGCATGCAATACTGCAGTATATGTGCAGAACCATTGTCCTCACAGGATACTTGGCATGAGTACACCCTGTTATAGCCCAAATCCACCTTAGGCTGAAGGAAGGCGGGATTTAGGGTAACACCAAACCACGCTCAGTCTGGTAGCTAGGCCTACCAGAATAGGAGAGGGCTCTCTCCGAGTCAATCTCAGGAAAAATGTATCAATAAGCCTTGAGATGACTGAAATGAGTGCTAATTTTAGGCTAGGTATATTAATCAAGGAGTTTGGAATTATTTTTAGGGGGTTTTTATTGGAAAAAGGGAAAGCCAATTTTGGGCTTGGGGATGAGGCCAAATTCTTGCAGAGTTCAAGTTGGGGCAGGGAAAGCAATGGCTTCGATATCTTAGATTCAATGAATTGATGGAATAGAATGCTGAGGAGCTGAAGAGGGCAAGAGGGTGCAAGGATCCTCTTCAAACTGACGAAAACATGAAAAACTAAACAAAATTTTAAGGCAGAGCACCAGCAAACTAATGAATTCTACCTTAGTTACTCATTTGTTTAATTTAGAAGCAAAGAGAAGGGAAATGGCATAAATATCACATTAATGAAACTTACAGATACATGGAGAAAACATCATCAAAACTCAGAGCCACAAGGATCCCAACAAGTGCTGCAAAACCTCTGGTCTTTCCTTTGCCAGAAATGCAGAAATGTATGTGCAATGAAGTGCCAAACTATTCCCAAGAGTCCAACCCTGAAAATAACTTAGAAAATACAATATATAGACCATCCTAACCCCTTCCCATGCCTCTAGGGGTCTAGCTCATCCTTCTAGGAGATATTTCAACCAATTCTAAACATGGAACTGAAAACTAGGCAGCCAAACAACTTGCCTCTATATGCTAGGGAACTGATCCATTCACTTAATTTTCACTTTTTAGTGAATGAATCCTCTAGAACAAGTAAATATGAGCCAAAATTACATCATAATCATCAAATTACATCAATATATATCAGTAGTTACATCAAAAAGTGAAACTAGTCAAAACTGGGCGAATTTCTGAGCTGAAGAGTCAAAATTGGGCCAAAATCCTCTATGCGCCGCGCCCAAAAACTCAATGCATCGCGCCACTTTGAGCCTATTTTTGGGGCACTTCCTTAAGTCAAAATTGAGCTCATGATAGCTCGTTGGAAAGCCCTATCTGTCTGATATCCAACCCAAGTGGAATTTTTCAATTTGGAGTTCATTTTCCCCTCCACAACTTCAATCTCCCAAGACTGGTTCCTGTATGTGTAAAAGGTGGCAGAAAGGCCATTTTCAAGGTGTTTTTTGCCCTTTAGGCAACCCAGAACTTGATGAAATATCTCAACCATTTTCGAACATGCATAATTTATCATAAAAAACTCAAAAATATCAATTTTTCCTCCAGAAGATCTCTCAAACGTAAGCGCGCGTCGAGTGGCGGGACGCGTCGGGCAGAAAAACCTGTTTTGCAACCAAAATTTCAAAAATGACAAATTTTTCTCCAAATTTTCTGAAATTTGTAGTGAATGTTTCCCATCATGTCCCATTCTCAGCCAAGGAAGCTTCGGCCAATATTTGGAGCCGATCATGCCTTTTCCGACGTTTAAGTGCCCTCCTGGTGCATGCAGATCAGTGGTGAAATCGCTGTCTCGGTTGTATGATGTGTCCTTCTCCATAATGTCCATGCAAGGCGTATGTTTAGCTTGTTGAAAATAAGAAATGAGAACTTGGTTGTGTTTGTCTCCAATTTCCAAATGTGTGCCAAAGGAATTTGAGGAATTGTGAGGAATATACGACAATGGGAAAAGTGAACTGTGGGAAATAGTATAGTGGTAAAAATGTGATTCAATCAAGTGAGATTTAAAATGCAAGGACAGTCACTTGCTTTCTTGGGGACTTGAGGATCTTATAAGTGAAATGAGAGAAGGAGAGTGATAAGGAATGGTAAGTTTTAGGAATAGGGAAAATAGCTCTTGGGAATAAGTGAGTTGGGATGTTTAGGGAATAAGGGATTGACAACGATAATATGACAATGAAGGAGAAAGGAACCATAGGTGAGGAATGGGATTTGAAATACTTGGCACAAAAATCAAACTTTAACAATCAAACTCCAACACTATAAGAGCCATTTTTAACAAGATATTAGGGTTTGTGTTTTTCAACATTCAAACTCTTACAACCAATCTTCAAACAACTCCAAACACTGACCAAAGGTAATAGCAAGATGATTTAAACTTACACGAGGCAAAGGAGACTGAGGGAATTTGAATTTTGAAGAGCAGTGGAAATTTTTTTGTGTTCCAGCCCTGTGCACCGCGCAACAGCCCAACATGCCACGCACGCCATGTGCGCCGCGCCAGTGTATTTTTACACTGCAAAAAATGTTTCTATGCGCCGCGCACGCCATGTGCGCCGCACCTTCTCCCAATGCGCCGCGCCATAAATAGTGCATTTTACAGGAGGATTTTGGAGGCCTTCCCGGTGTCCAAATTGGGCGTGTGATAGCTCGTTGGAAACATTATTGAGTATAATTTCCATCCCAACTGAAATTTTTCAATTTGGAGTTCATTTACCCTGTCAAAAATCAAATCTCCCAAGACTGGTAAAAAATGTGCAAGATGAGGCTGCCTCAAGGCAGAGTGCTGTTGCAGTCAAATTTTGAAGGTTTTTCTCAACTCCAAATTGAGCTCATGATATCTCATTGGAAAGATATTTTTGTATAGTTATCATTTGACTCATCAAGAAAGTCATTTGGCGAACCAAGCTAGGAGAAATCTTGATTTTCCCAAGGTCACTTTAGAGGTGCATCAATTCTCCTGAGGCAACTGTATTTTTGACATTTCTCTAAAACCGTGACACCTGTGTAAACAGGGAATGAGGTTTTTCTTCCTTTGCATGTTTTGGACAAAAACCTCTCTCAGGTTTCCCAAATTCATCTTTTATTGCTCAGAAAAATCATTTGAGTGAAACCTATCCCGATGTGTGGAACAAGGGATTTGTTGAAATGAAGCGAAATGAAGGGGATAAGGGGCTTCTAAATTCTTGAGAAAATTTTTGGAAGTAGGGAGGGATGTTAGAAAGCAGGGAAAAGTGGAATTTTAGAGATTTAGTGAGGGGAAGGGGTCCAAAAGGGTGAAACACAGGCCTATACTAGAAAATTGCCAAGTTGTAGCAAGAAACTAGGGTTTGTGCAAAAATGAGGAATTTGGGGGATCTCAGTGATGGGAAGTGTTTAATAAGGTACATTAAGGATAGGGGAAGGTGTATGAACATCAGGATACAACTTTTTCTGATGATTTGACCATCCAAGAGAAATTACCTTCAAAACCCCAGGAGAGGGAAATGAACGTTACCTAAGCACAACTGAAGCATGAACAAGGTGTAAAATGACCATTTGGAACCTGAAATGATGATTACAACCCTCTGAATGATAGTACACTCAGCTGAATGGTGACATGGACCGACATTTGGACAACTTTGACAATAGTAAAAGCAAACCCTAGACCTAATACCTAGTGACCAAATTTTACTTGAAGACTCACTGAAATGACAAAATTTGACCTTGAAAACCTTAAAATAACTTTGTAAAAGCATGTTTGATCACTGGAGGAAGGCTGCAAAGGCTGACACTAACATTGGCTCCAATGGGGATGGTAGCTCCTGGGAGGTGCCAAGAACGGCAGATCTCTGGGAGAGATAGACAGTGCCTTCGTCCATTGGGCAATGGAGTCAAATACTCAAGCTGAAATGCATGACTGAAAATTGATGACTTGATGACACAAATTGACTCTCACTCAACTAAAAACTGACTCGATACTTAAACACAACTGACAAAATTTAAATATTCTCAATATGAAGCTTATTCAATACAACCTACTCTAATTGTTCCATTCATCACCTGATCAAGTGAAATGGAACAGCCAATGCAACCATGTAAGCATCCTGGCTTCTAGTATTTGATTTCTTCCCAAATTCTTTCTGATACGTAGGAAAAGAGAAGAATCAAAAGGCAATTCCCATGGAAACTCGGAATCAAGTTGACTGCTGATAAACTTGCAAAGCATGAATTGACTTGATGACTTCAAGAATACTGCGAAAGGATCTTCATAAACATAGCCACTGATTTCTATTAACACATTACTGCTTTGGTCCAAGTAATATTCATAGCTGGATATTAAAATTTTCCTCACATTTGTGATGTCTTTCTTTGGTGACTTCAGCAAGCTGTCAAAAGGATCCCGAATTTCGTGAATAGCCAAACTCTGGAGTTGATTCCAAACAAAAAAAAAGTCTCCTTTATCAATCTCCTCATATGACTGCAAATCTTGATATAGGCTTTGTAATGAAAAATATGTTAAAAAAGACAATGAAGGCAACTTTTGAATAAAATTATTATCAACATTCTTTTCCGGCACATGGTTAGCTAATGGAGGGGAACTTTTACATCAAACATCATCCAACACACGAGCAATAGGATCATCAAAAACTTGAGAAGACTGCTGTGATGTATCCATTGAAACTGTATGACATCCTACTGGTTGTTCATCTTTTTCTTGAGAGATATTACAAAGATTTTGCTTTATAAACTAAAATGGTTCGAAACAAAAGGGTACAGAATCCTCTTGCATCATTAAATCCTGTATTTCAGCTTCCACACCTTCATCTGTAATCTAACCTTCAATTTCATTTGGTGGCTGCAAATCTGGTGCTAGGGAGAATTTTGTGTCCGAAATGATTTCATCAGTCATTTCAAGGGAATATTTCTCATCAACAACTTGCTCAAGAATTTCGCTATCTGTCTCATCCTCCAAATTAACACTGAGAGATTGCTGATTTACTATAGGCTGCTCATTTGAAGATTTACTATGCAATTTATCCTTTAACAACTGGAATGATTCAAAATAAAATGGTACGGAGTCACCTTGTAGCATTTGATCATATGTGCCAGCTTCCATGTCTTCATTTGCAACTTGAAAATCAATGGCATTTGGGGACTGCAAATCTGAATATGAGACGTCTTGAACAAGGTTTTCATTACGCTCAAGATGGTCCAAATCAAGACTTGTCGACAATTGATTTCTGATTGCATGGAAGTTGTCTATGATGAACTGAAACGAATCAAAACAAAAAGGCAAAGACCCTTCACTTACTTCAAAAATTTTTGCACTTTCCTCATCATTGTCATAGCTGATATGCATCGGTTGATCACTATACTCGAGCTGCTGAAAGTGAACTTCCTCCTTCCACAAACTAGCTGCTGATTTGTCTGCAAGATTAGCTTCTGTTTGGAGAACATAATCATCATCATACTGATCAAACTGAGGAAAATCATTAGTATACAACACATCATCAAGCATACATGTCATATCAACAACTCTCTCTTCTTCAAAATGATCTATAAAACAATCACTATGACAACTGGGATAAGAAAAAAATTGTTTTGGATCAGCCACTGGTTCTTCTTCAATCAACAAGTCATGGGCTTGAACATTATACTCATTCCTTCTGGTGTTCTTTTACATCATCTCTTCTACTGCACTCACCAACATGTCAAGCTTTACCTCTAGAGATATCGATTTCTCCGGATCCATGTTTTTCATCTCTTCTTCCTTCAACCTTGCCCTTCGGATCAGTAAATGAGCCTCTATATTTACTGCACTATTCTGTATCTCTACAAGTGTTGCAATATTCCTTTCTCTCAACTGAAACTCCATGTCCGGATCAAAGGCACCCGGGTAGTGCAAAGAGCAGATCTAGGAGAAGGCCTTATATCAGCTGGCATTAAAAAATATACTTAGTTAAATCTGGCAGAAAAATGTTGTACTGTCTCCCCTGGCAATCTTTTCAGCTAGGCATACTCGTCTAAAATAAGAAAAAGGTTCCGTCCGATCACCCACCTGTCGAGGAAAACTTCGACGAGCTACTGGAAATCTGAGATGCTCGCATCAGGCAAGGTTTTGAACCAACTCTTCACTTGGCCTTGCAAAGAAAGAGAAAAAAGTTTGATACTAACATCTTCTTCATCAAATTCAAAAATATCTAGAAAAGTCTCAACATTTTGCACATGTTGCTCAGCGTCGACATTGTTACATTCACCGTCAAATCTTGGTAGATATAGGTCATAATTTTTAGGGAAAGCATGAAGAACAGAAGGTAAAACAAGAGGTTTATACCTATCTGGGACTACAAAAGGTGTAGGAGTATATACAAGAGCTACGGGATCAGTTTGGTTTTCTGGCTCATCACTCTGAAGAGAGTCAACATAAGATGTGGGAAAAGTAAGGAGGCCAGGATCAAAGGGAAACTCAGTATTTACACTTTTTGAATAGGTCGAGTGAAGATTTTGATCACCTTTATCATACAAAAAATTCTGAAAAACTTTCAGGATAGCTTCAAGAACAGCAAAGAAGTAATTTACAAGAAAGAAGACTAGATCCTGAATACCATTCCACTTTGGATACCTGAACTTTGTGTAAGATCCTTCCATTTTCTCAGAGAAAGAGTTAGTCCTCTAGTGGAGTCTCTACATTGAGTTGGAGTCACCAGGTGAATGATTTTCAGCCTTCTTATGTCTGATCGTTGTCCACCATCAACCATCATATCTGAACTTGATACATGTACTGGGGAAATTTACAAGTCAAGTGTCACGTTCACAAGCTAGACCGGAGATTGACTAAAGCAGCATTTATCTACTTCCGCTAATGCAAAGCAAAAGCGTTTCGAAGGCTACCTGGCATAACTTCAGGCTCCGTCTGTAGCTTATGAAACAAATAACACCAACAAGCAAACCATTTTCTTCCCCAGTATGGTCGCCACTATGTTATAGCCCAAATCCACCTTAGGCTGAAGGAAGGCGGGATTCAGGGTAACACCAAACCACGCTCAGTCTGGTAGCTAGCCCTACCAGAATAGGAGAGGGCTCTCTCCGGGTCAATCTCAGTAAAAATGTATCAATAGGCCTTGAGATGACTGAAATGAATGCTAATTTTAGGCTAGGTATATTAATCAAGGAGTTTGGAATGATTTTTAGGGGTTTTTTGTTGGAAAAAAGGGAAAGGCAATTTTGGGCTTGGGGATGAGGCCAAATTCTTGCAGAGTTCAAGTTGGGGCAGGGAAAGCAATGGCTTTGATGTCTTAGATTCAATGAATGGATAGAAAAGACTCCTGAGGAGCTGAAGAGGGCAAGAAGGTGCCAGGATCCTCTTCAAACGGAGGAAAACATATAAAACTAAACAAAATTTTAAGGCAGAGCACCAACAAACTAATGAATTCTACCTTAGTTACCCATTTGTTTAATTCAGAAGCAAAAAGAAGGGAAATGGCATACATATAAAATTAATGAAACTTATAGATACATGGAGAAAAACATCATCAAAACTCAGAGCCACAAGGATCCCAACAAGTGCTGCAAAACCCTGGTCTTTCCTTTGCCAAAAATGCAGAAGTGTATGTACAATGAAGTGCCAAACTATTCCCAAGAGTCCAACCCTGAAAATGTCTCAGAAAATACATGATATAGACCATCCTAACCCCTTCCCATGCCTCTAGGGGTTGAGCTCATCCTTCTAGGAGCTGTTTCAACCAATTCTAAACTAGGAACTGAAATCTAGGCAATCAAACAACTTGCCTCTATATGCTAGGAAACTGATCCATTCACTTAATTTTCACTTTTTAGTGAATGAATCCTCTAGAACAAGTAAATATGAGCCAAAATTACATCATAGCCACAAAATTACATCAAGATAGATCAATAATTACATCAAGGAGTGAAACTAGTCAAACTGGCTGAATTTCTGAGCTAAAAAGTAAAAATTGGACCAAAATCCTCTATGCGTCGCACCAGAAAACTCAATGCGCCGCGCCACTTTGAGCCTGTTTTGGGGGCACTTCCTGAAGTCAAAATTGAGCTCATGATAGCTCGTTGAAAATCCCTATCTGTCTGCTATCCAACCCAAGTAGAATTTTTCAATTTGGAGTTCATTTTCCCCTCCAAAACTGCAATCTCCCAAGACTGGTTCCTGCTGGAGCAAAAGGTGGCAAAAAGGTCATTTTTGGAGTGGTTTTGACCCTTAAGACCATCCAGAACTTGATGGAACCTCTCAGCCATTCCTGAGCATGCATAATTTATCATAACAAACCCAAAAATATCAATTTTTCCTCCATACGATCTCTCAAACGTAAGCGCGCGTCGAGTGGTGCGACGCATCAGGCAGGAAAACCTGTTTTGCAACCAAAATTTCAAAAATGACAAAATTTTCTCCAAATTTGCTGAAATTTGGATTGAATGTCTCCCATCATGTCCCATGCTCAGCCAAGGAATCTTTGGCCAAGATTTGGAGTCGATCATGCCTTTTCCGACGTTTCAGTGCCCTCCTGGTGCATGCAGATCAGTGGTGAAATCGTTGTCTCAGTTGTATGATGTGTCCTTCTCCATAATGTCCATGCAAGGTGTATGTTTAGCTTGTTGAAAATAAGAAATGAGAACTTGGTTGTGTTTGTCTCCAATTTCCAAATATGTGCCAAAGGAATTTGAGGAATTGTGAGGAATATAGGACAATGGGAAAAGTGAACTGTGGGAAATAGTATAGTGGTAAAAATGTGATTCAATCAAGTGAGATTTAAAATGCAAGGAAAGTCACTTGATTGCTTGGGGACTTGAGGATCTTATAAGTGAAATGAGAGAAGGATAGTGATAAGGAATGGTAAGTTTTAGGAATATGGAAAATAGGTCTTGGGAATAAGTGAGTTGGGATGTTTAGGGAATAAGGGATTGACAACAATAATATGACAATGAAGGAGAAAGGAACCATAAGTGAGGAATGGGATTTGAAATACTTGGCACAAAAATCAAACTTTAACAATCAAACTCAAACCCTATAAGATCCATTTTTAATAAGAGAGTAGGGTTTTTGTTTTTCAACATTCAAACTCTTACAACCAATCTTCAAACAACTCCAAACACTGACCAAAGGTAATAGCAAGATGATTTAAACTTACACGAGGCAAAGGAGACTGAGGGAATTTGAATTTTGAAGAGTAGTGGCAAAAATTTTGTGTTCCGAACCTGTGCACCACGCAACATCCCAACGCGTCTCGCACGCCATGTGCGCCTCACCAGTGTATTTTTACACTGCAAAAAAAGTTTCTATGCGCCGCGCACGCCATGTGCGTCGCGCCTTCTCCCAATGCGTCGCGCCATAAATAGCGCATTTTTTAGGAGGCTTTTGGAGGCCTTCCCGGTGTCCAAATTGGGCGTGTGATAGATCGTTGGAAATCTTATTGAGTCTAATTTCCATACCAACTGAAATTTTTCAAGTTGGAGTTCATTTACCTTGTCAAAAAACAAATCTCCCAAGATTGGTCAAAAATGTGCAAGATGAGGCTGCCTCAAGGTAGAGTGCTATTGCAGTCAACTTTTGAAGGTCATCCTCAACTCCAAATTGAGCTAATGATAGCTCATTGGAAATATATTTGTGTCTAGTTATCATTTGACTAATCAAGAAAGTCATTTGGCCAACCAAGCTAGGAGAAATCGTGATTTTCCCAAGGTCACTTCAGAGGTGCATCAATTCTCCTGAGGCAACTATATTTTTGACATTTCTCTAAAACCATGACACCTGTGTAAAAATTGAGTGAGTTTTTTCTTCTTTGGAATGTTTTGGACAAAAACCTCTCTCATTTTTCCAAATTCATCTTTTACTGCTCAGAAACATCATTTGAGTTAAAACTATCTCGATGTGTGGAACAAGGGATTTGTCGAAATGAAGCGAAACGAAGGGGATAAGGGGCTTCTAAATTCTTGAGAAAATTTTTGGAAGTAGGGAGGGATGTTAGAAAGTAGGGGAAAGTGGAATTTCAGAGATTGAGTGAGGGGAAGGGGTCCAAAAGGGTGAAACACAGGCCTAGACTAGAAAATTGCCAAGTTGTAGTAAGAAACTAGGGTTTGTGCAAAAATGAGGAATTTGGGGGATCTCAGTGATGGGAAGTTTTTAATAAGGTACATTAAGGATAGGGGAAGGTGTATGAACATCAGGATACAATTTTTGCTGATGATTTGACCATCCAAGAGAAATTACCTTCAAAACCCTAGGAGAGGGAAATGAACCTTACCTAAGCACAACTGAAGCATGAACAAGGTGTAAAATGATCATTTGGAACCTGGAATGATGATTAAAACCCTCTGAATGATAGTACACTCAGCTGAATGGTGACATGGACCGACATTTAGACAACTTTGACAATAGTAAAAGCAAACCCTAGACCTAATACCTAGTGACCAAATTTTACTTGAAGACTCACTGAAATGACAAAATTTGGCCTTGACACCTTAAAATAACTTTGTAAGAGCATGTTTGATCACTGGAGGAAGGCTGCAAAGGCTGAAACTAACACACCCGAGGAGGAATTTTCTGGTAAGAGGCCTGATATTTCCCATTTGAGGATTTTTGGTTCACCTGTTTACATTCATGTGACGAAGGATGCCAGGAAGAAGCTAGAGCCAAATGTAGAGGTTTGGATATTTGTGGGGTACAATTATACACCCCACAAATATCATGTGTAATTTCCAGACAGTTGCAAGATTTTTGTGGGACGGGATATCAAATTTCATGAGGAGAAAGCCATGAAGTGTTCGCTTGAGAGGGAGCCACACTTGCATGCAGATGAGGAGATATTAGTTCCTAAGGATGAGTCTCTGGATGTGGATCAGCCACAAGACGAGGTTCATGGAGTGGAAGAGACCACTCAAGCAACGCCAACCATCAGAGGGTGGAAGCGCACTACAGAAGCTGAGCGACTGGCTCAAGATGCAGAGAAGGTTGTAGGAGCACCTACATCACAGCGCAGACAGAGACAGTCACCTGATTGGTATACTGGATACATGGCTCTTATGAGCAAGTGTATCGTGATAGAGCCATCCTCTTTCGAGGAAGTTGTGGAGGATCCTGCATGGGTAGATGCCATGGTGGAAGAGTATGATTTGATTGTCAGAAATAGTGAATGGGAGATTTTCCTAAGGCCAGAAGGGAAATCAGTGGTGGGTTTGAGATGGATCTACAAAGTGAAGCAGGCAGCTTACGTGAGTGTGGAGAATTACAAGGCAAGATTTTTTTCTCAAGGCTTCTCACAGATTGAGTGGATCGATTATGAGGAGACCTTTGCACCTGTCACAAGGTATTCTTCCATACAGACGATTCTTGCTCTCTCAGCGCAGATGGGGTGGCACATTCATCAGATGGATGTGAAGACTGTGTTCCTCAATGGAGTCATTGAGGAGGAGGTTTACATAGAGCAGCCCAAAGGTTTCAAGGTCTTCAGCAGTGAGTCGCATGTGTGCAGGCTCAAGAGAGCGCTGTATGGGTTGAAACAAGCACCTCGTGTTTGGTACACACAGATAGACAGTTATTTCACCAGACTTGGATTCTCCAAGAGTGAGGTGGATCTGAACCTATACCAGATTGTGGTGGAGGGTAAGTTGATGATCATTGTATTTTATGTAGAGGATTTCATTTTGATGGGTGATGAACTATTGATACACTCATGCAAGGCTGATCTTGCAAAGGAGTTTGAGATGAACGACTTGGGCCTCCTTCATTATTTCCTAGGACTGGAAATTTGGCAGCGCAGTGATGGACTGTTTGTTTCTCAAGGAAAGTATGCCAGGGAGATACTGGAGAAGTTCAACATGCATGGCTACAACCCTGTTGATACTCCTCTTCCTAGTGGATGGACGAAGGAGGATGCTACTTCGGCGGAGGTAGTGGATGCCATTGTTTATCGACAGTTGGTGGGGTCGCTCATGTATCTGGTCAATACATGACCCGACATATGCTATGCTGTTAACCAGCTTTCACAAGCTATGGTTAAGCCTACCAAGCTCTTCTGGAAGGCAGGCAAGCATGTATTGAGATATCTTAGAGGCACATCGGGATATGGATTATGGTACAGACAGTCGGATGAGGTTAAGCTATGTGGCTTCATGGATGCAGATTGGGTAGGGAGCCCAATGGACAGAAAGAGCACATCTGGAAGGATTTTCAGTATCGGGTCGACAACAGTTTCTTGGTACAGCAGGAAGCAGAGATCCATGGCACTCATTTCAGCAGAGGCTGAGTATATGGCAGCGAGTTTGGCTTCATGCGAGGCTATATGGAGGAAGAAGATCCTGGTCGGGTTGTTTGGTTCACAATTAGATCCTACTGTGATTTATTGTGATAATCAAAGTTGCATTAAAATCTCGGTTAATCCAGTATTTCATGATAGATATAAACACATTGACATCCGGTATCATCATATCAGATATTGTGTGCAACGGAAGATCATGTTACTTTCATATATTCCCACGGAGGATCAGGATGCTGATATCTTGACGAAGGCGCTCACCAAAAGCAAATTCAAATACCATAGAGGCAGGATAGGGGTGGCAGATAATCCTTATCTTGTTAAGAGGGAGTGTTGAGATTGCAACAAGATGATGAGCTTAGTGGAAAGAAGTTGCTTTCACTAAGTGGGTCCACAGGCTATTTTTGGCGCAAATTCTATTTTTAGACTATGTCTATTTTTAGACATATGGATCATGTTCTATGAGTTGCAGGATGCTATTTGTGGATGGTTGGTCAAGTCGGGAAAAATATATGGACTTCTATTTTTAGACATATTGTATGTATTCTATTTTTAGATTTTTGCATTTAAACAGATAGAACGAATATTATTAGCTCTTAATAATATTTGGACTATAAACATTATCTTATTCCCCGGAGCACTTAATAAGTGTATTTATGTGGCATGATACATTTAAGGAATTACGCTAATTTTTTGAGGGTTAAGTGGAGCTATTGCATGGATACTTCAGTTAGAACTCATGTGACAGAGTTTGGTGGAGTTGATTGAGGAATTAATGGAGTTGTGTTCAGTTTAATTAATCTAAACATAGTTGAGCTATTTGTATCTAGTTTAACTGATTGATACAATTAGTGAGAGTGATGTGAATTAATTATTAATTAATTCAATAATTATAAACTCATTAATCAACTACAGAATACATTAGTTAACTTCAGTGCATGGACAGTTTCAGTGGAGACCAGTGCAGAGATAGGTGAAAGAGCAGTTTAACTATCAGTTGTGACTAAACTGTTGCATATTTGCAACAACTAGTTATTGGAGAAGCCCATGAGGATTGCGCAGTACAAGCCAGGTGGTTCAAGTTACTTAATGAGCCATCTTACAACATTGATTATGCAATATAGGCTGGCTATCAGGTGGCAGAGATTGGAGCATATGTTTTGCTAGATCCAACTTGATTAGTGTGTAGCAATTGGAGATTGCGCTGAGAGCTTGTGAGGAGCTTTGTACAATGATTGTTACATGATGTCCATGACATATAATATACATATAGTTGGGGTTTTCAGCTTTAATCTTTCCCATTAAATACTATGTTCATATGTGTGATTGCTTATGGTTTTAATGTGTGCATGCAATTGATTTTATTTCCGCATGTGATGATCAATGGTAGAAGAGATTTTGTATTATGCATGAAGCTAAAATAGTGTGTGATCAGGAGAATCTCGGTGAATAATATATCAGTTATTCAAATTTTCTACGAACAAGTTCCGCCCCATAGGAACATCTGCAACGGTAAACTGTACAATATACATGTACAGTTAAATATATATATATATATATATTTATATATTAAAAACTTTGAAATGAAAATGCACGTGTACATATATAAAATTATTTTCAATAATATTAAAAAAAAAATTAAAAACTTGTTCAAATGGTGTGGATGTTCCTATATCCATCGCTAGAGTCCGTGGATTAAAGAAATCTTCTATAGGAACCTAAATTCAAAAAAATTAAAATAACTCAATATATATATATATATATATATATATATATATATATCAATTTTTAGTGGAACTTTTTGAGGTGGAATATATATATATATATATATATATATATATATATATATATATATATATATATATATATATATATATCTATATATCTATATATATATATATATATATAATTTTTAAACATAAATTTTAAAAGTGAAAAATTTTCCATACTTGTGGCTCATCTCCTAAGGAAGTAGAAGGTACATCTCCAAAGGAATAAGAAGGTACTGCCATCCCAAAAACATTGGATGGAATCAGAATCTATTAAAACATTTTATCATTATATATACATACATGTACATGTGTGCACAATTATTTATTTTAAAATATCACTTAAAAAACACTAACATTAGCAAACATGTCTTGATGGTGAGACCCATCTGCATTGTTTGAACCAGAGGTCCCAAATGTGATATTAAAATTTTCGTCATGCATCATGTGTGAGAACTGCAAATAGTGTTTTAACATATAATAATAAATTTTTGTTAGATTAATGTACATAAAAATAAATTTATACATGTACATACACATGTATTTATTACAAATTGTACACATGTATATGTACGTTAAAATAATTTCAAACCCTAAGGTCATTAACACATACCATTCCCGTGCCCTCTTCCTCATGAATAATTAGGTCTTAAAAACCATTGCGACAATTTTTTGCATATATTCGGAGATATTCAACATTCATGTTGTCAATATCTTCATCTGTATAATACACAAAATTGGCACGTGCATTTTCATGTGCTCTTTGTCGATTTAGACAAACATCGACTCCACCCAATCCACTGTAAACATTGTCGATAATGACATCCCTTACTTCTCAAATTATTTGAGAAGTCGCATCCATCTCTGACCACAGAGTTTCGACCCGAAAAGGTAGACTCCCCAATGGTGGCTCAGGGCGAGGCAACTCCACATCTCGCTTAGTGCTCTTACGGTCATACAATCAACCTTTCCCTGGACCAAAAAATTCTAACGGAAGGTCATTGTAGTTGGGTTTCATACCAAAAAGAAATTCTGCGTAAAACATTTGTGCAAAATAAACAAGAACCTCGTCGTTCCATGGGAGCCTTCCATAGGCCGTAAGGTGTCTATCATACAAATAGCAAGCTATATTTGGGTGCTTGAAATATTGCACCTTCAACATTTTTCTTTTTGGCCCTTCTTTGAAATTAAACATTGACTTTGCCAAATCTTTTGTAACTCTTTGTTTTACATCCTCCCATTTATTTGGACCCATTACTGTTTCCTTTCTCTTTCTCATCACTTCTACAAATCTATCAGTAGTTGGCCCAAGAGTTCTGTACACATTTACAATTTCGCCCAATGAATGTGTAATTATTTCGAGGCTTTGTCGACTCTCAGCAGGTAGAGTCAAAGCCATGAGATCTCTCTACAAATTTGCATGAAGTTTTTCACACCTTTGTAAGGTGCATTGCACCATGTTTTTTTCCCATGGTATATCAAAAATGTCAGCCAGATAAGTTGTGCCAGGTATACAACCTTCTTCTTGAATGTAGAGTTCTGCCCTGCGTCTATTTTGACCACTAGTTGGAACATTTTTGGCCTCTGCATCAATATATATAAAATTTCGTATATTAGAAAAAACACATGTAGAAAAAAATTGTACAAATTCAATGAAAAAAATATTGAAATTGATGGCAACCTTGATTTGGTTGGTTAGCATCTTCTCCACCATGAAACTATTGAGACACAGAACGACCCTGTTGAGAACTAGACCCAAAACGACCCTGCTGAGAACCAGCAGCTGTTTATTGGCCTTCGGGGGAATAAATATCACCCCCTTCATGCAACCTGCTACCATTCATTGATGGCCCTCTAAGTGGATTTGAACCACCACCAACTGGTTGAGACGAGAGAGAAGCTTCATAAACAAATACATATTTATAATAAATTGAAAAATACATTCATGTATACATATAAATACATATACATATTCATTGATTAAATTGCGTGAACCATACCACGATTGGGTGAACCATGGGCACGATCCATGGATGGAATAGAGATCCTTCTCCTCTTAGCTCCTAAAAATTAAAAAATGAAACTTATTAACTACTAATTTAACTCACAAAGTTAATAAAAAATCAATTCCATATGTACACACATGTATGGAGATTTAAGATTATATTTAAATACCATGAACATCCCTCGATCCATGAACCCCCATATGGGATTCAGTTGATCTTCGTCATTCATCCTCCATGATATATATATCTATTGGTGGAAATTTACACAAAATAGATTTCAAAAAATCAATTTTTAATTTAGTGTACACAAATTATGTATAAGACAGCTTTCAAAGAAATACTTGATGTGTGAAACTCAATTTAAGCAAAAAAGAAATTATAAAAATGATAAGTTCACCAAATTGCGCTTTACATGGTGGGAGCACACTTGGTATAAAATTGAAAAAAACACATGGTCATTAAAAGAGAAGCGTGAAACTCCATTTAAACAAAAACTTGTTGAAGTCCCCACATTTTAATTTTATAAAAATGTGAAGTTCACCACTTGTTGCAAATATGAAGTTCACCAAGTTGCATTTTACATGGTGTGGTGGGAGCACACTTGGTATATAATTGAAAAAAGCACATGGTCATTAAAAAAGACACATTTATAAGTAGACAACACAAACATATCCAAGATATGTTACAATTTGCATCAATAAATTTTGAAGGAGACCGTGTCAACACTAATTCATCTTTGAGAGATGAATCTTGAATTTTTGAAGAACAACATCTCAAAACCAATTCATCTTTGAGAGATGAATCATGCATTGGAATTTCTCTATATAATTCTAATTCATCTTTGATAGATGAATCATGAATTGGCATTTCCCCACGCAATAGATCAGCAAACATCTTATTCACATTTGTACAATGCCTTATACTAAAAAATTGAAATTGGAAAAGAATATTGTTTGTTATTCCATGCAGTTATTTTAGCCTCTCCTTTTTAACTTGGCACACACCATTCATCTGGTTGCACACAAGTTCAGAATTGGTGAAAACTACAATTCCATTTGATCCATACTTCATCATTCTTCCCAAGCCTTCTATCAATCCAATATAATATGCCTCGTTGTTTGTTGTTCTTCCCAATATATTCATTTTCCTTTGGATGACTTTGATAGTCACAATATTGGAAAGCACATATGTAATCACTGCTTTCCTTGGATTGGGATAGCAAGAAACTTCTATGCATAATTTCCATTTTTCAACCATATTTAGTGGTTTTCTTATCCCTGAAAAAAAAAAATCAATAAAAATATATATATTAAGTCGACATTTATTGCAAATTCATGAGAGAAATGACACAAGATCATGAGTTAAATGACATGTGCATTTTTTATCTCAGAAGTTTGACTTAAAAATTTTATGGTAGAGTTCACATCTAAAATTAATGGGAGGAATCCTTTAGTTTGTGGGAGAAATGACACATGTACACAGTTTACCTTAAAGTGGTTGTGTTTTATGGATATTAAAATGGATAACTTCTATTTAGATCCATTCTAGATATTGACTATAGGGGCATTTACTAGATATTTCACCTTTCATAAAAGATGAGACCCAAAGGCTACCTAGCCCTTTACAGACTCTGCCTATAGAAATTGTAGAAGTAAACACTAGACCTATCCCAATTTCACCGTGTGAAGGGTGTAGAGGACCTGTGGAATCACTCAAGGTTGTATTATTAAACCTTTGGTTTAATGATCTTTAACCTTTGGTTGTAGATCATTCAACCTTTGGTTGTACTTTGAAGGTCCTTGCCCTTCATCCTTCAACCGAAGGTTGTAGATCCTTAAAAGCCTCTTGTTAGAGAAGCATTTGAATATGTGAGAAACAAATTAGGAATAGTTATTGTAAATTATCTTGTTAGAGAACCATTTGAACATGTGAGAAACAAATTAGGGATAGTTCTTGTAAATTATTGTCACTTATTTGACTTCAAAAAAAGAGCCTATGAAATTGAGCGCAATATCTATGTGGTAGAGTACACAATATCTAAGGGGGAGAATACAATATATTTGACTTTAAAAGAAGAGCCTATGAAATTTAGTGCAATATCTATGTGGGAAGGAATAGAAAGAGTAGCAAAAATCATATGATTGTGTCAATAATTTGAAGTAGTTAAGAAAGATAACAAAGGACCATCCAAATTGAGTGCAATATCTATATGATCAAGTGTCAATAATTTTAATTAGTCAAGAAAGATAACAAAGGACCATCAAAATTGAGTGCAATATCTATATGATATCTTTATGATCAAGTGTCAATAATTTGAAGTAAAGAATGATGACAAAGGAACATCAAAATTGTGTGCAATATCTATATGATTCTGTCAATAATTTGATAATTTGAAGTAGTCAAGAAAGATAACAAAGGACCATCAAAATTGAGTGCAATATCTATGTGGGAGAGTACACAATATCTAAGGGGGAGAATACAATATATTTGACTTCAAAATAAGAGCCTATGAAATTGAGTGCAATTTATCTATGTGGGAGAGTACACAATATCTAGGGGGAGAATAGATATAAGGAGGGAATAGAAAGAGTAACAAAAAGCATATGATTGTGTCAATAATTTGAAGTAGTCAAGAAAGATAACAAAGGACCATCAAAATTGAGTGCAATATCTATGTGATATCTATATTCAATCAAGTGTCAATAGTTTTAAGTAAAGAAAGATAACAAAGGACCATCAAAATTGAGTGCAATATCTTTATGATTGTGTCAATAATTTGATAATTTGAAGTAGTCAAGAAAGATAACAAAGGACCATCAAAATTGAGTGCAATATCTATGTGGGAGAGTACACAATAACTAAGGGGGAGAATAAAATATAAGGAAGGAATAAAAATAGTAACAAGAAGCATATGATTGTGTCAATAATTTGAAGTATTCAAGAAAGAAAACAAAGGACCATCATCAAATTCAAATTGAAAGATCAAGTAGTCTTCTTCATGAAGAATAAGCATTAACTAGGTTCATCTTTTAAAGGGTTCATTTTTTAATGAAAAAATTTATGAATAATATGGAATGAATCATTGTACATTATGAATTTATGAATAATATGGAATGAATCATTGTACATTATGATAAATATTGTATTTAAATGACATTTGATCTATGAATAAAAAAGAAAATGGGATCATCTCTCAATATATATATATGTGTGTGTAAGAGAGAAATAAAAAGAAAAGGTAATTCCACCAAGCGTAAAGGATCATGTCCTAATACATTAAATTATGTTCGCTTTCTAGAAGCATTAATCATGAAGAGTCATGAGATCCACATTTCGACCATGTACTATTTTCAAGTTAAAGGACCATGTCCTATCTGGAAGTTCACATTTCCAACATGCTATTTGCAAGTTCTATATGAAGATATGTAATCTAATAACTAATTAGCTCACATTTCCATCATGCTATTTGCAATTTATATATGAAGATATGTAGTCTAATAACTGATTAGCAAGTTGTGATGTCCTAATACATTATTATGTTTGGTTTCCATCATACTATTTTCAAGTTCTATATGAAGATATGTAGTCTAATAAATATACATTATAGCCCATATAACATATAACGACCTTTGACAGTATGATCAAAGAGTCAAAAAACAGAGAGGCCTCCCAGCAGAGTTGCACCTGTTCATCAAGGTAAGAAACATAATATCGGAAGTGAAACAATGACACCACTAAAAATATGTGAATTTAGATATTAAATTGACATTTATTGCAAATAACATTTGCATGGTTTATCTTAAAGTTTGACTTAAAATTTTTATGGTAGAATTCACATCTAAAATTAATGGGAGGAAGCCTTTAGTTTGTGGGAGAAATTACGTGCATGTAAATAGTTTACCTTAAAGTGGTTGTGTTTTATGGATATTAAAATGAAGAACTTCTATTTAGATCTATTCGAGAGATTGACTGTAGGGGCATTTACTATATATGTCACCTTCCATAAAAGATGAGATCCAGAGGCTACCTGGCCCTTTATAGACTCTGCCTATAAAAAATGTAGAAGTTGAGAAATTTACATTGACAAATTTACTTGTGAGAAATTTACATTGACAACATATAGAGAGTCAACTAGGCTTGTGAAAAGTACACGTGGACAATGTATAATTCTACTTAGAAGAGTCTTTGGTTTAATGGTTAAGCAAGAAAGAGTCGTTACTTTCTCTATCTAGAGTAGAAGTGGAATACATAGTAGTTACTTCTTTTTGAGTATTTTGCATGAAACGGGCTCTACAAGATATTAAGGTAAAAGCATATGATTGTGTCAATAATTTGAAGTAGTCAAGAAAGATAACAAAGGACCATAAAAATTGAGTGCAATATCTATATGATCAAGTGTAAATAATTTGAAGTAGTCAAGAAAGATAACAAAGGACCATCAAAATTGAGTGAAATATCTATATGATATCTATATGATCAAGTGTTAATAATTTGAAGTAAAGAAATATAAAAAAGGACCATCAAAATTGAGTGAAATATCTATATTATTGTGTCAATAATTTGATAATTTGAAGTAGTCAAGAAAGATAACAAAAGACCATCAAAATTGAGTGCAATATATACGTGGGAGAGTACACAATATCTAAGGGGGAGAATACAATATAAGGAAGGAATAAAAAGAGTAACAAGAAGCATATGATTGTGTCAATAATTTGAAGTAGTCAAGAAATATAACAAAGGACCATCATAAAATTCAAATTGAAAGATCAAGTAGTCTTGTTCATGAAGAAGAAGCATTAACTAGGTTCATCATTTAAAGGGTTCATTTTTTAATGAAAAATTTATAAATAATATGGAATGAATCATTGTACATTATGATAAATCTTGTATTTAAATGACATTTGATCTATGGATAAAATTTAAGAAAATGGGATCATCTCTTCATATATATGTGTGTGTGTGTGTGTGTGTGTAAGAGAGAATAAAAAGAAAAGGTAATATGTGTGAGCATAAAGATGTTAACTTCTTAGTTAAAAATCAAAATTTTAAAGTTAAAATTACTAAAAAGTTTTCTCTGGATCACAAATCACTATACCATAACAATGAGACAAAGAAAACCATAACCCACTTATAATAGAGGGATAAAGGTACTCGTGTCACCTACTCCAAACCTAAAGACATAATAATGAAAAAGAACATAAGGATGAAAGAACAATACACTTGTCAGAATTGTCAAGCAAACCATAACCCACTTATAATAGAGGGATAAAGGGACTCGTGTCACCTACTCCAAACCTAAAGACATAATAATGAAAAAGAACACAAGGATGAAAAAACAATACACTTGTCATAATTGTCATAAACTTATATCTAGTTTAATATTTCTAGCTACCTGGTAGACAATAACACATGGTAAAAAATAACACATTGATTAGTTCAGGTTATATTAAGGTTAACATGGCTAACTCAGAAGGTATAAGTTCAGGTTGATTAGTTTAGGTTATATTAAGGTATATCTATTACATATGTTATAAAAAATATGTGTGAGCATGAAGACGTTAACTTCTTACTTAAAAATCAAAATTTTGAAGTTGAAATTACTAAAAGGTTTGCTCTAGATCAAAAATCACTATACCATAACAATGAAACAAAGAAAACCATAACCCACTTATAATAGAGGGATAAAAGGACTCGTGTCACCTACTCCAAACCTAAAGACATAATAATGAAAAAGAACATAAGGATGAAAAAAAATACACTTGTCATAATTGTCAAGCAAACCATAATCCAATTATAATAGAGGGATAAAGGGACTCGTGTCACCTACTCCAAACCTAAAGACATAATAATGAAAAAGAACATAAGGATTAAAAAACAATACACTTGTCATAATTGTCATAAACTTATATCTAGTTTAATATTTCTAGCTACATGGTACACAATAACACCTGGTACAAAATAACACATTGATTAGTTCAGGTTATATTATGGTTAACATGGATAACTCAGAAGGTATAAGTTCAAGTTGATTAGTTCAGGTTTATTAGTTCAGGTTGATTAGTTCAGGATACAGAAACATTGGGGCACAAAGTTTTACTCCCTTTCTATATGGTTTTTTGCCCTTCCCTGGTTTGGTATGATACTAATAATCAAATGAACTAGTGTACACTTACATAGAGTAAACTGTAATGGTATTACTGTAATAAGTTAATCCTATTAGCTTATTTGTAACAGTGTAATGATATCATGTTCACCACATCAGAGATTATGGATGTAATTATACCTATGGAATACACTGATATTATGTAAACTACCTCTATAAGAGCTTAATCTTACCTTATTATGTAAACAGGGTCTATAAATCCCATGTATTAAGGAATAAAGCACACATAAGAGTGTTATGTAATACTAGCTATAAGCTCCCAGGAATATCCGTAATGAATAAGCAGGTACTAACACATCAAAGCTGGATACTCACTTACCTTGTATGTATTTATATAATACTATCTTTCCCTAATCATCATCTTATGCAAAGCTTCTTCAGGTTAAGGAGTTAATACTATCTGTAAAGATAAGTAATCACATAATCATTCTAATAATCATGTTCTCTCGATTACACTATATTGTATACATATCACTATCGACATATGGGATTAGAAGTAAGCTATAAATGTGGTACTTCTTAAGTATTTAGTACTTCAACTAGTAAACATGTATCAAAGCTTGTGCTTATTACGGATCCTCTACTAGCTCTATTGGAATAGGCAGCTTGTATTGAGTATAAGTATCAACTTAATCAAACACAGGAAAACGAATATCGATGATTTCCATTACTTTCAACATAGCATACCAATCAGAGTCATGTAGTGAAAAGCATCAAGCTCAAATACACTCGATTACAAGTATACCAGTAATGAACCGTAAAAATCAATGGGAAACATTATGCCTGGCAAAAAACCATCTGAGACTAGTTCCAACATAGCTCTTACTCGATCAGCTTCAACATGGTGACATATCTAGCTCAGTATATCGTATTAGCTAAGGGTTCATGTAATAAGCTAAGAACAGTTCAGGATTACAGAACACATTGCATTACAAATTTTTCCCTTGTGAAAAATAGAGGAGGAGCAGGAAAAATACTTGGAAATTTTCTCGCTTGAAGTCACTTGAAGTCACCATAGACCAACAACGTGGACAGAAGCAGCAGCACAGAAAAAAAAAGGCACGAACAAATAGACCAGCAGCAGCACAGATAGAAAAAGGCACAAATAAATAGACACACAAAAACGCGGTAAACAAATAAAATTTGTGGGCGATATATTTATAGGAACTAGTTCAGCCAAACTATTTTAATATTAAAGGTTCGACCGAACTGAAAGTTCGACTGAACTTTTGTTGCCGGTTTTTCTATCTCCGGAAATTTTTTTGTTTTCCCACTCCATCGGTGTGCCGTCAATCTAAACGGAAGCACGAGTTTGGCCAAAATTTCTTAGAAATTTTGGTCGAACTATCAAATAGTTCAGCCAAACTTTATAAAAGGTTCGGCCGAACTATTGCTGAAAAAAAATTTTCGCCCCCGATTCTCCCAAAAGTGTAACCCATCTTCACATATCCACCCTTGTAGAAGAATTTTTATTTGTAGGAGAAATAATGCCACTCAAGAGTCAACAATTTGTAATGTGCTCATTTTCTGTTGAGATCAATAAAGTGGCCTAGCCATTGGAGCAAGGCCCAAAGATGTAGCCGAGGAGGGTGAACTCTGTTATCACTTTTTTATTTCTTCTCTTCATCTTTATCATATTATGTTACATATGAATTTGTTTCATTTTTAAGTTCATGTGAAATCTTAACCGTTCATCTTTGAAGAAGTTGAAAACATAATTTTTACATTTGGAGACCCAAGTTTATCATGATTTCAAAGTGTGAGAAGAATATGAAGGTTTCATTTCGAGATCTCGTGGTATCAGTGTAGGTTCTCTCCATATTGCAAGTATGGGTGAAAGTTTGTAGCATGCCACGCTCCTAGAAATGGAGCAAATTAATTCTTATCTCTGAGTGGAGAATGGGGAATTGAGAAGATTGCTTAAAGTAACAGAGGATGAAAAGAAGAAATTGTGCCTTATGTTACAAAATTTCCTTGAGGAGAACAATAAGGAATGTTTAGCTACAAAATCTTACCCCAAGACTCAACAAGTTTTTGGTCACAAAATGATTAAGGATTGTACCCTTTTCCATATGAAGAACACTACTTACATGTTAAATCATAAGAGTGGTTTTCATGAGTCTGTACCTACCACTTCGTCAACTAAAGATAAGGAGGATATGGTTAAGCTTCAATAAAAGGACCAAGGGTTGCAAGCATAAAATGAAGTAAGAAATACTTCTTATTCATTTCATTCTCTAAAGAATGAACATGCTTATTTTGCATGATTTAAGTATTGGTATGAAATTATTGACGAAAATGGGTTACAAAGGTAAGGATATTAGAATCCATAGTCATGGAATTTTTAATCCTATTTAGGTGAGAGCACAATATTGACATTAAGGATTAGGCTATGTTTAAGAACAAGTTGGAGAATGTTGCAAATATGTAAGGTCAAGGAAGTATTCAAGTGTGAAATTCGTTAAGAAATAAATCCTGCATGCTGATGGAGAAACATGTCATGATGATGATGTTGAAGGAAAGACATCTCCAAAGAGAGATGAGTAGTTCAAAGGATGAACTAATTCAAGTTCTCCTCAACAATCAAGTTATCCTTTCCAGATCCATAAGCTAAAGGACCACCATAAGAGGTATAAGCATCCTGATTATTCAAATTCTATCTATAATTATAAATAACATGATGATTTGAACAACATGTTGTGGAATGTTTTTCCTTGCACTTTTTGTCATGCATATAACCATTGTGTAGCTAAGTTTTGCATAAGGAAAGCATTAATCAAGAAAATGAATATGTCGATTGAAATAGAGACCAAGAGGGAAAATTCTCATCCAAGTTTAAAGACCTTATTTCCAAGAACTACTCACAATTTTTTTTGAACTGATTGTAAAATGAGTAGGCATTGGATTGAAAAGTGTTGGAATTTTCATCCATATATTCATCTGAATAATTAAAAACAAGTGATGGAAATAACTGAGAAGGAGAAGGTAGAGGAATGTGCAAGGCACACCATAACCATTCCAGAAGTAGTTTAAGAAGGAACTGAAGTGTAGAAAGAAAATTCAGTAGCATGGTTGGATAAGAAAAGGTTGGACTATTTGTTTGATTAAAGACTGCATTGGTTTTGTATTTCAGATGTTGCATGTGCCCACAGCTGGGTATTTTGTAAAAGTGATATCGTGAATAAATCACTTACGTACAACATTTTTTTCTTTGGTATTGTAATGTTATGTTAGCTTGTTGATGAGTCAATTTTTATGTAATTTGAAGAGTCAAATTTACTCCATATTGTAAAATGATTTTCCCTCATGGAAATTGTATTAAGAATCCTACCTTCAGGTATGAGAATTTTCATCACATTTAGTATGCTACAACTGTGGCAAGCACTCATTTGAACAAGTATTTCCATGTGAAGCTCATTTGGGTTATTTTCCATAGTATTTTTGGATTTGATATTTGGTAAATATTTTCTAGAAAATGGCCATAACAATGTGGACAAAGCCAAGCATGTCATTGTAAAAATGAATCCAGTGCATAAAAGAGTAGAAGTGCAACTTGAGGATAAAAAATAAAAGTATAAAGCAATGCATGGAAAGCATTGAATTTTTTGTAATTTCCAGGTGGAATATCAAGTTTGGTTTTGGAAAAGAAATAATTCAAGGTGAATATTTTATGAGCCTAAAAAGAAATATGGTCATGAAGAGAATTTTCAGATTCCATTCATTCAATATTTTTTTCCTGAGTGTTTAGAAGAATTGTAGAAATACACAATTCTTGATAGGAGGATAAGGACTTCACACAAAGGCAATGTTGAGTACCTTGAACAAGGCTCAAAGGCATCAATTCAAACAAAATATGATGGATTGATATTATGAAAGTAAAGGAGTTGTTTCCTCAAATATTTTCCTAGTGAAGATAGACTTTTTGATGTCCAAAAGTTCCTAGTGGGGAGGTATGATCTGGAGATTAAAAAAGGCTAAAAAATTAAAGTTATCAGAATCTCCCAAAACTAGCCCCAAATCATAGTTTTCGTCATCCTCATTCTAGTGATGCTTGAATTTCCTCAATCCGACGTTTTATTCTCAAGTTATCATGTTTTGAAGTTTTGGGCAAATAGCTAAAAAGTAGACAACAAGGTTGACTAGGGTGTTGACTAGGCAGACCATACTGCTGACACCATCATGCTGATTGGGCATACAACAGACATGAGGACCAATCCTAGCTCAAGATGTGGCAACTTCGTACTAAGGTAGGTGGGGAAATTTTATTGGCTGGAGGGTTTTGTAGTAGACCAATGGTGAGGTGCCACGTGGCCCAATGAGAGGGTGCCATGTGGCCCTTAGTGATTGGTTAAAATTTGTATAGGTCTCTCTAGGGTTTAACCCTTGGACCTCCCGAACAATAGTCTAACACCCTACCACAACACCATGCCCATGGTTCTCGATATTGTATGTTTGTCATTTATATTTGATATAAAATGATTTCGATGTTTGTGGGAGGGGTTGGGGCACATTGCCCCAACCCTTTTCGCATTAAACACCGCACAACCATGGCAGAGGTGCAAGAGAAGTGTGGGCAGGTGGTTAACCTGCCCCCCACGTCACATTACATGTCATATGACACAGAACAGATAGCGGAGGAGCTAAAATGGTGGGGGCATGCAATACACCCTGACCCCCCAATATTATTAGTTTCCAAATGACCAATGGCTATGGAGAGGGGACTTAGCCACTAGGGGTGGGCGGTTAGCCCGAACCCTATCCATATTAACTCCATACAACCACCTTCCATGATAATGATGGAGGGGGTGACACACAACGCCTAGCCATGACCATATGTGCCCACATTATCGCCCTTTGTGGCCAAAATTTTGGTGCTTAAGGGATATTGGTGTAGTTAAGGGGACAACATTTTTTCCCTTTTAACATGGGAATTTTGCTGGTTCAAGAGAAATTGTCACTAGGCAGTTGGCAGAAAGGTGGATTTCGTTGCCCAAATAGAAATTTTTTCCATTTTGCAGGATAATTAGTAGGAAAAACTTCCAGGAAGCATAACTTTGTGGATTTTAAGTTTTTTAGAGCTCACGAAGAGCCTAGAAAAGTGTTTTTGATTTTTCTGAACTCAATGTGGGCATCAAAATTATGATTTGAGCACTCTATGATGCATTTTTTTGTAGAGTCAAGAAATTTAGTGTTAGGTATACAAAGAGTTTTGAGGCCATATGGAAGCATATTTGAGCATCGAAAGAGCCTAGATAAATGTTTTTAATCCTTCTAGTTACATATGCAATAAATGTTACTTCAGTAGAGAAACTATTTTGAGGTTTTTCTCATTTTTATTATGGGAAAATCCATTTTAGAACTTCATTTTGAAGTAGTTGTATGTTTATTCTTTTTTATTTCAGGTGGAGTATAAGAACCTATTGTGAGAGAGTCCATTTTCTGCTGACAAAATCAAGACTTGTTATAGGGAGCCATATTCTTGAGTGAGAATTATTTGTAGAATAATCTTCTTTGTAGGAGAAACAATTCCACACTAGAGTAAAAAAATTGTAATGTTCTCATTTGTTGCTGAGATCAATAAAGCAGCCTAACCATTGGAGTAGGGCTAGGAGACGTATCTGAGGAGGGGTGAAATCCATTATCACATGATCATTTATTCTATTCATGTTTATAATATTATGTTGTAGGTGAATTTGGTTCACTTTTAATTTCATGTGAAATCTTAATCGCTCATCTTTGAAGAAGTTTAAAGACTAAATTTTACATTTAGAGACCTAAGTTTATCATGCTTGCAAAGTGTCAGAGGACGACCGAAGCTTAATTTTCAGATTAGCCTGTAACTCAAAGATCAAATTAGAGCATAAATCTATAGGTCTGAGATATCCAAAAAGAGTTGAGCAAAGAGCCTAAGAAAGAGAAACCAAGTCCCAGTACCATTATCCATTCACAATGATTTTTTTTAAATGAATGTGAAATTGGATACCAAGCCATACCAAAGTGAGACTGATGCATTAAATTTGAATCACTTGATGCAATAGCTATAGGTCCATTTCAATTTCCAATACATAGAATATGATTAAAAGATTTATTTTTCTAGATTAATATTAGAGGAACATGTATTAACCTACTGGGAATGTCACATTGAGACACTTCTAGTGGAGGGTGATCTAAAAACTAAGTGGGGGGATTTCAAAACCCTCATGAATTCTTAATTATACCCTACTTGGTATTTATAGGAAAAATAGGCCCATTGGAATTAATTGAAGAAAGGAAATGGTATAGTGTGCAAGAGTACACTGCTAAATTAAAAAAAATGGATATCATTTTGGGTATCTGTCCCAAGAACCTAGATGTACTCATTAAGTATTTGGGGGGTCTACATACTCTTAGGAAAGCAAGTGATGCTTTTCAATTCTAGTACAATTGATGAGGAATATGCACAAGTATTATACTTGGAAAGTGTAAGCCATAAAAAGCGTATCGAAGTGGTTGCAAATAGAAAGAGCACCCAAAAAATATCTAAGAAGAGAAAGGAGAAATGGAAAGGGGAAGACGAGGAGAATAAAACCATTGTAGATTCTACAAGTAACCATTGTATCCATGATTCCATTGTGATATTGATGTTCAGATTGAAGGAAAGTGTTGGAAACTACATCTAGAGAGGAACCTTATGAATGCTAAGAAGGATGCAAAGAAAATGAACCTTGCAACCACAAATTCAAGCAATTAGTTCAAAAATAGGATATATGCCAATGATAAGATTCCCTGCACTTGAATGTGAAAGGAGTGGATATCAGTAACTTGCATTGGAAGGAAGAGAAGGAGATGGAAAAACTATTCCATATCAATATTTAGGTCATGAAAGCCAAGGTATATGCCCTATATTATCCTATTTCGCAAGCCAATATCATAGCAATGAACATAGTCAACAAGATTGGATCAAAGGTTCAAAAATATCACAACCCATGCTTGTTGGTGTGGTCGAACAAGGCTGAATAAATCTAGGTCAAGAAATAGTGTAAGATCAAATATTCTATTAGTGTGGAGTTTATTAAGGAAGTTGAATTAGAGGTAGTACCCCTTGATGTGTATGGTGTATTTTTTGGAATCCCTTACATGTATATGATGGATGCAGCCTTCATGCAAATATCCAACTAGTATGACCTGATAAAGGATGACAATTGTTGTATAACTAATCCACACAAACATAAACCTAATATCTCACTAGTAAGTTCCAACCAAGCTAAGAAGTATATTAGTTCTAATAATAAATACATTTCGGTTTTATTGAGAGAGAATAAACAAGGAGATGCATTAATGAAAGAAAATGCATCCATGGAGTAGTTCACTAAAGGCATATAGAGGGGTGCTCCAAGAGCCTAAAGGGATACCACCTAAGAGGGAAGTGACGCACAAGTTAAATCTATTACTTAGCTCCCTATTACCATATATTAGGTTGTATAGAACATATGTTGTAGGAGTAGATAAGTTGAGTGATTCAACAAAGAACCACGTCATGTGGGTTGTATATCATTATCATTCCCAAGAATTATAGGACTTTGAGGATGTGTATCAACTAAGGGCTTTTTCCAAAAGGGTTAGACTCAAGAATCAATAGCCTCTACCTAAGATCAATGATATATTGGATCAATTGTACCATGCCAAGTAATTCACCAAGTTAGATTTGAAATCAAGATATTACTGAGAATGTGTCAAAGAAGAGTAGAACTAGAAGAAAACCTTCAAGACAAGGAAAGGTTAGTTAAAATATTTGGTTGTGACATTTGTTTTATGTAACAAACTAGATACATTTATGGAGATGATGCCATAGTTTGATTCATTTATTATAATATATTTGGATGATATATTAGTTTCTAGATCTCCTTGAGAGTAACACATCTCACATATCATGCATATGTTGGATACTATAAGGAAAAACTAGTTGATGGTTAATTTCAATAGATGTGGGTTTTCTCAAAGGTAATTATTGTATTTGGATGTGTGATTAGTGACAAGCACAATGTTCCTACTCACTGAACCTATGATATAACATGTATGTTCATAATATATTAAATAGTATCTGTAATTTTCTATATATAAATAGATACCCCCAAAAATCCTTTTATTGAACCCACTCCATAACCTAAGTACATATTTTCGATAAAAAGAGTTAGTGCTTTTACTAGATATCCCCTAATTTTACCAGATACCATATTTTGTATCTCCTAATACTTATAAACTCCATATATCTCACATCCAACCCGTATTACCTACAATATATTGAATTTGTTTTTCTGAATTTAAAAATTTCCCTTTATGAATGAATGTTATAAGATATTTGTCAAGATGAAACCCTTATGCTAGATTTTAACTTCAAGATAGATCCAAAAAATATGGATACCATCATAAAATGGCCAATTCCTACTAATATCATAGAGGTTAAGAGCAATGTTGGGCTGACATAGTACACAGAAAAGTTCGTAGCATCGTTTTTAGAAGTAGTTACACCACTCCATCCCATTACAATTAGTAATATTTCTAGTGAGGAAGGAATAAAAAAAAAGATTTTGATGAGCTAAAATGGAAGATAATTCAAGCACTTATTCTTACATTAATAGAGTTTTAGTAACCTTTTGAATTGGAGGTAAATGCATGTAGGTTTGTCGTAGGATTAGTCTTGATGTAATGAGGTAAGCATGCTTGCTATCATTTGGAAATGTTTCAAGGGGGGGGGGGGGGGGGGGTGGCTAGCTTAAAACACCCTACCTATGATTAGAAACTATATGCCCTAGTAAAAGCTATTAAGAAGTGGAAGCACTATAATATGGGATAGGAAACCATCATACACATAGAGCACTAGTCACTACAAAATTTGTAGGCCTAGAGTGAGCTTCAACAAACTAGAAATTATAGGTGGATAGGTTTTTTACAAAAATTTAATCTATTCATGAAATGCAATAAAATCACTCTTAATTTTAAATATAATATAAAAATACCACTATGTTGATCATTGCGACTCATCAAAGTGTCAAACATAATATTTGAGGGAAAAATATTTCCCCTTCATTTTGATAGAGGTGGCACTCTTATTTGAAATAAAAAGAAATAAAGAAATAAATGAAGATTTAAAATTCCTAAAAAAGATGAGGGTTTATATGAAATGAGCAATAAAAATTATATAAGACAACATTCACATAATAATTAAAAAAATATTATATTTGTTACACATCATTTTCTAGCATAATAAAAAGTAAAGCATCACACATTTGGATATATGTTATCCAGATAGACACCATTTACAAATAAATTTAAAAGATAAATGATATTGAACTCATAGAGATAAAAGGGGTTACATACTTTCAATATTAAGCTTAAAAGTGATTATCCAAAGATCACAATAGCCATGGAAACATGGCAAATGTTTAAATAAAAGTTTATAATATCCAATTAATTGAATGGGGTCATCCATTTAAGGAATAGGATGGGAATCCCACTTACCATATAAATAGGACAAAGACACTTATAAGAAAAAGGAAATTACAATTAGGAATCTAACTTAACATTAAAAAAAACACTCCAAAATGAAAAAACACTCCAAAATGAGAAGGTTGGGTGACTACTAACGCGGAAGAAATGATAAAGAGAAGGAAAGACCGAAATACATACATTATTTATCAGGTTAGAAATGATACCTCCATTTCATTAAATATTTCATCTCTTAGTAATGGATGTTGTTTTAATACCTAACCATCAAAAATATTGATGAATTATCTTGAATGTGTTATATTCTCGAGGGAATATTTCATTCGTTCCTCAATGTACTCATTTAATGGTGCAACTACCACCTCATGATTTACTCTAACTTCAAATAATTCTTCTTCAATTTTTTTTTAAGTCATTGACTGTTCGATTTAGTATTAACATGAGATACATAATTATGTTATGTCCCTCCAAATCTTTAGATGCATCAATTAATTTAAGGAAAAAGTGACTCCATTTTGTATCGATATCATCACATTTGGAGAATATTTATATGAGTGCATGAATCCTCTATAACCAGCAAGCCTTCAAGTACTTCATTCTATTCTCTCCTTTGAATATTGTTCACATCCAAGGAATTAGTATTAAAGATGGTTAAATATGTTTTGCAAAAATTCTCATCATTTTCCAAACTCTCGTAGATAGATTAGCTGAAGTGGTAGACACTTCCCGATCTTCTAGGAATATTGTAATCCTTTTATGAATATCTATAGTTACATATTTTCGAATTCACATCAATAATCTTGAGTCACTAGTTTCTTGATGAATTTCAAAATGTTTGAGGATTAATTCCTTTTAAGTCAATTTTAGAACTATTTTTTTCAATCATTCGCTTATTTTTCATATTCACGCTTTTAGTTTGTAATTTCTCAAATATTTTAACACAAATTGCATGGTACAATGTGATTGGTTCATGGGGTCTTTCCAAGCTATCTCTTCTATAAATATTTAAATTTTTCTTTTTCATTCTCATCCCTCACAAAATTTCTCATTTAAACATTATCATAATTCTCTCCTCTTTTAAAAATATTATCATAAGGACCACATTCATTAACATATTATTTTGAATATATAGCTAATTTCATATGAACACTAAATATATCATTAGGTTCATGTTAGTAAAAAATTACACAATATCATTACCATACATCTTCTAACACTTTACGTTCTTTCGTGGCATGCTTGGGATTTGGAAATTAGTATATCGTAAGGTTTAAAGGTATAATGAATTTTTTTCCATAATATCTTTGAGTTTTCAATGAGAAATCTAGTTATATCGTACACAATTTCTCTTTGTACCAGTAAAATGAAATGTTTTCCATAATATCTTTGAGTTTTCAATGAAAAATCTAGATATATCGTACACAATTTCTCTTTGTACCCTGATATCATGTACATGCCTTGGTAATAAGTGATGGATTCCAACACAAGAAAATAATTTATAATTAAACCAATTCCATAATTCTTTGATGGTGTCTTTAAAGGCCTTTTATGTAAACCTATGAAATTGTTTACCAAATAATAAATCATGTAGAGGGGGAATAAAATTGTCGCAAATATCATAAAAGTGATTCTTCCAATAACTATCCCATACGAAAAAGTAATAAACATGGATAGTATTTTGTTTTGGTTCCCAATTCCACTTCATGAGAAGGAAAGGCTATTTTTCATGTACTACATCTATTAGGTATGTTGATATAAAGAATCTAAATTCAAACCTTAAAAGAGTTTTTCAGGCCCTATTGACTAGTTGTAGGATATTGAAAGACAATATCCGTGCCCAATTGAAATGTTATCCTTACTAGCAAGTTAATGAGTTGAGGAAACCATGCGGTAGCTATCCTATAGGATTTTTTGAAAATTTGTATTAGGTGTATCCATTATAGACCAATCTAAAAAGGTTAGGATCATAGTAGTAATACTTAAAAATTTATCCAACTATATCTGTAATCCATCTAAATCTTTTTGTTTAAATGATTCCGATAATGGTTTATGTAAACATACTTCAAGAGGGTCCAACTCATAGAATATAATTAGGTGTTTAGATCAAATGGAACCGACCAAAAGTTTAAAATGATTAATCATTATACAAGTTTTAAGATTTACATGGGAGGCTATCCAATATACCATGTCATAGTCTCACAAGATAATAGGCCTAGTAACAACTTTATGTAAAACTGACCTTTTGGCGTCAATGAAAGTGTCTTCACTAGATTCATATTCATTAGTAAAATATCCAACCTCAAGGATTTCATAACTTTATTTATATTTTGGAAATTATTTAGCCTTATCTTATTAGTTGTATCTAAATAACATGTTGCATTGGAATTTTTATCTTCATCATATTTTGCATCTTCAAGGTATTCTATCATTATTTATTTATCCTTAAACTTCAATACCTTTCATTTTGTCCAATTTCCCTTTTATTTCTCATTAATTTTATCTACAAGACTTGAATCAAAAGGAAACTACAAAATCCCTCAACAAGATTCATATAATTTTACCAATTTAGTTATTGGAGAGAATCACAAAAAAACAAAAAACTTACCAAATTGAGTAATATTAAAAAAAAGAATTCTTGCAGTAGATTTTGGAGGATTTTAACTAAAAAGAGGGATTAATAGGGCTTACGAGAGTAATATCATACACTATTAGAGTGGTGGTATTTCAAAAAATGGATAAGTAACCACAATTATCAATTTTGAGGTTATTTGAATCTACTCCCTTTAATTTAACAGCTTGTGAATTAATAAATTTAATTAGTGATTCAAATAACACTATAAGGAAAATACCTTCTAGCGTAGGTTTTTGTGGAAGCCCTATAAAAATAGCCCAAAAATCGTTTGTAAAGGAGGTCACTAATGGAGGTGAGCATGCGGATGATTTAGCATATATTTTTTTAATAGTGCATATATAATATACAAACACATTGTGTTTTACTATCCATATAAGTTCCAATGTCAAATACAACACAGTGCGCCATTGAAGATTTTTTTTTTTCTAATAAATTAAAAAAAGCATGTTACGGTAAATAGGAAAACACACTAGTGCTGGAATAATCGATAGCACCACGAAAAGGTTAACTTTTAAAAATTGCTGGTGTTATATACACTTGCAACATCAGTGCCCTTATTGTAGTAGAACACCCTGGTACATACCTCGAAGGAAAGATGCCATAGTTTTAAATTTTCAAAATAATGTGTTGTTCATGTATTAAAATTCCCTAGTGAATCTTTTGAAGAGTGCTTCAAGGAGGTTTTTAATTAAAAAAATGTGGTGTTATAGTCCAAAAAAAAATTGGTGCAGTACATGTATTAGAACACCTCGGGGCCTCTTAACAAAAGCGCTGCTATAGGTTTTTTAATTTAAAAAAAAGGTGCTCTTGGATATCTGATTCACCAATGTAGTTATAATAACACATTGAAGAAGGGTTAAATAAAAAAACATCCTGGTTTTATATTTCATTTTTACCATCTACAGCGTTGGGGAGATTTGAAGCATCGGTTCCATTCTTGCCTCATGAATATGCCCTAACTTCGGTGCTTCTATTGTTAACCATCCTTCCACACTAGGCTTAATGTGTGGCTTTCCAATTTTCTCAAATGGTGGTGAAATTTATTTTTCTTAATTACATGTTAACAATGCCTCCCTGACAAGAAAATATACAAGTAATGTATATGTTTCTCTCTCATTTAATTTTTTAGCGGATTAGATTACATATTAGAACAAAAAAAATACATTAAAAAAAAATTCTTGCACAGTACACTCATTGAATTTGACTCACACTCATAGCGATGAACCTTGTAAATTGACAGGATGCACCACTGTTCAATGCGTGAACCTGACACGCCACCATTTTTGGAGTGTGTTTCATAAATGAAAAACCAGGAAAAGCTATAAATTGTAAATTTTTCCGTAAATTTTTATTTTATGCTTGGTGGATTTATATTTTCCAAACACACTGCAAAAATAATATTACACATATAGCTCGTTGTGTTCGATAACCTGAACATTTTATGCAGGTGCAAAAAGGTTATGTGTGTGCACCATTGCATAAGTTTGAGATGCATCGTGACGAAAAAATAATTATGTGAACCAACCAAGGTGTGTCATATATATATGTGCATTGTATCTAGTTCAGTTGTGTACGATAGTACATCACAGTCGGTGCATTACAATTTTTTGGGCATACTAGGGATTTTTTTAAAATTGAAAGTTATGTTTCCATATTTATAAATACATTTTTCATTTAATAGAAAAAATCTGTTTTATCTTTGAGGTTGATGTATTTTATATGTCAATAATGTATTAGAGATATTAGCAGAGGGAGAAGCAACAGGAGTAGGAGAAAATGGTGAACCAATACAATGTGGTCCAACCATGGAAGGCTCAAGAGAGGGAGATGGATTTATATCCTAACCTTATTAGTGTACCGAGCTGAGAACTCTTAAGGAATGCAGACATCCTCAAGTACTATAAGGAGGTTACATCCCTAAAGGCACACTATATATTTTGGTGGACCTAATTTTTCGATGGAGTGTCTAGCAAAAGGGTTTCCATGTCGATCATAAGGCATGGTATAGTCCCTTTCATGAGTACATACATTTTATCATTGGCCTATCCAGGAGAGGGGATTATTTTCCCCAGTTCCATGATGTCCCCCATGGGGTTGAAACAAATATTCAACTTTCTTACTCTCACATATATCTTGGGCCTCATCCATTCCATTGAACATATTTTTAGGCGTGTGGTGGGAAATTTCAACTTTCTTCTTTTGTTGCACAGGACGTTAGGATCCTCTCATTATTAGTCACCACCATTCCACACTTTACTAGTGATGGAAAGTGCATTAGTTTCCCTCTTTTGTATTATGTTAATTATTTGATTCATGCACCACGATCTACAATATGGTCTTCCATTTTTTTGAGTCAGTTTTGTATGGCTTTAGATATATGTTCTGCGATGATACAGGTAGGATTCACTTCCCTTTCACTTTAGAGCTTATTTATTTATTTTTTGAGAGGTTTATAGAGAGGAGGCCTACATTTGACCGTCACCATCCTAGTTCGATGAATAAGTTCTGGATGTGCATGTGGAGGCAGATGATGCCCAAGAGGGGCTTACTAGAGTATCCAACCAGTATTTCCGCCCAAGCACTAGCACTATTGTCCAGTGAGGATGACCACACGTTTGTCTTGTTGATATTTTTGTACATGTGTATTGATTAGACATAGTGTCCCAACATCCTCTTCACATCGGATTATCCTGCAGATGATAGAGGTATTATTAGTGTTTTCTTTAAATTAGTCTAGTTCTATTTTATTATTTTAATTAATTAGAATAAATTTTATTCTAGCACATTCTTTAACTTGTTTTATTAAATTGTTTAATGAAATTAGCTAATTACTATTGTGTACTATATATTTTGTAGACACTGGCACATTCCTTGGGGACATGCCTCATCCCCCACCAAATGGAGTAGATGAGGAGACGGGAGCACTACAAGAAAATAGGACATTGGTGAGGGGAAAAAAATTTCACCATAAGCTCATTGGTGATTGTCCAAAGAGCCTTCATCACCAGAAATTGAACGCCACCAAAGGTGGCATTGCCAAAAGTGCCGAAATTATAGTTGTTTTGGTTGCATTCAAGATTTGTCACCAATAATGATTTATAATGACAGATAGTGACCTTCACCAATTCATATGAGAAATGGTGACGAACCATAGCATCGGTCACCAAAAAATGAACGTCACAAAAAGTATAGGCGTCGTGGTGACATTCAAGATCCGTCAAGAATATTGATTCTAATGACGAATAATGACCGTCACCATTTCATATCAACAACAAAGATTTATTGTGATGGACCTTTCATGGCCATCACTATTGGTGCATATATATGGCGATGTTCAGTGACCATCACCATTTCATATTTGGTGAGGGTCAAAAAATTTCATGATAAGCTCATTGGTGACTTCAAGGTCCGTCATGAATGATGACTATAATGACAAGAAATGACCATCACTATTTCATATCAAAAACAATGATTTATGGTGACAAACCTTTCATGGTCGTCACTATTGATGCATATACATGGTGGTGTTCGTTTACAATCACCATTTAATAATTTGTTGAGGGTCGAAAAATGCCATTATAAGCTCATTGGTGATAGTCAAAAGAGCTTCCATCACAAAAACCTGATTTCTGCCATTCCATATGAATATTAGGGCACGATGTAATCAAACCACCAACCTTCTGCTTGTAAAGAAGGTGCTCTTCGATTGAGCTAGCACCCTTTAAAGAATTAGAATTTTAAAAATTAGATCTTGAAACTTTATAGATTGTAAATTCTACAACTTTCAATAAATTAAAGTCTCGAAAAACTTTTACAAAACAAGAAAAACAACATTGAAGTTTCATGTCCCTACCAAATGGTTATAGAAGTTATGAAAAGTGGGTGGAGGGAAAAATAGTTACATATAAGAGACTCAATATGTTTAGTTGAATACTCAATTAGAATTGAAAATCTGAAGACATTTATAGCCTATAAATGACCTATAACTAGAAATGCACCAAATATTGCAAAGGAAATGTCATAAGTGGATAGCATATGGAAGAAGAGCATTCATGAAGACAAATTAAATATGCTACAAGGTGAATGAAAGAAAAATCTCAATTTTGATGTTGTTGGGTGACTTTTTATAAATGATACCTTTGTCTTTCCTTTATCACGTAGATATTCAAATTAAAATCTAAAAAATTTAGATATTTGAATGATATCTAAACTTCTGTGCTCATATAATAAGGATCTCCAGGGACCATGAACCACATAGGGAAAAATAAAAATAGTAATGACCCAGGTTCAAATCCCAATGAACAAATAACCTTGATCATGTGTATGGTTGATTGAATTTCACAGCCCCCAACTTCAAGTGGCCTTTGCCAAAATCATGTAAAATTGAGGTTCATAAATGCCCACAGATCAAAGGAAATGTCTTCCATTATCAAAAAAGAGGGGATATGTGTAACATCAAACCAAGGATTGAGAGAAAAGGAAATATATAAATACATCACAATGATATGAAAAAACAAAAAGAGAATATGAAATGCATAACTTCATCAACAATTGGTAAAGAACCCTAGAACCCTACGCTCATATTTTGAGCCATGAGAGAGAAAAGGAAAGATCTAAATACATCACAGTGATATAAAAAATCAAAAAGAGAATCTGAAATGCATAACTTCATAAACGATTGGTAAATAACCCTGGAAACCTACCTTCATCTTTCGAGCCATGAGATTTAGGATCTCCAGAAAATCAATTCTACCATTTCCATCGACATCCACTTCACTGATCATATATTTTAGTTGATCTTCAGTTGGATTATATCCTAGAGAGCGCATAACAATGCCCAATTATTTGGTAGTAATGCACCTTGCAAAAAATCATGGTGAGTAGAATGTCTAAATTAAATGACCCCACCTAAATATTTTTCAATTTCAAATCCAATAGAGCTCTCTCCCATATTTTTCCGCCCAAAATTGAGAATAGTACAATTCATGAAACCAATATAACTTTAGAATATAACCTAAAATGGATATATTTACATAAGATTCACGGATGCATAATTGCATTCACATTTTCGTTGATCCCTCTTGACCCTTAATAAGATCCAAACGTGATGGATCTATATTAGCTTTAGGTACATTGGCATTTTTTACAATAAGGTAAGTGAGTTGGTTTGTGTTCATGTCCAAATTCAAGAAAAATGATATTAAAAAAAAGGTCCCCAATTTAACAAATACTTGGTCAAAATGTCAGGACCAAAAAAAAATATTTTTAGCTTCAAATTTGACACAAAATTTTGACAAATTAAATGTAGGGACCCAAAACATACATACATGTATTGGTTCTGTTTTTATAGCTTTTGATTTAAAAAAATTATGAAAATGACATTTATTTTCGAACATATAAAATTTTTGCATCTCTGATTAGATTCAACATCTAATTCACCAACAAGAGATTGGACATAATCCAGGTTTAAGGAAAAGCTCCATACATTGGATAAGACAATAAGGTAATTAAAAAGAGGACGTTGAATGTTTTTTGTATTTTATTTTATAAGCACTACACAAGCATGCATGCACACAAGTATCACTCCCACCCCACATGCTATAGAACCTTACTTCTCTTGGTGCATCTTTAATGTTTCATATTTTTCTCTCAGAATATAACTTAGCCTTATAGTCATCACTAAAACAAAGAGAAATGAATGCCAAGTTGAATTTGGACAACCATGTAATTCCAAGAAAACCCAACAATACAAGATCATCAACACTTAGATTTCATCTTAATAAAAAATCATTTCCACTTATCATTATGAAATCTCAAATAGGAATTTGAATAATTCAAGGTAAAGTAGCCAACTCGATATAAAATTTGCCACACAAGTGGCAAAAGAAGAAAACTTGAATCATATATTGATCCATGTCTTCAAAAATTGAAATTTTTTAAGATGATGTATAATAGCTTGCATGAAAATCATGTTGATAAAACCTTCCAAGGAATAATACCACAACAGTCAAGAAGAGTGTCATCATACTTAATATTGTCAAAGAGTGGTCAATAGAAAAAGTGAATTGATGGACCTTCATAACTTGCATTGGTTCCATATTCTTCATCCAACCCTAAAATTTTATACCAAGGTTAAAATTTTGAAGGAAATTAAGAAAAGTCGCATGGTCTTGTGAAAGAATATTTTTATCACTACCATTAAATATGATGCAAATTTTTTTCACAAAAAAATAATCCTTGTCTAAAGTGAAGTAGTCAGTGATAATTAAGACTAATTGTGGGCTTAGAATTTATTTTCCATTATTTTATTTTTGAATTGTTATAATTACTGTAATTAGTAGCATAGGCATTCCCACCATGGATTGGGAAGTCCAAAAAAACCACTTATGTAACTAGGATTGTTGACTATAATAATTTTAACCTTCTGATGCCTTTTTCTCAACCACTGAAGTATGTGTTGAGAACTCTTTGCTTAAGACATCCCTCATTAGAATGACCAGTCCATTAGTGATAATACAAATATTCTCGTAACATTTCCATTGTCATTACATTTTATTTTGGGCTAAAATTTATGCTTATGGATATATTTTTTGTGCCTTGTAAACAAATGAAGATGACAAGGGGAAGGAGCAGAAGAAGAGGGATTAGAAAACATCCACTAAGAGGAGCTTGACAATAATTTCTAAGGACATCAATTTCTATTTAAATAAAATTCTAAAACTGGAATTCTCTAAGGTTGGAAACCGTCTAAGGGTAGAAAATGCATACATCATTACCTCTCTACATATCCATTGCAACACAATCAATCATAATTACTCAAAGTGTGGTACACAACCAAAGTTTTACAACTCTGTTGGAACTAGTGAGCGCATGATGCTAAAGACAAAAATAGTTCAGCAACACAGATACATAAAACTAACAATCTGCCTTTGCAATGAATTTTTTATCCACCAAGCCAAGTCTCTCTCTTAGCATTTCAAACTTCCCCTTAGCTGGGATCTTTTTCAAAATGTACGCAACCCGCAAATCTGAAGTAACATATTCTATGACCACTTCTCCCTTCTGAACTATCTCTAAAGAAATTGTGCCATATATCTATATGCTTGGAGAAATTGTAAAGTAATAGATTCTCAAGACTCCAAATGCCCCAACATCTGATCATTAAATACTGATATCAACTTGAAAGCCATATGGCCATACAACTAGCATAACTACACAAATGTGAGAAAAGATAAATGTGCACTAAATCTGGAAAATCTTCAGGCTCTGGTGCCAAATGCCATGATAAAATATGGAGCAAAACAATAAGGACTAAAGAGAACTTCCATGTTGAAGGAAAAAAAGGACACTATAATATGTTAGGAACATTATAAAATATGTATCCATAGAAATATGATCAAATGTGCATGAATGAATAGGTCCTTTATATAGAAAGAAGACACATTCTCACAACTGCCCTATTTCCTTTTAAAATAAAATTATATAAAATGTATTCATGAAATTATGACTGAATGTACATGAATGATGAAGTCCTTCAAATAGAGAGAAACAATATTCTCATGTGATGTAACTTCCTCTAATGCTACACTAAGATTACATACAATGTGTTATGCTTACAATTTGTAGCCAAACTTTATCTAGTCCCCTAACTACAGGGATGAGGTGGAAGCATTAATTGCAGGAGCAGTCATCTGAGACTATTAGGAGTTGATATAGTGGACTAGTAAGTTAGCATTTTTTTCAATGGGTCTATTCCATAAGAGTAAAACTAACCTTAAGCTTATCTCTTACTACTTCCATGTACCTCCATATTTCACAATGCTTTTTGATGTAGTCTAGCCCAATCCTCAGACTTCTCCTTAAGCTTTATTCACTCTAGAAATATGGATAAGTGTGGAATCATGGATATCATATCACAGGTGCTAAGTAATTCTACCAATATGGAAAATGTCAGGAGGTAATACACATAATCTTTGATGAAGTGGGAGGTAGATTTAGACGTGGGACAACAAGACTTTAAGGAAAGTAGTTGTCATCTGTTATAATGAAATATTTACCAGTACAACTCAAGGATATTAAATATGTCATTTATGATATCAAAAGAGAACTCGAGAAGATTACATTGAGCTTGACGAAAAGTTAGTGAAACAAGATTCATAACCATATGATTCTCACAAAGTTGCAAGCTACAAAAACCAACATCTTATATGAACTACCTCAATCAGTGACACAAAGGAATTTGACAATAGCTATCCATCACTATACAAGCCACATAGAAGGAAACATTTCAGTTATTATAGTTTCAAACTATTCCTACCTACCTTTTGTATAAGATAATTCAAAATTTTTTTGAATAAACTTAAAAGCAAAAATTTGATGTGTTCATAATCCCCCAACTTCATAAAATATTTTCATGCATAGCTCTTGTAAGGGTCATTATAATTTAGCACGAATATGGATTCTTCATCTATGCACCTGACATTGTGTCAAATATTGTGCAGAGTGCCAATTTTGGCAACATAATACTATATTCAATTATTACTTAATAGAAATGATAGTTTCACTTAAAAAAAAAATTGAATTATTACATTTATATACCTTACAAAAACTGATAGCATTTCAAATCTACCCCGCTCTCTTACATATAGATGGAATAATGTCTCTGAACCCTTCTCACATTCGCATGAACGATGTTTAGTGATATACTTGGCTTTCTCTTCTTTTTCTTGGATTTTCATTTCCAGATGAATGCAAAGCTGACAAGAAGAGTGTACTGATGCCATATCAACAACAACCTTGAATGAATCATAAGGGTCGTCAAACTTACACCTGCACAATTTGGAAGTGCTATATTTTTATACCTGGAGAAAAAAGCGATTTGATGTATTCACAATTACTATATTATAAATGCAACATTATATCAAAAAGTCATGTCTCCAAACTTTTCATTGAAAAGGTCATGCAACACACCTTAATCTCTCATTATAAGAAATAGTATTTGAAGAAAGGTACTTGATAGCCTAAGCCGCCAAACTAATGTAAACTAGTCTTAATATGGATAATTTCATTCAGAGCAAGTGATTAGTCTTGAATATTGGGACCTCCTAGCACTACAAGGATTTCTACATTTTCCCCAACAAAATTAGTGGCATTGAAAACAATGTAAAATTTCTTTGTGAGATTTTATTTCAAAATTTCAAGATAAATAATTATGAACCAGAATGATGCTGAAAAGTTGATATGAATAATTTCACAAGTAGTAAAAGTCATAGATAAGTGCTGGAAGAAAATTCAAAATTATTTTTGAAATTCCATCAAGAGCAACAACACTTTTTATTATTAATGAAGATTAATACATAAATATAATGAATGTTCAACAAATTTGAAAATAGGGACTAGAAGAATTTCTCTGTGACATAGTCCACTTCATTGGAATTTTCAAAGGTTGGGCTCAACTTATAACGCTTCAGAGCCTCTACTTTGTCCACTGCCAACCAATAGGTCATCCCAATAACAAAATTACTAAAAAAAATAATACATGAGCATAGTGGAATAGACCTATTATAAAACCTCAAAATAGACCATGAGCCATAAATAAATTTTGACAGAATGTTGTAAACATCATTTCAAACTTAAAACATGGTTCTGCAAAATTATACATCTCTATTATTGTATTAATTTTTTGATACAATAGACTATTCCTTCTTGTTCTACCAAAGTGGGTTTTAACATAAGTTTTAACTTTTGGCTAGAATTGGTGAAATTTTGCAATGGTTATTACCGAACCCTAAGAGAAATTCAAGATGACTAGCCTCTTTTTTATAGAAATAAGATGAGAATATCATACTACAACGCTCATCCCAAGTTTGTGATGCCCATTTTTATATAGTTGGTCACCCATGTCGTGTTCATTATAAAAAACAATGGCCATGAAAATTGGGGAAAAAAATCACCATTGCCAAAAAATTGTCATTAGAAGTATAAGAAAAATAATTAGTTATTAATTTTTTGCACCAATGAATTTGGAGTTATTAATTTCTTGCACTAGCTTTAGTTTCAGCTTTTCCTTTGGATCACAAACATTGCTAAATCCACAAAAATATACTTATTCAAGTATATAGTTTTTGAATTACCTGGACCATGCATACTCCTAAATTTTGTAGGGGTTCTCCTTTAATGTACTTAATTACCAAGTTGATTTTCTTTAGGAAAACAATACATTGGGAATATTATCCTCACTTCAACTTAGACTGGTTCTATGAGAATGGAAGAGGATGAGTAATAATTTATTTTCTCATTAAATAATGGATCTAGTGCTTAACTATTGTATAGCTTATCACAAACTATTGTAGTAGATTTGACTGCCAATAATATTGATGATCTGCATCAACATATTATTAGACTCAGGTATGAAGCAAGGAAAAAGCAAAAAATTTAGCTACTCTACATGCAAAAATAGACCTTATGCAACATGTCCCCTCAGACACTGAAGCTTTACAAAAGGCTGCCAAGAAGATTCAAGGTCAACTAGCTCTCCTTCACATGCAATAGGAATTCCCCAAGAATTTCATGCTCAGTGATAAATCCTACAAAAAAAATTCATGAAGCATAAAGGGATTTGATAAAAGGAACAATATGAAATATAATGAGGTTGGAACCACTCTCAAACATCTTGAAACTTACTAGTAATGTTAAAAATTTAAGTAAAAGGATTAATTTAATAATTTAACATTAACATTAATTTCATAGTATTAGTAGGGTCCTGGGGTTGAATATCACTCTTCGCTACTCATAAATTATTGCTTTTAGGAAAAAATGAGGGGATAGCTAAAAGCCCCTGTTTTTCAAGGGGTATGCCCACAGGCACCCATTTTTGGGGAAACATATCCACCACATTGAGAAAATGTTTCCTCTTTGTTTCCCCGCATTCCCCCAAAAGGAGGACCTTGAGAAATGTTTCCCCATGCATCCCCTTGTCCTAGTAGCATTGGAAACGTGATGACCACACACCACACCTCGAGGATGTATCTTTATGGAACACTTTAAATTTCTTAAAACACACTTCAAAAGTCAATTTTATACACAATGCTATTTCTATACTATCTTGAGGAAAAACAAAAGGCTTGGGTTAGATCTGGTAGGCCAAAGGGAATATCTTCTATTTCAAGTATAACTGAGGGCTTTCTTGAGCATTATGGCCCTGGGTTCCAATGACATGAAAAAAAAATTCAAGACCTTGTGACACCCATAAAAGAAGAAGAAGCTCCCACCCCTCTTGAAGATGATAACAATATCACTAAAATGGACCCTCCAAATTCACAATATTAGTTCTTGATTGACAGGCTACTTTGTGACCAACACAGCCCCACAAAAAACCCCATCCTCATCAAAGAATTGGTATGTGTTGATGTATGTGTCCTAGATTCTATGAAAGATTTGCATGAAAAAAAGGAGCATGATAATAATTTTCACCATTGTGAGGAGGCTAGTCACAATGTCCTACATGAGAAAGAAATAAACATAGGAAATGATTTTTTTTTTGAATAGTTCCACCAATGATACAAGATGTATGCAGCTCTAGTCATGTAGAAACCATGTTTCTACCCAAAAGGATCAGCCATATGAAAAGTATGATGAAGATCATGCTTCCCTTGCTAATATTTTGAATCCTAAGAAAAAAAAGGTGAGAAAATTATACTTCAATCACACTAATCCTATTTTTTCAAACAATGAAAGTAAGGGAGTTGTAGACTTTCATGGTAATATACTTGGCACCTCAACATTCCATTGTGAGTTTGAGAAGAGCAGTAATGTAACCCCCACATTTCACTTTGATGTTAATCATGATCATGTAAGAAATAAATGAGAGTAATAATGTGACCCCCACGATTATCTGAGTGAAGAAACAATTAATTTTATAGCTCAACCCTAAAACATACTATATCATGGAATTTGATGATCCCCCTATTTTTGGTCCCTATGATCTAAATTTATTCCTCAAGCCCAAAGGGATAGGGAAGTTTCTCCCTTTTACATTCTATACTCATCTATAAGACAAAGTTATTGACATATGCCATGAATGTTCCATGGTAGAAAAACAAAAGGTATTTGATAAACATGAAATTAATGAATCTTTTAGTCATACAGATCCATTTCCACCTCTATATGGCTCTATTGTTGACAATAATGATGTTGGAAAACCCCAGAAGATTGATGAAACCTGTAATGAAACAATCAATGATATTTACAACTACAATTTTGAGAATGAAAGTGATGCCAAGAAAATCATTGATGAAGAATATAGGCTTGACCCAAATAAAAATTTTCTCTCTAAACCACATCAAATGCAAATATGTTCTCTTCTCCCTGAACATTTGGACAATCATTCATGCACTATATTTTCACAAGGAAATGTAGAAAGTGAACCTCTAACAAATCCACATGAAGTCAACATTGAGGTACAACTTTGGGTCCTGGAAAAGGTGCATTCTAGAATGATCGATGATACATGTCAAAATGATCTTGAAACCAACAAGAGGACATTTTTTCAATGCATTCATAGACAATATTTGGCTGCTCCGACCACTCGTCTTATGGGGTACCTTTCAAAATGTGATTCACATCAATAAGATATATATATGCACAAGTAAAAAAAACATGAATTGCAAAAAATTAAAAAAAAAGGCTACTAGCATGAGTAACAAGTTTGGATATGATCATGAGCCTTATAATATTTTTCATAGGAAACATGTTCTATAGCACATTGAGGATGTGGTTCATCCCGAGTGGACTATTTTCTTGCATCATTGCATTGGTGTCAACACCGTGAGTGAAAGGGCTAATGCCAAGTTAAATATTCGGCTCAACCATTTTGGAACCAAGAAACTAGTGTTTCACAACTATGGGCCTATTGAGCACCATGCAAAGATAGCTAAACCCCATGGGGAAGCCTAGAAATGAAGGAAGGTTGGAGTCATTTATCATCTTGATTTTGGATTTGATATATATATTTTCTTGAGTTCAGGTTCTAAGGGTTTAAGGCCCCTTCTCTTTGATTAACTTTAGTGGAGGTGATCCCACCCTATCTAAAATTTCATCTAGTTTCGGTGGAGTTGATCCCACCCTACCTAGACACTCTTTTTCATTGTTCTGACACAGGTCATTGGATCATAATTGTTTTGACATATTGAGACACTTTTTTTCAGCTAAATAAATTCAACCCAGGTCTTATTAAAGGATAGCCTTAGGAAAGTCTGTGTAAATCTTGAGGAAATTTAGCTCAGTCGTGTTTTTTAAGAAGAGAATCCCTGTGATTGGTTGAACAACAAAATCTGTCCTTAGCCAGCGAACGTATAAACTAAAGGAATTATTTCAAACTATCCTTGAGACTGAAGTTAAGTATTTGATCATAGAAATTGATGCTAAGGAAGCCTCTCCTAGGACCTTGAATTCCCACAATAGGGACCCTTCAGGGTCATCCTGAGATGGATATTGAGGAAAAGAACACAATGAAGTGAAGCAAGCTACCGAAGGAGTTACAAATCCAAATTTTAGAGATTTTTTCCCCTTTCGGAAGGTGTTTGGGGCAACAACCCACTTCTAATTTCATACTAAAGATATTAACTTATATTTGAGGTTTTTGCATCTTAATCTGGATTACATAGACCTTGCAAACCAGTACAACATAATTGCATCAAGTAGGTTATTAGTGCAGTATTGTCCAGGAGAGCGAAAAAAGTGTGTGATTACATTTTATAGGGTAATTTTGCAGTGTTGTTCACAAGTCTGAGCCACACATAGCCTTTAAGGTTAAGATTGTCGCTAAGTAGAGGGACCAAGCCTACTATAGTTTGAAAAGCAACCTGATTTATTGACACTAGTAGAAACATTTCCTGGTCTGCGATTACCTCTAAGATAAGTTGGAGCCCTGTGAACTAAACTTAGAATAGCCAATAGAAATTAAATTAAGATAGTATGCTTGGATTAGTCAGTGTAGCTGAATTTTAGTTTGTACGACTTTATCAACCATGTATTGACTATTGATTGGATGCATTCAATGCTACTGGGTAGTCAGCCCTAAGTTGTTGTGATTGGACTAGAGTATTATTGCTATGGGAATGTTATATTCATGCATACATTATATAGTTGTTGATACTTTATGCATACATATTTATGAATGTGTACTACTATTAAATAGTTATTGAAGAAACCCTGGCCAGAATAGCAACCCTAAGGGAAAACATTACCCTAGGACACTAGATAATATTGGATAAGAACTATTGATAAATCTTAAGCCTGATGATGTTAATTGGTTGATGCTTGTGTTCGAAAATACAAAAGGTTGTGGAAGTGTGGATTCTATCTCTCAGTTTAAATTATGTATCTATGACAGTGGACTTAATTCCCTAACTATTTATAGGTCTATCACTTAGAGCCTAATTAGGTGCAGAAATTCCATATGGGTTGGATCACTAGCACTTGTGGTAGCCTGATAATGGTTATGGAAGACTATATATTCCTTAAATGACAGAATTGTAGATCATGCTTCTCTTGTGACAAGTTTTCATCTATCCAATACCTACCTTTAATAAAAATCATTTGGACAATAGTATGTGCTCTCATGTGATGAAAAAATGGTAGTTTCAAGAAAAGGGGGCAGTATGTGGTTTGAAAGAGTTCACAAAAATCCTCTCTAGGATGGGTAAACATATCTTGTGGCATATCATGACCATTATTGCATCAAAATTGATGACATTTTTCATTTCCAAGTACTGAGGTTCTGTTGTAGCTCAGAAATGAAAAGATTCCATCTTGCAAAAATTTTGATTTTGAGGTTTCCTAGTGTTTCATGATGACTAAGCACAGAGTAAAGGACCATTTTATCCATGAGGTGCTACAATGGTTGCATTAATTCACTGATTTCAATTGGCAGCCTTATTTTGGAACATGCTACAACAAGATAGGAAATTAATAAGCTCCACTGAGCAGTAGTTTAGAGTCGAATAAGCTATTTTGAGTAGCAGTCTTGATTTTTTAGATTCATAGGCTTTAATGTCTTGTGCTTTGCTTTATAAGGGCCAACCTTTGATGTAGTGATGATATTTTTTTGAATGTGGAGGCTAGTTTCATAAGTGCATGAAATGATTCCGAGGTTTTTGTGCACTTCCAAGAAGAAAATGTCCCCAAGTTGGAACCAAGTGTTGTCCACCAATGAAAAGGGACTGCACATGTGATTTTCATCACATTTGCATAGTATCATCGTGATCCCAACTTTCCAAACTTAGAAATATGTAAAAATCCATTTTCATCAAGCACAACTACATGCACATGTTTGAAAAAATCATAGACTGTAAATCCATGGGAAAGACCATCAACTACAACACTAATTTTAGGCCACATGTGGCAGATATTTGACCTCATCTCTTGGATGACTTATACTTTCTTGACTGTTATAACCAACAATAAAGGTATAGTAAACCAGCACCGCTCTAAATCTTATGAGGCCAGACTTAAGGGAAAACCACAGTTTTTCAGATGTTTCATGGGCTTGATGACAAAAAGAAAGATATGCATATTGGTGTGTAAATAATGCCTATGAAAGATTGTTTTGACATATCTAAAGGTGGGTGCACTTAAGAAGACGAACACACAACCCATTAAAATAAAAATAAAAAAGGTTTGCATGGCACATGCAAGAGAGAAATTCAACAAAGAAAGAAAGTGTCATAAGGGCTTTATTGGGGAAAGTGTCCAACTTAAGGACCATAGTCAAAAGGTTGTAACTTGTGCATTTATGATTAAAAAAATCCCAACAATAATCAGTAAACTTATAGAGAAAGTTAACAATGAAAGATGCATCTTTGAAAATGGTCTCATATCTCATGTATGAACAAAGGTACAATAAACTAGCACTTTCTCTGAATCTTATGAGGCGAAACTTAGGGGAGAACCACATTTTTTCATATCTGGTGATGAAAATAGAAAATAGCGACATATTTTTTATTACATAATGCATACGAATGGTTTTTTGGGAATATATAAAGGTAGATGCACTAAAGAAGAGGAACACCCAACCCATTAAAATAAAAATAATTAGGTTTACACAATGCATGCAAAAGAAAAATTGAACAAAGAAAGAAAACATCATAAGGGAATTACTGGAGAAAGCATCCAACTTTAGGAGCATGGAAAAAAAGGTGTAATTCATGCATTTCTTATATAATATCCAAAAAATAATCAATAGTAATCAATAAAATTATAGAGAAAGTCCACTATGGAAGATGCCTCTTTGAAAATGGTCTCAAATCTCATGTTTGAATAGTTATGAAGCAGTAATATGTAGTGTAGACTTATACATGAATATAATGCATTAAATATGCATGTTTAGCCCCATTCTAGTGTTTTTTGAGTAAGAGGTTTGCAGATTCAGGAAATTGGATAGGCCTATTAGAATCAAAGCTTGGATCACCTGAGAACTTTTCTCAATTTTCAGATAAAAATTCAAGTGCACTAAATATGTACAAAAAAATATTTTTAATAAAAAAGAATCCAAAAAGATACCTACTTTAGGCAAAAACCATGGAATATCAGCCCTCACAGAGAAAATGGCTGTAATTGCATAGCTCGTAACCCTGTTGTGCGAGACTGGAAGGGTTGCCACTAGAAGAGCCTCACTTGTTAATTAATCTCTCTAAAACAAAAATTTACTGCATTCACACAACAAGAAATAAATAAAAACTATTTCAGTTAGACCCGTTAAATATTGGAATAATGAAAAGACAATAATTAACATCCAGATGATGAATCCTTGACACATGTCTGAAGTGAAATCAACAGTCCCAAAAAATAATAGGGTTGAAAAAAATGAAAACCATTTAATTGAATTAACATGCGTTAGGGGAAACCCAAGAATATTTATTGCTATGAAATATTATTAAATGTATGGCTCTATTTGAATCAATAACTCCAAATAGAAGAACCTTGAAACAGGTATTTTCGTTAAGTGTCTGAATCTCAACCAAAAAGATATGAAGCACTAAAGCTCATCCTTCATATGTTAAGAAAAAATAAATATTTTAAGTGTAAATTCTTTGGGCACCTCTCAAACAAAGTATCATGTAAGTGTGAAGCCTCCCCCACAATCTCACCAACGCAACCCAATGCATAGCATTCCAGTGAAAATAGAACTCCTCCTCCAACATCCTCTAATTTAAACTCCTGCCTCTTTTTCAATTTTTTCTTCAAAAGGTCCACTTCCTTCCAGAACGATTCACATAGGCCAATAATGATTTGAAATATCATTGAATTTCTCCACAGTAGCTGGTTACTAGATATATTTCTTGTTCTTCTCCAATATTTTCTTGTAATAGGCACTACCATGCTTTGCTACAAACTATGAAGCCACAAATTCCTTGTTCTATAGTTGAACCAACTTCGAATCCATGTCCTCCGAAAGGAGATGAGTGATCTGTTGATTCAAACAGAACCCAACGATTTACTGATGCGATGCAATGTAGAGGAAGAGAGGGGTCCACCTTGCACCCCGAAGATACTGGAGTTAATAATATATATATATATATATATATATATATACATATATATATATATACACACACACACACATATATATATATATATATATATACATATATATATATATATACATATATATATATACATATATATATATATATATAGATATATATATATATATATATATATATACATACATATATATATATATATATATATATATATATCTATATATACATATATATATATATATATATATATATATATATATATATATATATATATATATATATATATATATATATATATATGTGTGTGTGTGAGAATAACTATCATCAAAGAACAGTTTGCTATGAATATGTTCCAAAATGCCAAGTGTTATGAAATGCTTCAAGGCAAAATTGTTTGAAAAGTGCTTGAAATTTGAAAAAGTTCCCACAAAATTGTTTCAGAAGCCTTTTAAATTTGAAAAGTGCGCCTTGTGGAAAAATGAATATCCCAATAAGTAATAATGATTATATAATGTTAATATAACCTGTTAATTATGATTTATTGATTTAATAATTAATAATTATTTAATTTAATGTGTCAATTAAGATTTATTGATTCAATATTGGTGAACACAAACTTTACAAGGATAGAAATGTTGTTGGTGAAGGAAAATTATTTTTCTACTAACCCAATGAGCATGGCGATGTAAAAATTTACATTAAGGAATGGATTACAATGGGGTTAGAAAATAGGAGAGCTCAAAGAACCAAAAGACCATGGAGGGCACAAAATCTAAAGAGCAAGTTGAACAAGCTTTCAGGAAGTAGAGATAAGTAACCAAGGTAGTTGAACTAGATGTCAAAAAATGAAGAAAGGAAATGAGGAGTTGCAAAAAGATATTAGCGAGGAAGGGAGTAGTGAAGTAAAGATGAGAGAATTGGAGAATTTTAATCAGAAAGGTATAAAATATAGCTCAATAAGGAGTAGTATTCAAGGTATGCCAATGAGATATGATGAACACACTAGAGTGGGTTTACAAGAGGTATGCGATTACAAAGTGAAAGGTTCAATGCAATGTAGAATTAGATTGTGGATGATAAATAATCAAATTAACTAAAGGAAAACCGTATCCTAAGGCTAATAGATGTGTCCCAACTATTAAGGGAGGACGAGCACCTAGTAGTGGGCATGGCACTAGACAATAGAAAAGATGGAATTGTACCAACAGCACCCATTATGCTTCTTAAATAAAAGTAGGTAACACCACACTAGCTTGTTAATAATGGTTCAATTCCACCTTGTAGTTAGCTTACTTATGGAGGAACAATAAGAATTAAAGGAAGTAGTCTTAACAATAGTGCAAGTTTGAAGGGAGTTTTAGTTATTTAGAGAAAAAAAAAAATTCATGAGTTTTAGTACCTATGATGCCTTTGAATTATAACCTAGGAGCATGTAAGAGAAATAATATTCGATTTATGTACTATTTAAAAAATGTAGTAATATGTAAATTATTTGGAAAAAAACATAATTATCCTCATACCTTGATATAAAACAAACCCTAAAAATGTCATTCTTAAACTTTCTTGTGTAGGTACCTAATGCCATTCAAGTAGAATATCAAAATTACTTATGTCAGTGATGGTGCAATCATCCTTTTTGTTCTCTTAAAGGAACTCTTTCTATACATGCACCCCATCAAGCATAAATCATCCTAACATATACCTTTGAAGTAATATAAATCATCCTAATATTATCCTCAAAAGAATTATCACCCACAACCTTGGTGATGGTGTAAGGATTGTATAAAGTGGTATGAGCTTCTTATGAGAGTTTGTCAATTTCTCTTTATGAAATTCCAACCATAATTTGTCACCAACCCGAGACTTATGTGGAATCCAATGGATTGTGTATCTACTTCTACATGGAGTTGGAAACTTTCTAAAAAATATCATTAACTCAGTGTTAAATTTGTTGGACACGTTCCTAAAAATTGGTTTCTTTTCTTACCTCATCGAAAGTATGGGAGGTATCTTCATGTGTTATTCCATGAATATAGCTACATCAATTTGTGCCAATTGTTGGGGCCCCGAGCACACCTGCAATGGCTTGTGGCTACTATAAATATAAATAGTTATGTTAAATTTATGTTGAAAATATGGAAGGCTTTAAACACGTGTATGTGGATTCTCACAATTGTATACTCTAAGGAAATCTACAATAATCCTATTGACTACTTTTTATTTATTAATCTAAGGATGGAAGGTAGTGGATTTGGTCAAGCTTGATGTCCATCATGGACCAAAGGTTAAACCATAAAATATTGAGGAACCTACTATCCCTATCAGGAAATATGGTATTTGGAAACCCAAAATAAACCTATTATGCTTGAAGAAGAGCTTATGAGTGGGTTTTGTGATGACAATCTTCTTACAAGGTGCCAACATTCCCATCCTAAGGAAGAAATCAACAACAACAAAAAAACATTTGTTTCCATGCTTGGTTTAGGTAAAACATGACATAAAATCCAAGGCGAATAACTCCCAAGGACTATGTAGAGTAGGAAAAGGCCTACAATTGATGTGGATGGTCATTTTCTTTGGAAAATATAAATTTTCCACTACTTATAGACTTCAGAAATAGAATGAAGCTCTTTGTCATAGGTTGGGTATCTATAAAACCCATCATAGAGTTTTTGGCTATGATAGATGATCAAATGTTTGTGTCATGTAGGAATTACATTGACGACATGAAAAATTGGCTCATAGGGTCTCTGTTGTGTAGAAATTCATTGACGAAAATTAATTCCCTGATGGGATAGAAGTGAAAACTTATAGTTTTAAATGTAGGAATAATGGTGTTAGAGATAATATTGTTTCCATAAATAAGAGAACCAAAAATAGGCTCATGAAAACCATCAATATCTATTGGAGATGCTACAGTGAAAGAAATAATGATACAAAATTTGTGGTCAATAGGATAGGGATCATCAAGATGTTGAACCATCCAATGGAAAGATGGTTTTCAATGCTAGTGATCTAGTCACATAAAAGATCCCATAAATTTGCACTTTGGCATACTCCCAAGATTTAATAAATAATCCAAAGTGAGAGGATTAATTTCTAAGGTGACAATGGAAATAACCCTGAGTTGACCCAAAGTGACACCTTGGCATCCTTGCACAACTAGGGTTCCAGTTTAAGCATCACCAGGAAGCACAATTGCACAAGTGGAAACATTTCACATTTAGGGCACTTGGCCACAAATATTTATGAATTGTTTTCCATTGAGGTTATCTTTCATATTTCCCAAGGCACAAATCATATAATTGAAGGAATTTTGGATAACTTGTCACATTCCACTAGATTCATGCATGAAGAGGAGTTCCCATCCTTTAAGAATATTTTGGGGGTTTCATGACATAGTTAAGGGTCACATGTTTGAAAATAAGTGCGTCATAGTCAAGAATATGAAAATTGGCATTTGTATCATGCGGTGTAAAGGAGAAAGAAATTGGTGAAGAGTACTCCATTTAGAAACATCTAAAATCTTGTTCATGTCCTCTTTCCAAATTAGAAGAGAATATATCTTGTAACAAAATGCCCAAATTTCCAACATAAAAAGACTAGGGTAAGGGTTTACTTTTTATTCCACGTGTTCAAAGGCATTCATGTATTTAAGGTGTTTTTTTTTGTTGAGTTCACATATTTGGAAGCACAATTGCATAAGTGGAAACATCTCATATTTGGGGCACTTGGCTACAATTTTTTATGCATGTTTTTTATTGAGGGTATCTTTCACATTCTCGAAGGCAAAACTCAAATATTTTTAGGTATCTTGGATGACTTGTCACATTTCACTAGCTTCATGCATGAAGAGGATCTGCCATCATTTAAGAATTTTTTGGAGGGTTTTCATGACATAGTCAAGGGTCACATTTACAAAAGAATGATGCCCAAGTCAATAATACGACAATTTGAATTCATATCACATGTGGCATACAAGAGAGGAACATAGGTGAAGAGTGCTCCATTTTGAAATATCTATAACATATTCTTTATGTCCTCTTTCCAAATAAAATATATCTTGAGACAAAGTGCCCAAATTGTTGACATAATAGGACCATGTATTGGATTATATGGAATTTTGGTTTCTCCTAACTAGTTGAACCATTATATAACCCATATCATTAATTATTAGGTTGAAAATATTATACAAGGCTATTTGTTGGATTTTGTTGTAAAACATTGTCAATCCTTTTCAAAGGAAGAAACAAAGCTCAAGAAGGGATCTTTTCCTAAATTAGTATTAAAAATCCATCTTTGAATCAAAATGTTATTGGTATAAGGGATAATTATTTATCCTTGTTGATATGGTCACATATGCCCACTATGATAGGGTTGGCTAGCTAGAATAATAATGGTGAGTTTTGGTGGTTAAGATCTTTATGGTAATGGAAGCCTTAGAGAACAGGGCGGGGAATGAGTGATTTTGAGAAAGGAATCCATTGAAAATTTATGTTGTTTGAAATATATAAACACAATAAGGAAGAGGAACAAAAAGTTACAAAAGGATATTGATCACAATGGAAGGAGACAATGAAGAAATAATAAAATATTTACAAAAGATTAAGAGATAGGGAGACTTAGGAAACTCATGGTTAAAGGAAATATATTGGTGTTGGAAGGTACCACAATAAGATGGAGCAGTGAGAAAAGAATGTCATAAGAGTCAAAGGGATTTAAATTTCCACCAATATTTTGAACAATTTTTTGCCATTTTTTTAATATCATTTTGTTTAAATTGAGAATAGAACTCATTCATATTCCATCTTGGGTCCAAAAACCCTTCGCTTGGGTTCTTTTCCCACAAATCCTTTTGTGACCAAACTCACACAAACCCATTTCATTATGCTTGTGTTGTACCTCCCAAGCTACACAATTTGACTACATAGTCTAGTTGTAGTAACCGTAACTTGGTCAAGCTCTTGTAGCCTAGTAAGGACCTGGTTGGGTTCCCAAGTTGCAAATTGAGGTTATTTGTGAGGGCATGATAGCTAGGGAGGGTCATGGCATGCCAAGGAATGAAAATGTGTGATAACACATGTCAGAAAATGTTAATGCATGGTAAGGAGTGTTAGGGAGTTCCAAGGCATCAAAAGGGGGAACTAGGTTAAAATGCATGGAAAAGAATGAATAAGAGTATGTGATAGAGAGTGTTAGAAAATTCAAATGTGCCAAGGACGAAGTGTGTTAGGAGAATTTCAGAATAGGATTTGTAGCAGGTAAGCCTACTGTTGCAATAAGGGACTTAACATAATAGTTTTATACAAAGGGATACTTTTTAATGGGTGCAACACTATTTTTCCTTTAGCTATTATTTTTATATGACAAGTGACGCACTTCGGTCATGTGCTCATATTTTAAACCATTCTAGATAATTTGATATTGTATACTGTTTTGTATAAGTTTTGGGGAACTCGACTTATGTTGGCTTATATCTTGTGTGTCTTTTTCATATTTTGGTTCTTTCTAACTCTTATTTAATGCTCTATTGTTTATATGAACTGGACATACATGTGAAATGTTGCCTATGTAAGTTATGTTGCTTAGTTGTTTTACGACCATGGCTAGATGTGATCCTTGTCTTGGTAACTAGTTAAGTGGGACAAGTTGAGCTTGTACATGAGTCACCTAAGATGAGTGATAGGTAGTTCTTAGGTAAAAAAGGCACAATATACTTGTAGTAGGTGAAATTGGTCGAGTTTTTGTGTCTAAAGCAGGACAATGTCACATAAACATACTTGATTCCCAAGTCGTGAAAAAATGCAAGGCTAGTTGTGAGGGCATGAGTGTCAAGGTGTGCTAGGGAATGCTAGGGCATACTAACATGTTCTAGATAGTGCACAGGCATGTAAAACATGCTAATATGTGACAATTCCTAAGGCATGCCAAAATGTGCAAGGGTGTGACAATGCGTGCCAAGGACTATCAAGGCAACAAAAGGGAGAAAAAAGTTAAAATACAAGGAAATGAACAGAAAATAGGGTTAACAATTCATCATTTTTCCTTTTCCAAGTGGGGCATGTTAGGAACACCAACACTAGGTGCCAATAGGTGCCAACTCTTAGTGCATTCTAAGTGCAAAATATTCCTCTATTTCTTCTCATCTAATTTCCAATAACTGATCTCAAAAAAATTTAATATTAAACCACGTCAAAGCATACCAAGGAATCTCATCTCATGTCACACATTATAAGACTTTCCAAGATCCAACACATGCCAAGTTTCATCATGTCACAGGGAGTGTTATGCATTTTATTAAGTGGTAGGGCATGTCGAAGAGTGATAAGGTGTTCTATAAAGACAATGCATGTTGAGGAGTATTAGGGAGTACTAGGAAAAAAATTGGGAGCACTAAGTCAAAATGCATGGAAGTGAATGAATATTAGGGTGTGCCAGGTAGTGTCAATGAGTGCTAGTTTTCATGCAAAGGAGAGAATGACAAGGTATGCTAAGCACTGGTAAGGCATACTAGGGAATATTAGGGCATGTCAAGAAGTGCCAAAATGTGATAGGGAGTTCCAAGGTGTGCTAACATGTGCTGAATAGTTCGAAGGGATTCCAAGACATGCTAGGTGCTAAAGAATGCAAGGATGTGCAGGGTTCTAGGGTATGCAATATGTGTCAAGGAGTTCAATTGAAACAAAAGGAAGATATAAGATAAAATGCAAGGAAACGAACATATAAGAGGGTTAATAAGTCGGGAATTTATCTTTTTCAAAAGGGGTATGCTAGGCACACTAATAATAGGTTCCAATACATGCCAAGTGTCAATGTGTGCTAAGAGATAATGTATGTCAATGCATGCCAAGGTGTTCTAGGGAATTCTAGGGAGAGTTTTATATTTTGCTAGGGCATGCCAACATGCGATTGGGCATCCTATTCATGGAAATATTTTCTAGGTACAAATACGTTCCAAGATATGCAAGGTGCCAAGGAATGGTAGTATGTGCCAACACATGTTAAGGTGTGTCAGGATTGTTGAGGAGTGCTACGTCTCTCTCACTAGGTGTGCTAAGAAGGGTGTGACATGGTATGTTAGGCATCGCTAAGTAATGCTAGTGTACTAGAGTGGCATGCAGCTAGGATGTGCCAGGCGCCAGGGTGTGCCAACACATGCTATGAAGTCTTAGGGAGTCCTAGGGACACACAAGGGAGCACTAGGTTAAAATAATGCATGCAAATAAATGATTAAGAGATTGTGATAGGAAGTGTTAGTGAGTTATAGGTGTGCTAAGGAGGGAGTAGCGAGGTATGCTAGGAAATACTAAGGCATGCTAGATTCTAAGGAAACTTGCCAAGATGTGCCAGGTGTTGGGGTGTTCCAATGCATGTGAGGAAGTGTTATGGAGTGCCAGTGAAAAACAAAGAAGCACTAGTTTCAAATGCATTGAAATTAATGAATAAAAGTGTGTGACATGGATTGTTAGAGAGTTCTGGGTGTACTAAGGAGGGAGTGACAAGGTATGTTAGGTAGTACTAAGGAGTGCTAGAGTTCTAGGGTGGCATGCCAAGATGTGCGAGGTTATAGGGTGTGTGAGGGAGTGTTAATGAGTTCCATAGAAACTGAACGGGGACCTATTTCAAAATTCATGGAAATGAATGGATAAGAGTGTGTGATAGGGAGTGTCAATGAGTTCCAAGTGTGCTAAGGAGGGAGTGACAAGGTTATATGGTAGGCAATATCAGGGCATGATAGAGTGTCAGGGCATGTTAGGGAATGGTATGGTGTGTTAGGGAGCTCCATATCATGCCAATGAATGTAGGGGATGCTAACACATGCCACATAGTTCCAAGGGATTGTTAGACATTCCAAGTGTTATGTCATGTCAAGATGTGGACTATGTTGCTTAGTTGTTTTATGGCTACGGTTGAACATGAGACTTGAATTGGTAAATTTTTAAGTAGGATGAGTTAAGATTGGACATGAGTAGCCTAAGATGAGTTATAATCCATTCTTAGGTGAACAAGGCATATTCTAGTTGTAGTAAATGAAACTTGATCAAGTTTTTGTAGTTGAGGCAGCACTTGGTTGGGTTCCCAAGTGTAAAAAAAATAATAGCTATGAGGACATTATAGTTAAGGAGTGCCAGGGTGTGCCAATGAATGAAAATTTGTGATAACACATGCTATATAGTTCCAATGCATGTCTAAGAGTGTTGGGGAGTGTCAGGGCATCACAAGGGAGAAGTAGTTCAAAGTGCATGGAAACGAACGAATAAGAGTGTCTGCCAAGGAGTGTCAGTGAATTTGAGGTGTCCCATGGACAAAGTGTGTTAGGAGAATTTCATAATAGGACTTATATTATAAAAGCCTATTATTGTGATAATAGGATGGAAAAAGTAGTTTCAGACAAAGGGAGACGTTGGGCTAGACACAACTCAATTTTTTCAATGACTTGGTTGGGTTCCCAAGTAACAAAAAAGTAAGGCTATCTATGAGGGAATGAAAACCAGGGAGTGCTAAGGTGTGCAGTGAATCCCATGGAGTTCTAACACATGCTAGAATGTTCCAAGGCATGTTAGGCATGCCAATATGTGCTAGGTGCTAAGGTGTGGCACCAATGCATGCTAGGGAGTGCCATGGAAACAGAAGGGAGGATTAGTTTGTGATAAGGAGTGTTAGAAAATTATAGGTGTGAAAAGAAGAGAATCAAAAGGTATGCTAGGAATTTTCAAGGCAGTTAGAGTGTTATTAAAGAATTCCAAGATGTGCTAAGTTCCAGGGTGTGCTAATGTGTTCCAAGGAGTGTTAGGGAGTGCTACTGTTGATTGGTCAGGATACTTGACTCTCACCTGAGAGACTCGGGTTCGAGTCCTGGCAACATAACCATTTATTGGCTTCTTTGGGCTTCAACCAAGTTTGACTTATGCTTCACACCAAAAAAAACCTTAGACACCAACCCTTTCAGCAACGATTTTCAAGCATATCGCAGTCTCACCCGAGGTGGCTATGGGTGGTTGCAAAACCACGTTTCTGCAACCTTGAGGGACAACATGATGTGGCTTTTACTTTGATTTTTAGTATTTTATTTAGTACTATATCATAAATATCACTATTGCGTTATGTATTCTAACTACTTACTTTGTCACATTTAGTTTAACATAAGAAAATTACATGGCAATATAAGTTACCCTGAAATAACATTTAATTACAACCATTACTTCGCAGAAATAGATAGAGACAAACAATACATATAGATACAAAATATTTACCAAAACTTGTTTTTATTTATTAAGATGAATCCTTCAATACATTCAACTTATCTACTTTCTCACATAGCTACAGGTGGTCTGCACACTAAGTTGCAGACTCTTCCAAGGTCTTCACGCACTCAATTGCAGAGCCTTTACTTAAAGCCCAAAACAAAACAAAAAAGATGCAATTAATTGTGCTCATCTATATATCATCCTATTGCTATCATTGACAAAGCATTACATATATTTATATATCATTACATAGCTACAAAACCATGGTCCACATACCATGGGCTCAACAAAAGAATCAAATAAAACTCGATACCCATTACAAAATTAGGGGCTTCGACCCACCTTAAGACCATAAAACATTGCGCAGTAGATATGACTTCACGGTACCGTGCACTTTGCCCCTAAAAATGTGGAGTCTTTGAACAAAATTGGACCAAGTTGGGTTGTTCCCAACAACTAGAGAAACACAAGGGAGCACTTTTTCATAATGCATGGAAATGAATGAATAAGAGTGTGTGAAAAGGAGTGTCAACGAGTTTCAAGTGTGTTAAGGGTAGAAAAACTACCAATGGGATTCAATATGATCTTATAATGTACTGAAACAAGATATTATATCCTTCCTACAGGTTTTGGAAACAAAACACGATCTCACAATCACATATAAGTAAGATAAATAAGTAAATCAATTGCACAACACAAGATATATCTAGGGAAAGAAACTTCTCAAAACCCCGCTATCTGTATATTTCATATGGTAAAGATCATGAAACAATACAATGCTATTCCACACACTGAGAAAGCTATGCACTCTCCTGACTATCTCACTCCGATCCTGCTTGAATCTCCCTTGTGATCTAAGAAAAATCGGACCAATATTTAACCTCTTTCTTACCAATACTTAACCAACCTTCCTTACACATTCTTGGGCTAATTGAGCCCCTATTAATTAGGAAAATAAAAATTAATTATTTCACAATCCTTCAAGGCCTTCTCGATGACCTCATTCATGACCTATACAATTTTCTAATAGTAAAACTAATAGATCTCTTCCATTTAACCTTAGTCTCAAATGGGCCTTCCTTAGAACTAACATGAAACAAATATTTATTGTGAATTATCCGTTAACTGATTGATCACTAGTGAATTAAATCAGATTTAATTCACTAGACCTATGACTAGCTCATCTCTCAATTAGAACTAGTTAAACTGATTTTAACTCAATTAATTGAGTTAACTAATTACAACTCACAAATAATTGTAAATGGACCCCCTAAAAATAGGAAAATCCTTTGCATGCCTCCTATTTCACCTCTAACTCAAAATTCATAAGAAAAATAAGTATTCCTGACTCAGTTAACTAATACAAGTTGTCATGAGATGAAATTACAAATACTTATTCCTTTATAATTAAGGGAGAATTAAATCAGAAGCCTCATATGGTGCCATTTATGGGTGCCATTTTCTGGTTTCCATTTATGGATTCCATTTTCAATGTTTCTTGTTTCCAATTTCAACACTAAGGAGGAGTGACAGGGAAATCTTGGCAGTGCCAAGGAATGTGCTACTGCTAGGGTGGCATGCGACCATAATGTGCCAATGCGTGAAAGGAAGTGTTAGCTAGGAGTGCTACGGAAACACAAGGGAGAAATATGTCAAAATGCATGGAAATGAACAAATAAGAGTTTTTGATTGGTAGTTTCAGTGAGTTCCAGGTGTGTTAAGGAGGGAGTGACAAGGTATGCTAGCAATTGTTAAGGCATGCTAGAGGCTAGGGCGACATGCCAAGATGTCCTAGGTGCTAGGGTTTACCAACATGTGTCAAGGAGTGTTAAGGAATGTTATGGTACTAGGTAAAAATGCATGGAAATGAATTAATACTATTTTGTGACTGGGAGTGTCAATGATCTATAAGTGTGGTAAGGAGAGAGTGAAAAGGTATGCTAGGTAGCACCAAGGAATGTTAGAGTGGTAGGGTGGCATGCCAAGATGTGATAGGTGTTAGGGTGTGCCAATACATTCTAGGGAGTGTTAGGAAGTGTTAGGGAAACACAATGAATCACTAGATCAAAATGAATATAAATGAACAAATAAGAGTGTGTGACAATGAGTGTCAATGAGTTCTAGGTGTGTTAACAAGGGAGTGACAAGGTTATATGCTAGGCAGTGCCAAGGTAGGCGAAACTAACAAGGCGTGCCAGGAAGTGCTAGGGTGTGTTAGGGAGTATAAAAGCATGCCAAGGAATGTAGGGGATGATAACACATGGCACGTAAGGCCAAGGAATTTAAGACATTTCAGGTGTTATGGCATGCCAAGATATAAATTGTATGACACGTCAATATGTAAATTGTGTTGCTTAGTTGTTTTACAACCACAGTTGGATGTGATGAACCTTGTCTTGGTAACTTTTTAAGTGGGATGAGTTGAGATTGGACATGAGTAACCTAAGATGAGTTACAAGTAGTTCTTAGGTGAACAAGGCATATGTTGAATTTCCATGACACATGAGAATCTGGGTTTGGTATTAGAATATTTAATGCAAACACACTCAATTTCCACAACATATCTACTTTGCACAACAAAAATCAGGGAATAAACTAGTGCACATGATAATTTTTAACTTTTTCAAACTGTTCTGCATTAAATTACAAACTATAATAGAATAGGATAGAGCTCTCGTATCGGGGATCGTGGCCCTTTACAATCACACTAATACCATGAATACAACTAGGGCTTGGTGTTATTCCTTTGACAATTAATATATCTTGAACAAGACAACACTTGACCTACTTGTTGATGGTGGCCACACATATCCCTTTCAGTCCACATGTCCTGAACACATATGGTAGGTCATCTTGCCTCCCATTATGCAAGTCCTCAATATACCTCTATCAATGAACTCAACTCCTTTAGGTTACTGAACTCGACTCAAATTATTTTTCCCTCTATATACCTCTTTTTTCCTTTAATCTATGCAACACTTTGGCTTTTCAATTAGTTTTTCACAACTCCATTTGTGAAAAAATCTTTGGTATGCCCACTTTTTCCATACTGCTACTCCAAGATGACAGGTCTAGGGCTAGTTGGCTAGCCCACTTGACTGCTACAATACAATACAATGAACTAGGGCTAGTTGGCTAGCCCACTTGACTGCTACTTTATTCCTTCAAAGTCTGCACGTCCTTAGGCCCAATACACCTACCCTTCTACCAATATTTTTTTCCTTAGGGCTCTTCTTTGATAGTCACGTAACAACCCTCCAACTGTACTTTGACTTCCGTCAATTTTCGCAACCACAATCAATTATTTTATTGATCTAGTTCCCATAACAATGCTCTCATCTAGGACTCTTCAAATCTTCTACATAATAGTGATTTGAGTCCTCTCAAAATTACTATTCTTTTGTACCAATTTGTTTTTTGTCAAATCTATGAACCAATATGAACTACTCCTCTTATCATCCTTCTAACAATATGTATATGACTAAACTAGGGTCATTAATCATCCACTAACATTCCATTGACTAACTGTTTATAGGTTTCTTCAAATCTCTTTCCAAAATTCTATAGAGAGTCCACCAAAATCAACTCCTCTTCTTGTCAATCCAATCCTCATATGTCACATTTATTCTACTCAATATTCTACATAGGTTCTACCTTCCTTAGGATTTTCTATCTCTGTACATACTTCTTCAAACCATCTTCCAAATATGTGGTATATATTACAGAGATAAACCTCTCTCTAAGGGTCACGACCCCTCTTCTTCTACACAGATTTTTCATGGTCTTAAGGGCATACCTTATGGATTGAACATGCTAGGAAACCTCCCTAACTATGGAATTATACTTCTATTATAATTTCTTTAGAACAAACCCTATCCACCCATAGAAAAAACAACAAATATTGCCTCTGTAAGAGACTCATCCTAGCTCATATGGATCCATATATTTTGGGAATTTCTTTGACTAAATCTTTACCTCAACTTTAGATCTCTATGACCCTACAACCATGGTTACCTCAATCCATATTACACTTGAAACTACTTCTCTTCTAGCCCTAAATTCTATTCCAGGCCCTCCTCCATTTGTGTTGGTCTTTATCGCATACCTTTCATCCTACTAACCACCACAAGATAGGGTCTCAACCTCTTTTTTATTTTAAAATTTGATGCAACCTTCACACAGAAACAACACTAAAATCACATGCCCAAATTCTCATGACTCGCTTCTCTTGAGATCTATCTTCCATAAGAGAACCAAAAATATGTCATCGTACTTCCTATCTTGAACCTATTAAGGTATGTGAAATTCTTGTGAACCCTCACATGATGATCTTACTCTTAGTGGCTGGTCATGGCCTCCATTTAGAAACCATTACTCAACCCTCTAACTTGACCTACTTGAGGACTACATCTCTCTTGGCCTCCTTGATCGAATGAGCTCCTTCTAACTTGATGTTCTTGCCTTCATACTAAGGTCTCCTTAAATATATTTTCCTAGCTAGGCCTCTTAAGAACCCTCTAAAACTTATGACCTTTATCCACTTAGACCTTAGGAAATATTTTTTTTCCTTTTTATTTTTCTTTTATATTTTAAATCCCATCTTGGGTCCAAAACCCCTTTTCTTGGGTTCTTTTCCCACAAAGCATTTTGTGACCAAAATCACAAAAACCTATCTCATTAGGCTTGTGGAGTACCTCCCAAGATATACAATTCAACAACATAGTCTAGTTGTAGTAATCGTAACTTGGTCAAGCTCTTGTAGTCAAGTGAGGAATTGGTTGGGTTACCAAGATGCAAATTATGTAAGTTAGTTGTGAGGGCTTGATATCTAGGGAGGGTTAGGGCATGCCAACGAATGAAAAGGCATGATAAACCATGTCAAAGAATGTGAATGCATGGCGAGGAGTGTTAAGGAGTGTTGAGGCATCACAAGGGAGAACTAGGTCAAAATGCATGGAAATGAACAAATAAGAGTGTGTGCCAAGGACCGTCAGTGAATTCAAGTGTGCCAAGGAAGAAGTGCGTTAGAATAATTTCATAATATGATTTTCAAGAGGAAATCCTACGATTTCGATAAGGGGATCGACAAAGCAGTTTTAGATAAAGGGATACTTTGTGCTGGGCACAACACTATTTTTAATTTATCTATTATTTTTATATGACATGTGGCACACTTTGGCCGAATTCTCATTTTTTAATCTATTTTAGACAATTGCGTATTGTACATTGTTTTGTATAAGTTTTGGGGCACTTGGCTTGTGCCAACTTACATCTCGTGTTCCTTTTCTATCTTGTAGTTCTTGCAAATTCTCAAGTAATGCTCTATTGTTTATATGAACTTGACATACATGTAAAATATTTCCTATGTAAGCTATATTGCTTAGTTGTTTTATGGCTATGGCTAGTTGTGATCCTTGTCTTTGTAAATTCGTAAGTGGGAGAAGTTTAGCTTGGACATGAGTGGTGTAAGATGAGGTGAACAAGGCACAATCTACTTGTAGTTGGTGAAATTGGTCAAGTTGTTGCGATTTAAGTAGGCCAATGTCACATGAACTGCAGTAGCTAAGGACTTGATTGGGTTCCCAAGTCGTGAAAAAATTTAAGGCTAGTTGTGAAGGCAGGAGTGCCAAGGCATGCTAAGTAATGCTAACATGTGCCTAATTGTTCGAAGGCATGTCAAATATGCCAATATGTGTCAAGTGCTAAGGCATGCCAAGATGTGTAAGGTTGTGACAATAAATTTTAGGGACTATCAAGGCAACAAAAAGGAGAAAAAATTTAAGCTACAAGGAAATGAACACATTAGACGGTTAATAAGTCATCAGTTTACCTTTTCCAGGAGGGGCATGCTAGGAACACCAACACTAACTAGAAATAGGTGCCAAATGCCAAGTGTTAATGCATTCTAAGTGCCAAAGTCTGTTATTTCTCATCTACTTTATAATAATTTATCTCAAATAAATTTAATATTAAATAATTCCAAAGCATACGAAGGCATATTAATGAATGCTAGACATGCTAATACTTGCCAAGCACCAACACATGCCAAGTTCCAATTTGTGTTAGGAAGTGATACACATGTTATGAAGTGGAAGGGCATGTCAAAGAGTGCTAAGGTGTGATAGAGTGTGCTAATGCATACTGAGGAGTGTTAGGTAGTACTAAGGAAATACAAGGGAGAAATAGGTCAAAATGCATGGAAGTGAATGAATATGAGGGTGTGCTAGAGAGTGTCAACTAGTGCTAGCTAACATGCCAAGGATGGAGTGAAAAGGTATGTTAAGCACTAGTAAGGCATGCTAGGGAGTACCATGGCATGCCAAGAAGTGCCTGAGTGTGCTAGGGAATTCCAGTGTGGGTTAACATGTGCCAAATAGTGTGAATTCATGAAATATGTTAAGGAATGCTAGGATGTGTAGGGTGCGAGGGTATTCCAATATGTTTCAAGGAGTATCAAGGAAAAAAAAAAAAACCAAGCTAAAATGAAAGGAAATGAACACATGATAGGGTTAATAAGTCAAGACTTTATATTTTTAAAAGGGGCATGTTAGGCACACTAATAATAGGTTCTAATACATGCCAAGTTCCAATGTGTGCCAAGTGCTCATGTATTTTAATGCATGCCAAAGTGTTCCAGGGCATGCTAGGGACTATAAGGCATGCCAACACATGCTAGGGGAGTGTTATGCTATGATATGGCTTTCCAACATGTGCTTGGGTTTCCTAGTCATGGAAAGATGTTCTAGGTACAAATATGTTCTAAGACATTCGAGGTGCCAAGGAATTTTAGTGTGCGCCAAATAATTTTAAGATGTGCCAAGAGTGTTTAGGAGTTGTATATCTCTCTTATTAATAAAATTGACAAATATTTATTATGTATTAAATAATAAAGTTTCTACACACACTATTGGAATTTTATCTAAAGGAATTTTTTTAGATAATAAACCTAATAGAAATGAATCAAGTATTGACTCATAGGAAAACTATATTTTCATTACTTGAGGGAAATTATACACACTAATTACTTCTTAACATATTGAATGACTCTAACCACTATATGGCCTTGGACACGTAATGAAAAATAATCCACAACAATGGTCTTAAATCTTTATCTTTTAAACAAAAATATGATAACATGCACATAGCATCATCAAAAACTCATTGGAATGATCAATGGTGACGAAAATTTTTCGACTATCACGAAAAGTAACTAAAAAGAGCATTGGTGAGAATCAATAAAATATCATAACTAGAAGTGTCACCAAAGAGAGAACTAGTAACGAGCCTTTAACAACCCTCACCAAAAGTGTCCTTGAAAATGGCTTTGGTGACAAAACTTAAACGCATGTCACTATATGCACTTACAACAATATATTTTTAAGAACCGTCACCATATGTGACATTGGTGATGGAACTTAAAGGTATGCCACAAGAATGACCCTCACCAATGTCATTTTTTCTTATAGTGGAGATGCCCAAGAGGGTGAGGCACAACATGACATGGGTGTGGGCATTCTTACCCATAGGGTTACTCTAGTATTTCATATGGAATACTGCGACATATTTTCCAGATTTTTGGTTGAGGAGGGTGTCGGCCCTATGAGGGCTCAAGACATCAACATATATCCTAGGATTGTGGATCTCTCGATACATCAACACAGATCCTAAGTTTGTGGAGCTCTCTAGACATAAACATGGATCCTAAGTTCATGGATTATATCGTCAAAGCTAGTAGGCTATTGAAAACAATAATAGATGTAGGGCATGTTGCGCCATATACGTCAGATGAGACTTCACACAGTGATACGTCCCTATCGGATCATGATGCTTCTAGTAATACTACCCCATCTAATCATGGTCAGGGTGTCGATTTTCCTTCTAGTATTACACCTCCTCCCCATTCACCTAATGATTAGATCCTAGAGCTAGAGGATATGCCCTATGCTTTTCCTGATAGAGCATACTAGCCACCTTCTCCTCCACATTAGAGTTCAACAGAAATTTAGGCAGTATTTTACCATCCATCATATTTTTCTACAAAACAACCACCTACTCCTCCACCTCAGAGTTCTACATATGTTGAGGTAGTATTTGACCATCCGTCGTCTTCTGTTGTAGCCCATACTAGTACTACTACGTTTTTTGTATCATATATTTGATTGCAGTGATTTGACTTAATGTAGTTCTTTGAATTGTTTGTATATATATATATATATATATATATATATATTGCATTTTTTTTCATGTTTATGTAATTAATTTATATGTTGGTGTTAATGTGTATCTTGTTTTCTTCTGGTAAATTAAGCTAATCTATATTAATTCAAAAAGAGAAACATTACATATGCTACAGGTTAGGTTGGTAAGTTGTGTTTAACCAATCCCAGCCTTAGTTACATAGTTTCGGGGCTGCCTTCGTGGAGGAAACCAGCCCAGAAAATACTTGAAACAAGAAATTACAAAATGCACAACAATGCTGGAGTATCTAGAAATTACAGAATGTGCATAAGAATAAGTATAACTTGATATTACGTGGTAATATCATGCATGACGAAAACCAAGGTAGAATTGAGTAGCTTCACAGTCCTTAGTCTTCAGCTTCATCATTATTGTCAGGTTCTTCTTCCACTATGAGGCAGGTGTACACCCACACAACCGCTTCCTTTGTATCTATGGGTGGATGCGTAGGTTTGGGGACCGGTACACAGAGAATGGGAGCCACCGAATACTTAACGTCAGGTATGCACGTCCAAGTGCCTTCAGAATCCATAATCAATACATCTGATTCAACATCCTCATCCTCTTGAGCTGGCAGACGGTAAACCTTGCGAGGTGGGGGGTGTGCCTATGTGATGGAAGACTTCTGAGGTCCACATCTACCTCCATGGGGAGCTTGCATGGTGGCCTCCTCCTCCTTTTCAGGATTAGGGCTCTGTCTAGTGTAATTTCCTCAAGAGGAGCCTTCAACACACTCTAGACGATTGATCGTCCCATAGTGGTAACGACCGGGGAGTGCCCCTTTCTACTCTCCAAGGATGGTTCTTTGGCGTAGTTTAGGAGCCATTGCCCATTGAAGCAGAGGAATGGTAGAGATGGAAGGATGCACAACAAGGGGAGAGGATTGGAGCAGGGGAAAAGTAAGTGGATAGGGGGAACGATGAGAGGGAAAGCACAAACTAATGGGTGCACACAGACAATTAAGACTGCAGTAATAGATGGAGATGGGATAGGATGCATAGGCTAGATAATTGTAGCCCAGAGAAGTCTACACAGCTCAGCTCTAGGAAGAGGGCTGCAGATTGGGATGGTGGCGCAGGAGGGCAAGAACAGAATCAATAGGAAATACTGAAGGAACTGATTGTGTGTATTTTTGTGCTAAGGGGCCTTCCTTTTAAAAGGTATGTGACACATGTGAGGGGGAAGTTCATGGTTGAGCCTCGCACGCAGCTGCGTTCCATAACCAATTTCCTAAGCGGGCTCAAGTGAAGAGTTATGGTTGATTGGCATATCAATCCAGGTAATAATTTAGGATGATTTTTGTAGAGGGGGTGCTCTTGTCCAAGCATATCTTCATTATGTCTTATCCCATTTATCTTGTGCGAATGGTTACCAATTTGAGAATCCACCTCACGTGAGGACCTGCACTGTAGATCTCCGTCCTCATGGGCGTGGGAGAGATGATTGTCATTCGTACTGTTTTTGTCACCCGCATTCGAGGGGAGAAGATCCTTTTGAATGATAGTATGTCATTCTTGTCTTAAAGAATCATCCTCTGCCTCGGTAAGGTTTGAATGATACAACTCGCTGTGGCGTTCCACCCCCTTGTTCGCAAGGAGGTTTGCAACTGAGTTTTATTTCCTTCACACATGGAAAAAGTGATGGCTCTGTGATTGTGTATCAACTATTACAGAAGCTTGAGCCTGTGGGCTAGCCTCTAGCTAGTAGATACCTTTGAGGACGTCATACCATGGAGAATTCTTGTGGCTGCCATAGTGAGGATTTGCGAGTCTCCCTCCATTTCCAGGGGGAAATAGTGAAACTCAATTGCGATGTGAATACTGTGGATGAGCCCCTCGAACTCTGGAGAATTGTTTCTATCCCACCCCATATTCCCATAGTAAATCTAAAGAGGCTCACCTTGAGAGTTCCTGAGAATACCTCTGAATCCTGCATTTCTGGGGTTTCCTTTAGATGCACCATCGAGGTTGTATTTGAAGAAGCCATTTGGGGGGGGGGGAGGGGCTTCCATTTTTCAGGGGCATGGATTCTACCGACACTTCTAGGGTTGATGTCCAAGGGGGTATTTATTCTCATGTGCTAGTTATTTCATATGTGGTGCTCCATAATAGAGGTAGGGAGGTCATCCTGGCTCCATGTGTCTAGGGCCATTGTTTTAGTGAGCTTGTCGTGTATCCTTGCCGAGAGCTGCTCTGAGGTGGATGCTTTATCTTTGAAGATTCGACTGTTCCTTTACTTCCATGTATTCCAGAGAAGAATTCCAAAAATTATCTGCTAGAGTCTATTCAGGAGAGTGTTGTAGTAAGGGTTATCCATCCAACTTATGATGGTGTTGATGATGTTGCCCCTTAATTTTTTGGTATGTTAGCATAGAAAAACGATTCTATCCCACAAGTCATTAGAGGTATGGCATTGGTCCATCATGTGGTTAATGGTTTCCAAGTTTTCCTGGCATAGAGGCCATCTGGAGGGTCCTACAAAACCTCTCTTCAAAATATTCTCCCAAGTGAGGATGCGTAGTTTACTGAGAAGCCATAAAAAGGTGGCTAATTTAGGCCAAAGATTAACCAACCATATCTTTTTCCAGATGAGACTTGTTGGATCTTGATTTTGCTGATGAATGTAGAAATTATATACAAGATGCATGTAAATATCCAGATTCTCCTGATCTAACAATATTTATCTTCTTTCTAAATACAGAATGCTTCAATTTTTAATCTTTTGTGGAAATTTAAAAACTCAATTGCAAACACATGAATCAATAAAAACAATCGCACATAACACAGTTGTTTAACGGGAAAGCCTGAAGTTGAAAACCCCAAAAATCATATATTATGTATCATGGAGATCATGAACAATCTCATACAAAGCTTAGTACATCAAGCTCTCTGTACAATCAATCGTCACACTAACCAGAAGAAATATGCAAATCCATGCACCGATTTCCTGCCACCTAATAGCCTGCCTCCACTGCATAATCCTTGCTGAAGGATAGCTCTGAATGAATTCGAATTACCATTTCTTGCACTGCGCAATCCTCATTGGAAACTCCAATGTGTGTGTGGTGAAATCAATGCATCACTATAGCCACAACGGATAGTCCATCTTTCCCTTTCACCTATCTCCCCACCGGGTCTCCACTAGAACTGTCATTCACTGTAGTTAACTGTTGTATTGTTTAGTTGATTATGAGTTATTATTTGTGAATTAATTAACTAATTAATTTACTCCAATCTCACTAGTGTATCATTCAATTAGACTATATATAACTAGCTCAACTGAGTTTAACTCCATTAACTGAGTTAAACTGAATAACAAATCCATGAACTACTCTTCCAACTCTATCATAACTTTGCCACTTCAGTTCTAACTGAGTCCTTCATGCATGAACCACCAGTAAACCCTAGGAATTGTGTAATTCCTTTAGCCCACTGATTTGACAAATCTGTGCACTGAAATTTAGTGCTCCAAGAGAATAAGTTGTTGTTTATTGTTGGATTATTATTAAGAGCTAATAATAATCGACACTTCTATTTTTAGTTCGACGATCTATAAATAGACTTCGCCCAATATTCTAAAAATAGAATTTCATCTATTTTTCCAAATTGACCAACCATCCACAAATAGCATACTGCAACTTCTGAAATATGGTCACCATGTCCAAAAATAGACATTGTCTAAAAATAGACTTGCACCTAAAAATAGCCTGTGGGCCCACTTAGTGAAGGCGACTCATTTTCACTAAGCTCATCATCTTGTGGAATCTCAACAATGAAGGAGGCTGTAAGCTTCCTTGGTGGAGTAGTTGCCAGTTGGCATGTGACCCCAACGAAGGAGCTTAGTTCCTGGTTGTACTCTAATTTTTATTTTAGTGCAGATTTCCTCCCAAATGTCTGTATGACTCTTATTGTTCTAGTCATCTTTCCATCTGTTCGTGCGTAGCCATTTCCTATATCCTTGGGTTGTGTCATCGGTATAGAAGTCCTGTACACTCTACCTTTTATTCGCTTCTAAAGCTTCACTCCATACTGGTCTAGGGAAGATGGAATATAGTCTTGGCAGTTGTTGCTAGGAGTCCTCCCAAAGTCTTGCTTGAGTGTCGCTGCGTAGCTCCCAGGAGCTATGGCTATGCATCATCTTCTTTTGGCTACTTCCTGATTTCCAGATTTGGGATCCTCCCAGCTCTATTTTGAATCTGATAAGGTCCTCCTTGGGCCATGAATGAGCATACTTGGTAGCCCATAGGTTAGCCCATGGAGCTTGGGGTTTGGAGAACCATTTCCACCAGATACTAGCTCCCATGATTGTTGCTAGGCTCAGGGTCACCCATCCCTAGCTCGCCATGACTTTTTAGAGTATACACTTCCTTTCAGTTGACTAAAGCCCATTTGTTTTTCTATTTGGTACCAACCCATAGGAAATATATTTGCAATTTGTGCATGGCCTTGAGGACCCATTTGGGGACTTCCAGGACCGAGAAGAGGTAAATGGGGAGGGACTACATAAATGATTTGATGAGAACCAAGAGACCTGCTATATTGAGAGTACGATCGGTCCAGTTGGATAGTCTGGTTTCCATTTTTTCTAGAAGAGCTCACCAAGAGGAGTGATTAATAACAGTGACAGTGAGAGGGGCTCCGAGGTATTTGGAGGGTAAGGATGCGATAAAGAAGCCTAGGATGTGGGAAATGTTGCACTGAGATAAAGGAGGGGTCTGGAAGAAAAATATTCGCGACTTGTCAGGGTTGACCTCAGTAGTGGAGGGTTTAGATAAGGAATCTAGAAGAGATTTGCGGGTACAAACTTCCTGGACCGAGGGGTAACTCATGATCATGTTGTCATCCACGAATTGTTGATGGGAAGAAGGGGACAGGTTGTGGAGGGGTAAACCATGCAGATCACCTGAATGGATGGAGCTTTTGAGAAGGCGACCTAGCCCTTGAGCCATAATGATGAAAATTAAGGGTGAGAGGGGGTCCCCTTGTTTGATTCCTCTTGAGGGGTCGAAGGTTTCATAGGGAATATCGTTGACCAAAATGGAAAGAAACAAAGAGGTAATGAGGCTCATGATCTAGTGTACATAGGTGTGGCTAAAGCCGGAGGCTATAAGAACATTTTTGATATAGTCGTAGCTAATTTTTTCAAAATCCTTGGGTAGATTGATTTTGACTAGAATACCAATTTTTTTTGGAGCTTCTGAGAGAGTGAATGACCTCGTGGGTTAGGATGATGCCATCAAGGATTTTTCTGCTTTCAACCTCTAGGGAGATGATCATGGGGAGTAGCTGATTCAGCCTATTAGAAATAACTTTGGAGATTATTTTATAAATGACATTGCAGAGTGCTATGGGCCTATACTTACTTGGCGAGGCTGCGTTGTCCTCTTTTGGAACCAGAGTGATGAAGGTGGCATTCAGCACTGAAAGAAGCGAGTGAGTGGTGTGTGATTCCTCTAGTACGTCCCAAACTTCGTTTTTGATGGTGTCCCAAAAGAAGTAGAAGAAGTTGGTGGTAAATCCATCATGGCATAGAGATTTTCCAGCTTTAAGCTAGAGGACTGCTTGTTCCACCTTAGCCAGAGTGGTGGCTTTGAGCAAAATCCGATTGTGTTCATCCGTAATCAACTTAGGAATGTGCTGAGTGATTTTTCCAATGGCCTAATGCCTTTGATGATTGGGTTCTTGAAGAATGTTCCTGAAGTGGTTGCGCAGCTCCTCTGTGATGTCCTCTTTCTTCTCCAGTAGCTCTCCATTTTGGTTTTTGAGGAAAATGATTCTTTTATGCATCCTATGCTGAATAGTGGAGCAGTGAAAGAATTTTGTGTTTCATTCTCCCTCTCTGAGCCAACAGATCCTTGATTTTTGTCTCCATAGGATTTCTTCCTGCCTCCTTCTTTCTTCCATCTGAGTAGATAGTATCTTCTCTTGGCTCTCTGAATTAGTTGAGAATCCTTCCTTGATGATAGTTTGTTGAAGCTCCTTCAGTTTTTCTTCCATCTCTCTTTAATCTTTGAAGATATTTCCAAAGGTGGATTTATTCCAAACCTTCAGTTTGCCTTTGAGAATTTTCATCTTTGTTTGGAACTGGAGCATTTTAGTACCTTGCGGAGGTAATAGGGAGGACCACTAAGCAGATATCAGTTACTTGAACCATCGGTGTTAGCGCCAGAATTTTTCAAAGCGAAATGGTTTGGGAGCATGTTTACCTTGTCTTAACCATTGAAGATGTATTGGCCAGTGAGAGGAGCCTGCAACGAGGATGATGGTAGCTACTATATCACCCCCCAAACGGATGAAATCTTCCGTGATGAGGAATCCTTCCAGTCAAGAAGCTATTTGGTGGATGCCTCCTCTCCTATTATTCCAGGGGAAGACTCCGTTGGAGGTTTGAAGATCAATGAGGTGGTTTTCTTGGATGAAGTTCTTGAATCCATTTTTATCCAAGTTCAAATGCATCCTTCCTCCCATATTTTCTTGTAGATTTTTTATCATAATGAAATCTCCTCCCAGGAGCCAGAGTGGAAGAGATCTCAATTTATTGAGTTCAACTATGTTGTTCAGAAGCTCCTTTTCTAGTGGAGATTCTGGGGAAAGTAGACATTATTTAATAGGCCATGGATGTTTGTGCAAATCAGGTGAAAGTTGGCCTGGATGAAATGCCTATTGGCATGATAGTTCTCTAGGGAGATTATTTGGGGGTTGTAGATGATTTCCAGTCCTCCAAATGCTCCATTGACATATATCGCTAATGTATTGCATCCTTTCCATATCTTTTTGAAGATTGTTTATAGAGTGAAGCTGAAACATTTGGTTTCTTGCATGTAGAATATTGCAGGGTGTTCCTCAGTAATTATTTTCTTTATTGTCATGTGCTTAGTGGGCCTATTGAGATGTCTTATATTCCATGAGATGATCTTCATTTGGAAGGGGGGGGGGGGGGGTTTGGTGGTGTAGGCATAGAATCTTCTTAACTTGCAGAATCACCCAGAATCCACCATTTCTTTGCCTATTTCTACTGTTATTTGCACCATTGTTTTCCTACCCCAGTTACAGGACTCTTTCATGAATTATTGTGTATTTATGAGTGTACCCCCTTGAATACCCTGAGAGGGGAGCTACTGCACTCGGGTAAATATTTCTTCCATATTTTGGACCTGTTGCTCAGATATTAATCTAAATTCCTTATTTCAAGCATCCTCTAACCCTATGAGATCCAGGCCCTAAATTTCAATACTTTTTGGCTCTTACTCCATGGATTTTGGGATCATCTCCATCACTTGTTCTTTTCCCTTCGACGTGTGGTTTTCCCTTGCGAAGCTATGGGTTTGAGGTTTCAAAAAGGTCTCTGGTGGGACCTTGTTCTGTTGTGCCTTGGAGGAATAGGGTTGCATTGTCGAGGTGTGCTAGGTTTTGTTTCCTGTTTCATTCTCGTTCTCATACAATTGATTTAAAGTAGCGAAGCTATTGCTAGTCGCAAGTCATTTTTATTCTAGTGAGAGGTATTTCTCTTGTTGTGCCTTTTCTTTCTTGCTACCTTCATGAATCCTTATGATGCTTGATCATTGGATTCATTTTCAGTCGTCACTTTTTTTTTTAGAGGATAGTCTCTGAAGAGATGCCCATGTTGGTGACACCTCCTACATCTAAAAGGAATATGATAATAATATATAGTTTGTATCCATTCAAAGTCTTTGTGAAACATACTTACCTCACCTGGAAGCGACTCCGCTATGTTCATGTAGACATAGATTCAAGAATATGCTGCGTAGTGGTTGATCTTTGTCTCCTTTGTTATCTTGATGAATTACCCTAGGGCATTGCCTATATCTCTGAGGGTCAACTCATCCTAGTATTTTTGGGGAAGGAGTAGAGCTTAATCTAGACTAGAGCCCATGTAAGATCTTGTTTGTCAGGGTTGAACTGCTCCATCCAGTGTCAGAGGTATAAACCTGTAGAGTTGAAAAAATAGGGTCATCCATCTATGATCCTATTTTTTCCCTCAACACATGTAAAGAGAACATTGAAGAATCCCTTAGCACACAACTGAAGGTCAATGTGGCCTTTGGGTTTCCACTTTGAATTTATCTATCATGTGGGAGGTTGGCCTGTAATGGGGGGAGCAGTGGTACCCCCACTGGTTTCAGTCATTGGTGAGCCTCAAGTGTGCCTAGGAGAGTGATCGCGAACTAACGATTTAGAGGGAAGGTCTTCGTGGGGTAGCCTACGCAGAAACCTCCAAATCCTAGGTCATGGCAGTTAGCCTGGTGTAGAGCTTTGCTAGGTCAATTCTGTTGATGTTTATCTTGTTAGGTGCTATTAGATATGTTCATTTAATGTTCTTGCAGATAGATGTGCATGTGATAACATTTATTTGACATAAGATGTATATTAATTTTAGGATGTGTGTGGTGATGATGTTATATTAAAATTTTTGTGTTTTGTTAGACATGATCATGATGATGATGCCTAGTTAGATTATTAGATTTGTGTGCTAGATAATGATGTTTACATGTACTAGAGGTGTATATGATGGTAGTAAATTTGAATGTGTATCATAGATGATGTTTATATTTTTTAGATGGTTATCATCATGATGTTTATTTTTATTAAATAATATTTATTATAGATTATGTATTGGTTAAATTATATCAAAAATATATATATGAAATTGCATGAAAAATGACTTACTTTAAAAAAAAGATCCAAAGTTAATTTTATAAACTACAAATTTTAATATGGTTGAATATATTATTGTAAAATTATGATAAATATTTTTCTATTTCTTATATAGTTCATTCATATTCATTCAAACTTAATTAGTAAAATATTTCAATACTCCCAAGGAAAAGTTAATTAAACATAAAATAATTTAGTTAGTTCTTAATAAGATGGAATTGTGTAACTCATTCAGTTTTTAATATTAAATATTAATAATAATAAATTATTCAAAAATATATTTTAACCAATTAAATATTGGTTTATAAAATTCAATCTATTGTTAAATTTAAAAAAACTTAAGTCATGTTTTTTATAATTAATTTAGATTTAATATAACTTTAAAAATATTGTTTTTATAAAACTTAAATTATCACTAAAGTTATGAGATTTTCAAGAAATTTAAATTTAATATTTATAGAAACTCTCACAAATTTAAATTATAAATTTTTCCCTCTAAAGATGAGGATCAAGAATTGTGAAATAAGGCTTGTGAAGTTAGTTGTATCTGGGGATTTTCTCTATTGGAAGTTCTCCCTTAAAGAGGAAAGTGAACTTTTTTCTAGTAATAAAGATATAACATTTTGGTGCTATTTTGGTTCTTTATTTTTTTCTATTGAATTGGTTTAAATTTAGCACTTTTTAATAATAAATATGAGGTAAATAATATAAAATTCATACTATATTAGATTGAAAATTATGAAAAATAATACATTTGATTATTTCTTAATGAAAAAATAAAGGAATGTTATTTGTTCCACATACTTATAATGAGATAGTCACTAAAATTTATGTTTTGACATTTCTCCTAGCTAATAGTACATCATGTTCACAATGATAAAGACATCTCTCCTTTAAATAATTTACTTATAAATATATAAAAATAGATATTTATTTTACATAATATAAGTAGGAAAGAAAAATGCATGAGCAAGTCTAGTAGAAAGTCAAAAAAATGCATCTTAATCACCATCACAATATTTATCATTTAATTCTTATCCATAAAATATTTATTAATTTAAATTTTATTTATATTACCATTGAAAAGAAAATTCAAAATTGTTCCATTATCCACGAAGAAAAAATTAAAACCTCTCATGAATCCATGTAAGCCCATTTCTTTCTCTTATTGTCCCTAAAAATAAGTAATCAAAATTTTATACATACATAAGACCTTCTTTTAGTTTACATAATGTTGCAAGAGTTGTAATTTCAATATAGTAAACATGACTTTACCTCTCATGTCAAGAATTTAATCTTACATATTAATACACAAATTGTTTAGTGTTAAATTCCTCATAGAGTTATCATTACATGATTTATATTGATTTTCAACTAAGAAATAAGAAAACACATGTGCACTGATTAATAAACCAATAAGTATCTAAATCAAGAATAAATCTTCAACGTTGTTTCTAAATTAAATAAGTTTCTCATTTTGGTTATATTCTTTTCATTTTCCTATTTGAGAAGGATTGTGAACTTGAGTCTTTATTATCATAAATATTGTTCATAATGGGAAATACTTCATTTTAAGTGTAAAAATGTTTCCATTGTAAACAAAATGTGTCAAAACGTTTGTGAATCTTACCAATTATATAAAATGATAACAAGATAAATAAAATAACAATATAATTAATGAAATAAGGAAAACAAAAACATGCAACAATAGTATAAATGATGAAATAACACAAGCACATATCACTCTTTGTTATAATCTCCATGATTATCTTGCTCAATTGGCATGATAATATTGTTGTTCTAAAAAATATGTTTTGATCTAAGGGTAATGTATAATATGAACCACCAATCCCTATCCAACACATCTAGGTAAAAAAGCACCTAGTTGCATTGTTTTGGTAGAGCATAAGGCTCCCTAACTTCATCCCACATCTTTCTAGAGTTGAAAGATATCATCCCAATATCGCAATATTCCAGGAAATTATTTCGATTTGTAGAAATTATACAAACAATATGTTTACCAATGGATTCATGTGATATGCTAAAGAAAGATAATGAATCCTTCTATAAATTAATTTGCGGAAATTAAACACGATCGCACAATCACACCAAGTAAGAGAAATAAAATAAATCCACAACACAAGATATTTTTCCTGGGGAAATATTTCTACTCAAAACCCCTCTATCTCTATTGTATAATGAACCAAGGAATCATGAAACAATACAATGCACTCTTCTCACAAGAGTTTATTTCACTATCTTGGCTGTATCGCACTGATCTGGAAAAAAATTGGGCTAGTACTTAGTCAATTATCAGCCTCTTCTCATCTTGCCTTGCTCATGCAATCCTTGGGCAAATAATCCATATTAAATAGAATAATTAGCCTTCCTTGACTATGCAATGCATGATGGGCATCCTATGGTGTAGATAATTGTGCCCGAGCAATTTGCTTTAAATACAACTGATAGATAACTTCCCTTTAACCTCTATGTCAACTGGGTCTTCATCAGAACTGACAAGCATGCAACTATTAATAGTAAATCATCAGTCACTTGATAGATCAGTGTATGTGAATTAAATCTTATTTAATTCACTTGGCCTATCAATAGTACAACAATCAATTACAACTATTTAGACTGACTTTAACTCACTTAATTGAGTTAATTGACTTCTCATGCATTAAACTAATACACTAACTGCAACTTGGACTCAAAAGAGAATAGAATAACTCTACATGCCTCACCAACCACCCTCAACTCTAATTTTATGAGCTAACTAATTATATCACACTCCATTAACTATTACAAGTGATTATGAGATAAGATTACAATTTACTATCTAATTTATTTAAGGGATAGATAAATTTGACACACTTTTCTTCTAATTTAATTAAGAAATAATTAAATCAAAAGCCTCCATGGTAGCCATTTTTGGATGCCATTTTTTGGATGTTGTTTCTGGATGCCAATTTCACTGTTTCTTGTTGCAAATTTCAACACTCCCTCTCAACAAGAAAGGAATCAATATCTCATGATCTAGTACCTTTGGAATGTTCTTGCATGCAACACTTCTAAAACTAGATAGCCTCCAAACAAATGAATCCATATAATGCATCTGTCATCCGAGTTTTATGACTACTGGATCCTACTGCACATGCCTACAGGACTCTATGTGTTGCTGACATCTGCATCCATGCACTCTGCAATGCTGCCAACTATGATCTGTGCTCTAGTATCTGACACCTCTCACTCTGATTTTTGTCCTCCTGGAATATGACTGCATTAATATAACTCATCCTTCCTTCTATTGTTGTGATGTGGGATCCTCATAGCTAGGTTCGATCCATAAGACACACCATCTCAATGAATCCTGCCCAAATTTCTTCTTGGGATTAATTCTACACATTGCCCCACCTCACACCTAGAGGTATAGCTACATGTACTCCCTTTGGCCTTCTACCTCAGAATTTCCCCCACCTAGAGGTCTCTGCTTGAGTGGAATCTTCCACTCTGTCTCCTCTCTGCTTCTACAATTCTGGCTACTCCACAACCTTCTAAGACTACTTCTGAGGCTGCATGTTGAGAGATAATTGCTCCCTCTCAACCACCAAGTCATTAACCACTGCTTTTCTCCTCAAAGCCTTGCATTCATCCTTAACCTCGAGAGAATATAGGCTCTTGAATCTGGAACCGATCTTCTTCACCTGTCCTATGGCTATGTGTTGAAGGAACACCTTTCCTTTTCTAAACATCAGCTCATAACCACCGTCTTTCGATAACGCTATGGAGACAAGATTCTTCCTTAGGCTTGGAACATACAAAACAAATGCTGGTTTGAGAGGGGAGCCATACTCCCTCTGAAAGGTAACTGTACCTATTATGGTCACGATATACCTCTTGTCATATCCAAACTCTATGATCTATTGGAGTTCCTTATCCTTCGAGTCACTAAAGAGATCTCTATTCCCCATCATATGGAACGAGGCATCACTGTCTAAAAACCACATGCATCCCATTATAGTGTTGGCCATGCATGCAATGAGAGTAAAATCAAGCTCGAACTGTGAAGCCAATGCTTCATCTGCTACAACTGCAGGCTCCTTCCTCCCTGCCTTCTTCTGTGGACAATTTGTAGCATAGTTCCCATGCTCATGACAATGAAAACATCTGATCTTGGACACTTCTTTCTTGCCTGCTTCGCCTGGGGATTTATTTCCCTTGGCCTTTTTTGCCTTACCGACCAAGGCATAATATTCCTTGTCACTAGTCTTGGATGAGGATCCATTCTTGGTATTCCGCCTATATTCTTCTTGTACCAAATCCGACCAAATTTTCTCCCAATATGGTAATTTCTCCCTCCCATTCATCGAGTCCTGGTAACTATGCCAGATCTTGGGAAGGCCTAGAAGTGCTAGGATCACCAAGTCATCATCTTCTACGGTCACACAAATGCTTCGAAGCTCATATCAACATTGACTGAACTTTGTCAAGTATATTGGTACCCTCTCGCCCTCCTCCTTGTTTTTCCTGAGCTTGTCCTTCAGCGCCGACTTCCTTTGGTCACTGTTGTTCTTAAACATATTTGTTAAGGCCTTCCACATAGTATATGGAGTGACACATCCATGGAGACTCGAGAAAATGTGATCTCGAACAACCTCTAATAAGATCATCCTTGCCCTTGCTACCTTCATTTACCAAGCATCAAGAAAAGCGACATATGTTGTTGTGGGCTTGGGAATATCATTATAAATGAATTATTTCAACCCATTGTCCTCCAGAACTACCTCCATTCTATTTGTTACACCAATTTTTATTCATGTAACATGTTACTATTAGATGGACCAAAGTATACCATGTAAGACCAAAGTATAACATGTAAGACCAATTTCACCCTAGTAAAATTTCTTTCAGCATGAAAAATAACTTAGTAATCCATAATTTATTAACTTGTTTATGGCCTAAATAGGAAACCCCATGAGGAATAATAGAATAAATCCTTATTTGTTTGATTTTCCTCAAGGGATAATTAATTAAAAAACATTTTGATTAATATTCCTGGTCATATTTAACCCAAAACAGGAAAATTAATTAGATAAATCATTATTAATCTTATCATTTTCTAGGAATAAATATTTAAAACATTATTTAGATAATATTCCCTATTAAATTGGACTAAATCATTTATCAATAATTTATTAAATAATTATTTATTTAATTATTACTCAGTCACATTCTTAAAATAATAAATAAATAATTTATTTATTTATTATTTACAAATAAATGGGTTTGACCAAATTCAAACTCTTTTTCCCTCGAACAAAAATAATAAAATATTCTATAAAAATTGGATCTAGATTTGGTTAATAATATTTTAATTATGCACCAATATCTAGACTAACTCAATATTTTGTAATAAACATAAGGGTTTTTCCTTTCATTCACTACCCTTTGTTGCCTAAATATCGCTCTGGATCTATACTTTGGGTCTGACTTTGATCCTGCATCATTGTCACATTTTTCTACCTTTTTTCTTGTCAGCTCCCTTTGAGTTCCATTTTTGTCTGGGTTTTCCACGCCATCAAGAGAGAGAGATCTTAGATCTAAATAATTGAGGACATACAAGAACCCATCACTTTGAGGGGGACTGGTATCATCTTTCTATGTTCCCTTCCCAGGTCTCATAAATACAAAATTCTTTAAAAATATTCTTGTCTTGTCCATTGCATGCATGTAGCAACTCTTGCTTTTATTTTCTGTTTAATGTCTTTAACTGCATATATTTGGATTTCTGTAGCATTTATTCTGATCACAAACTATATATTTAAGGAAATTGACAACCATATTTGATGTTAGGGTTGCTTTTTATGCACAACTAAAGTGAGATTTTTTCATACACTTGCGATTAGAATTCACACTAACAACAAGCGACTCCACAAGGGTTTATAATTACGATCATTGTTGTTTTCCAGATCCTTGCATGACCAGCTACTTCAACCCCTAGGTTTTCTCTTCAGCTTCTTATTTCAGGTTTCTTGATGTTGTTTTTAACCTTTAAAACCCTAAAATAGAAAAAATTCTAACTTCTTTGTGTTTATGGGCCTATTGTGCAGGTGATAGGTATCAACCACAGTTGAGACAAAAAATAATTTCTGAAACTTGCTTTCGAGATAGATGGAAGTGCAGGTCACACTTTTTGGGTCAAAACATGCAACCTCAACCTTCAGGGTGCCCAAAATAGCCAGAAAATTGTGACCACTGCTGAAAACAGATAAGAAACTACGACCTAAACTTTTTGTGGAAAATTTTCTATAATTTTTCTGGGTTTGTCTGGGCTACTGTTTAGGGTTGTCTAACCTCCCTCTCCACCCATTTTGGACCTGAAATTTCTCTGTTTTACTCGTTGAAGTAGGAATCAAGTCCCTTAGGGCTTCAGTATGCTTCCACCTTTTTAGGAGGAGTTTAGCTGAAGCAGGTGATCTGAGATTTTAGTGTGTTAATCCATTTTTCAGATATGATATTGTACTTACAGATCCATTTCAGATTGGTTATTAATCAATCCAAAACACCTCTTTTCAGTTTTTTTTGGTCCTCCTTTAGGGTCCCCTCCGTCTCCCTTAACGTTGTAGCCTTTCGCCAGCTTTTTTGCAGCACTTTTCCCTCTAGTTTTTTGTTGTTTTCTGCACCTATTTCTAGCATATATGACCTTTAGATCCTTGTCCATCCCAAATTTATATCCATTGGTCATTTTTTGTGTTTTGATTAGATTTCTCCCACCCATATACTAGTTGTTGGGAAGCCCTCCTCCTTAGGTTTAAATTTATGCATCTTTAGCTGTTTATTTTCTGATATAATCAGTTTCATTTACTGTTATTTTTAGATTTATTTACAGTTATACAACATTTTTTTTTCTCTACAAACATCAGGGTTTAATTAAAATTAACACACTTATCACATACACACACACACCCTAAGTGAAGAGCACCTGGTTTACACCAACAAGCCAATACTATAACCTTGTAATCAATTGATCCTGCACCTCCCTGCCCTTGTTTTGACATTGTAATCATTTGATCCTGCACCTCCTTTCCCTTGTTGGTATCTCTTCCTTCTCTGATCTGTGTCAGTTTTCCATCATTGCGCCCCCAAGGCATTTATCTTGGAGACTTCTTGGCCTTCATCCTCAGTTCTTGGTAGGAAGACTTACTCCTCCGTGTAGGGTTCAATTTCGTCCTCCACCGAGTGCCCATTTCAACTATGCTTCTAGTTCATCAGGCTCCCATTCTATTTCTATCCTCGTCTCTCCTCCTGTCACCTTCACCATGTCTGGTTCAGGACCTAATGCTAGAAATACCACTAGTGGGGCACCAACAGGAACTATTTTGGTTGCTCCCTTGCTCCCTTATATGGAAGGCCTCACTCTTTCTGATTTTAACTAGTTGATTAATGACCCCATACACTAGGATCTTGGTTGGCCTGCTATGCCAACCAAGCTCCCTTCAGACATCGCAAAGTTTGAAGGTCTTGCTGGAGAGGATCCTACAAACCATGCTCATTCATTCTAGATGTGGTGTTCATCTAACTCCATCACCAATGACTATTTTCTTCTTTGGTTGTTCCAGCGTACGCTTAATGGAGAAGCTTATAAGTGGTATTTTTACCAACCTCCTCCTCTCATACTACATTTACGATACTTGCCAGGGATTTTTTTATCTTCTAGCTTCCCCTTGTTATGACACCGGTATCGAACTCTTGACCTCTTTTCTTCAATCGTCTGCGATCCGCCTATCTAATCATGTACAAGAATGGCAGAGAAGAAAGAGCCTATGTCGAGCCCCTACCTTCGAAGATCGTGTCTACATGGACTGGTTTCCTAGATCCATTTTTCCTGCTATTGTAAAAGATGTCGCATCTCATTTCCATTAGACCGAAGAAATTTCCCTCCATATTGCATTGAAATATGACCTGATCTACACACAGTATGGTTATTTTTATACCATATTACCTGATCTCCCTAAACCTGGTGGTGCCAACGCACTAGGGCCATCCCATGCTGCCAACGGTATCGTTGGAGCCCTTTCTCATCCGTACACTCATGCTCCCATGGGTTATGGTTTCCCTCAGGGAGGGGCTAGCTCCTCTAGAATTCCCCCCCTACAGGTAGCATGTATCCAGGATACGACATGCCTCCTCCTTTTTCCCAACCTGTTTACCACAACATTTTCCAACCTCCTTATTATCCGTATCCGCAGCCTGGTGCTCCAGCTCCTCCAACATTAGCACCTTATCCTCCCTTGCCTTCTCAACCCATGCAACGGTAGCCACCACCCCCCTAGGGTTAGGTGTATACACAACAGGGTGCGAATAATACTCCTACTTCAAAAAATAAGAGGAAAGACAACCAAAACCAATCTGCCCCAGGTAATCTAGGACCCACTCCCCAAGGGAATGCACCTAACACAACAACTCAGCAACAGGGCACTCAGCCCAAGTAGGACAGGCATGTTCGCATGAACAAACCTAGTTCTCGTTGCGATGTCTATGGTCACTACACCCATGATTTTCCTCTTTTACCTCAGATGCGTCATATGTGGGAATATCAGGCATCATATCGAGGACAATAAACCTCCCATTTAGTTCCTCCCAATGTTGCCCCTATCCAGCCGGCTGTGTTTACCAATCCTTTCCCCCAGCAAGGATTTGTGGCTACCCAACCCCCTAAAATTCAGGTGGCCACTCAACCTCCTCCATCTGGTACATCTGATTACCATATTCTCATGATGAAATTTTACCAACCCATTACCGTTGATCTCAATCTTCAAACTTGGTCCTGTCAGTACAACAAGCCCTCCGCTACGTCTTCCCCCAAGCTCCCTTCTTCAAGTCCTATAGAGCCTCTTTCAACACCCAATGGTCCTTTACTGATCCCTCAGCCTAACGTGGAGGTTCATACCAATATCCCCAAGGGACCATTACGCCGAAACAATACTTTTGGTAAAGTTTCCCATTCGTATAGTATAGTAGATGATTTGTCACAATCCCCTGTTGCCATGTCAATGCTAGAAGTTCTCTAGTCTTTCCCTTCACAACGAAAATCTCTAATAACTTCCATGGGCATTGTGGATCCCTCAGATGATCGTTTGATTATCTTCGATGTTAACTGGTCAAAACATCCCCCCCTTCCTGCTTTCGTTGCCTTCCAAATTCCTGTCAAGATTCGAAATGCCAATGTATCCCATTGTATGATTAATGAGGGGGCATCCACCTCTGTGATGTATTCTTTGGTTTGGAAGAAAATAAGATCTCCTGATTTTTCCCCTTCAACTATCACCCTCCGAGTGTGGGATGGCCACTCTTCCCAACCCCTTGGCATGTTCCACAATTGTCCTATTACTCTTTTGGGAAAGCTTATTTGTGTTGGCGTAGAAGTCATTGATGCTCACTTATAATACAACATTATATTAGGTTGTAGCTACACTTATGCTATGTCTATTATCCCATCTGCAGTCCGCCATAAGATGTTCTTTCCTCACAATGAAAATATTTTCACCATCGACTAGTTCACATATTACGAACCAAAGTCTCAGAAGTCCCCTGAGTCCATCATCTCTTTGGTGGCCAATAAAAAAATAGTTGAACCTCCGACCAGTGTCTCACCAGGAGTCTACAAAGACTCCTCTTTTCTTGGTTCATTCCATGGTCTCCCTTCTCTTATCTTTGATCCGAGATCATTGAACGTTTTCATGATGCAATCATCTTGGTCTAACCTCAAGCTGACTGGTTCGAATAGTCAGCAGCCCCGCCCTCCACAACCTACTCCTAGCAGCTTGAATTAGCCTTTAGGACCCCCTCCTCAAGGCCCCTCATCTTCATCTAGTATCCATGACCCTATCTACCCTCTTGGAATGGTTCCTCCTGGCGTTAATCATCTCGGAGTTGTCCCGACTGGCCATTACCCCTCTGATCAGATACTATTTCTAGCTCCCCCTCCTGGAGTATTTTCGGTACCTGTTATGGCTACCTTATCTCTTCCTAACCTAACCCTATGGATCCCAGTCTGGTACATTGATCCCCTAGCCACTATCCTTCCTGGTCAGCCCAAACCTTATACTGATTTGACCCCAGTCTAACTGGTCGCCATGATCCCTCCCTTTTCTTTTGTGCCTCAACCACCTCAACAGGAACATACTCCTGTTGCAAAAGCTTCAGGCGAGGGGGGAAATATCGCAAGAAGGAACCTAAGGATAAGGCTACCCAAAGAACCCCAACTCCTCCTCAGCCTCCAAATCATACCTCCGCGTGTGCTTTGTGTGATGTTGTCGGTCACACTGCCCATGATTGTTCTAAATTGCCTTGCATCAAGCCCATGGTTAATTTCGTGTTTGTTGAGTCTAAGGTCACTGAATCCTCTGTTTCTTCCTCTAATTTAGGTGGATATTGGTGTCCACCCACATATTCCACTTGGGGCCCCACCATTACCTCTTTCAATTTTTCAGTTTCGGCACAACTTACTATTTTTAGTAGTTTTTCGGGTTCCGAACTTCTAGAGTCTTTTTGAGGCCCTAAACGACATTTTTTTGGAGAATCGGGAGCATCATGGGTCCACGGATCGATGTTTCTCACATCAAAATTTGTATTCCTTGAATATATATTTATAACGAGGTATGGTATGTGTCAAATAGAGATCTCATGCCAAAGTTACATCCCTGGAAAGTTGAAACACCAATTTACCCAAACGGGGCCCATAGTTTTGGCACTTCATCTCCTAGGGTTAGGGTTTTGGATGTTCAGGGTTTTCCATTGTTTCTAAATCATAAATAGGCCCTCAAGCCTCATTGTAACACAGTTCAAAGGCATGTAGCTGCCACATCTCTTCGCAGAGATGAGCTACTAGCACCCTTGCTAGTTATTTCCATTCTGCCTGTAAGCAAAATTCATTTCTTTGATATTAGTGAAATGAAGTGTTATTTCTATTGCATAATTTTATTTATGGTTATATGTGTATTCTGTTACATTCCTTCATAAATACGGATCGTCCTCGACTGCAGCTGAGAACCCCAAGACTTTTCACACCAACCACCCCTATGCTTTATGTGATCTCCATGGCCATTATACCCATATTTTTCCCCACCTCAAGCATTACCACACATATTTGGAAGTATATTGGGAGTACAATACTGAATAGAACCAGTCCTCCTCTCCCGTACATGCATAATATGCTTTAGGACAACATGAGGATACCTCTGCTCCCATTGGCATTCCCCCCCTTTCGATGTCTAGATGATAGAGTCTTCAGCTGCTATCCTCTACCTGTCATCATCCATGGGATCCACGGTGGAAGATCTCCTTGGGACTTCCCCTTCTATTTCGCTTGACCTCCCTTCAGCGATCACCCTGGGTTCAACACCAATGGATCCCTTATCTTCTTGTTCTTCTGTCACCCCCCGTCACGATGCGCATGTGAACCTTTATTCTCATGTTGATGAGTTAGGTAGATTTTCCATGTCATGTGGTTACCATTCCACCAGTCACCGCATATTCTACTGTGATGATGACATCATGGAAGCCTTTTCCACCCCTAAATCCATATTTTCCGCCCATAAGAGGAATGACACCATTCGTTTCTATGGTGAATTCTGTAACCTGAGCAAAAGATGCCCCCAAGGAAGCTCCCAAACACCACCTACCTTTCGTTGTGTGGGTGGTAGAAATCCTGCCCAGGACACTCCCTCTAGAAGTGTTTGTTTGATTTCTACCTTGCATTTAGGTTGCCAACATTGTTCATCATTCTCTCATTTTTTGTCTTGTGGCACCTTTGAAATGGATCCCCCATCCACATCGTATATCGGTTATGCCGATGGTGCAAGTTTCTACTCTCAGAATCTAGCCTCAGTAGCTTGGGCCACTTTTTCCCCCTTGCCCTCACTTGTTCTCTCTAATGGCATATGCATTGGTACTGACACCAATAACCAGGTCAAATATGATGGAGTGCAAGGTTTATTATCCGACGACCTTTCCCATCGCATTCATCACCTTCATGTTCATTTATATTCCCTACTTCTTGTCATGCAACTGAACGGTTTCTATCGCGTGCATAATCCTATCCTTTTTAGAGGATATTTACGAGTGAAGATTTTTGTGCATGAATTTGAAATCATTACATTCAGTCATGTACCTAGAGCACAAAATCACTATGTAGATATAATTGCAAATAATATTCTAGATAGGCATTTATCACACGCATTTCACACAAGACAATAACAATAAACCATAAAATGATTCATATTCATTATATGTGTCATCCAAATTTTTTTAGATTCCATGAACTCTGATACATATGACATGCCCATAACATGTTACAAAACTCAAAAATGGGGGCACCACATGCCCCTACACCTAATCACTATCTGGAGGATACCGGGCCAATGGCTTGGTGTCGACAGCTCATAGATCGCACATGCCCTCTCCATCCATCGCCATGTGCCGCATGACCCCTCACCACTCCAAGGGCAGAGCAATACATGTCTCTATGTATTGGTCATCAACATATTGCCATCTGCACTCTGAAACACTGGTCATAAGCCTCTCACATCTACGACGGATTTCCTCCAGGAAGGAAACTGCATCCTCATTTTGTGGACCCCTCAACCCACCAGGTGCTGCAGCTCGTAATACTGTAAGATGCCCCATATACCTAGCTGGTTTCACCGGTGTTGTATCTGCATACCAAAAGTGAATGAATCAATACCATATACAATATTATGAAATTTTAAAATATACATAAGAGATTATAAACTTGTCACTTACCATCGGGCCCCCATGCTCAACCTGGCGGCAGTGGCAAGTCCGGGTCCCCATGATAACTCATCCCACAATAGGGATAATCATCTATATACAGTGGCATCTGATCACAATGAGCAAAAAACTTGGGTCAGAACACTCGCCTGATTGCCCCACCTCCCCCTTTGCACAGTAGCTGCCCCCAGCAATGCATCCTAGGCTCGCTCGGGCCCCCATCCTGGTTCTATATGCAAGGCCAAAGTGTCGAGATATTCTCAAAGAAGAGTGAGCACAACACTGTGCTATATGCATAATCATGGGTCAATTGTCATTGTCTTAGAGACAATTGTCGTTTCCACGAAGAAGACATCATTTGGGCCCACCCATAGTAGGTCCTAATCAACACACTCTCAACAAACATAATCTGACCCAAGTGATGTGGTGGAGTGTCTGGTTGCCTAGGATCCAAAACACCGTTGTGGCCATAGCATGGGTATCTAGCCTCTCTAGATCCCCGATCGATATCCATGTCCCCTTCACATGAAGACCCGTTCGACAATGGCACTCCACAAACTCCATAATTTTTCACCCTCATAGTAACACTCGCTGCGTATTTCCCACCTTCCCAAGTGGCAGGAGACGAGTAAAAAAAATATATCCTGGAAAGTTAACTCAATCCGATGCCCCTACACTATAAATATCTCATGATTCGGATCCTAATAGTTGACAATTCGGGCCAACAAGGGCTCTCTAGCTCTCATCAAATGGTTCTCCACAAAGACCCCAAACCTCGAAAAAAAAAAAAGTTACGATTGAATATATGAAGACTTATATTCCTAATTCTGGTGCCATGAACGGTTCAAAAAAATGATATTATATGAGGGATATATCATGTTTTGTTCGAAATTCCAAACAGGTAAAATTGCGATAGGAATGACTGGGATGCACAGTCAGCAAGGTGGAGGTATAGTCAGCAAGAGGAATATTCCTTTCCTCAAAACCAATTGGGATTTGAAAAGTGTCGCTTCTTTATTGGTCAGTTGGTTGTAATTTTATGTTTTGAAGTCCAATTAGGAGGTGCCACATGGCTAGCCCTCAGGCTGCCACGTGGCCCTTGAATCACTCTATAAAATTTTGGGTGAGGTCTGCAGGGCTCGACCCTGCGACCTCCACTAGAGCACGCACATGGCACATCGCCTGAGCCACACGATGTTCTTAACCATCATAGTTCATAGATTAAATTTATGTTGTAATGAAAATCATGTTTGGGGTTGGAATCACTGGTGATCCCAACCTGCCAATGGTTCCGTTGGTGTGTTCACATTGCAAACATTAAAACATAACCTTAGACAGTTCTGTAACCTCTGCACACTTCGCAACAGTTTTTATACTTGTCACATGCCAATGGTCACTGTTAAATCTCCGCGTGGTTAGCTAACCTCCAACCTGCATGTCGCCAACATTTTCGGTGTTATCACAGAGCCACACTAAATGCCATCTCCGCGCGGTTTTCTTCAATGGTTCTGCTAAAAATAATGAAGACCGCAGTTTGGGGTGCATGTGCCCAATTGAAAAACCATCATGCTTAATGCAATAGTTAGTTCCTGTGGACTTTTAAAGGGCACGTTATTCTTGGTGGAATTTACCAATTTAACTCCAGTTAAGTGGAGTTCTCCACTTTTAGTGGAGTCTTTCTAGGTGTAACTGGTCAAAGGAGTAGGAGACTCAATTTTCCCTCATTCAGAGTGAATGAAGAGTCATTTTTGACTAATTAGAGCATTATGGAGCCCTTGGTGTAGAGAAAATAACCATTATAGCACTATAACTACATGTATTTGCAAAATTTTGAGCATAATGAAAGATGGCCATGCCATTGGGAGCTGGACCAGTAGATGTAGCCCAGGAGGGGTGATCGGCTTCATCATGCATGTTGTGTAAATTTCATGTGGTGACTTATTTCTCTGTTTTACATTATTGTTCAGTGTTATTTAAGCTTGTTTTATGCTTCTAATTCACCTAAAATCATCTACAATTCATGGACAAACACCTCAATCCTTAAGCAAACTAATGAATTGATTGTGCACATGTTTATAAACTGAAAAGACACTTAGCACAACAAAACTAATACATTAATTTTAGATGAGATTGGTATCAGAGCTAGAGTTTATTCTCTGGTGTTTTTTTGTGCAAATAATTGTTTAATTGTTTGCAAGTTTTAGATTCTTACAAGGCTCAAGCTAAATAAAGGAGAAGGAAAATTGGTGGAAGTAGAAGGATCTCAAGAAGAGCCAAATAAAAGGAGAACAATATTTCCACAATCTCCACCACCTAGTTCACCTCCTAAGGAAGCTTAAGCTACATAAAGCATGCCTCAAGAGGAAGGAGAAATCCATGAATAATTTGAACCCAAAGAGGAAGAAAGAGTGTTCAGGAAAGAATTCCCTGACATGACTGAGATGGTTAGAATCCTTTATCAAGAAAGGAATGAGAGGCTAGAAGGAGAAGGATCCAAACTTCACAAGGAAGGAAATGGATCTTCAGGAGGTAACAATGATGAAGATAAGTAACAGAATGGAAATGGAGGAAGTGGAGGCAATGGAGTGCCATCATCATCACCCTCATCATCATCATCCTCTACTTCCTCTTTAGTACATTAGCCACACAAGTCAAAGAAAACTAGTAAAAGTCCTTTTTTAAAACTTGATGTTAAGTTTGAATTGTCAATGTTTAATGGTGAAGTCAATGCAGAAAATATTGATAATTGGATTAGGAAATTGGAGGTCTATTTGAGAATCCAGAACATTCAAGATGATGATACCAAAATCCAATTATCTTCATTGATAATGGAAGGTGCAACACTTGTTTGGTGGAAAGCCAAGACAAAGGAGGAAACAAGACATGATTGATATGGTTAGAATCCTTTATCAAGAAAGGAATGAGAGGCTAGAAGGAGAAGGATCCAAACTTCATAAGGAAGGAACTAGATCTTCAGGAGGTCACAATGATGAAGGTAAGTCAAAGAAGGGAAATGGAGGAAGTGGAGGCAATGGAGAGCCATCATCGTCACCCTCATCATCATCATCCTCTACTTGTTCTTTAGTACATTATCCACATATGTCAAAGAAAACTAGTAAAAGTCCTTTTTTAAAACTTGTTGTTAAGTTTGAATTTCCAATGTTTAATGGTGAAGTCAATGAAAAAAATATTGATAATTGGATTAGCCAATTGGAGGTATATTTGAGAATCTAGAACCTTCAAGATGATGATACGAAAATCCAATTAGCTTCATTGAGAATGGAAGGTGCAACACTTGTTTGGTGGAAATCCAAGACAAAGGAGGAAATCAAGAAACATGGTAATATTATTCTATCATGGTCATATTTCATTACTTCTATAAAACAACAGTTTTATCGATTAGCTCATATGTATAAAGCCATAATTAATTGGGAAAACTTTAGGCAATTGAAGGCTCAAAATGTGAAAGAATACACCCAATAATTTAGGAGAAGAGCTCTCTTGTTAGGGGTAGACTTGGAGAGCCAAGATACTTTGCTCAAGTACATAGGAGGCTTACATAGCTACCTAAAACATATTATTCTAATGTTTAACCCCAATAGTGTAGATGAAGTATGTGTTTAGGACACACATATAGAAGTTAGAGGGAAGAACATTTCTAAAGAGGGTAGAAAGAAGTCTTTTAAGGGTAAAAAAAAGAGAGGACCTCAAAAGGTAAAAACAAAAAGAATGCATTTTTTAAGAAAGGGGGAGAAAAATTGGTTTGTAAAAATTGTTCAAAATAAGGCCATGATGAAACTCATTATTTGAAATTACATCTTGAAATGAGGCCAAAGAAACCCAATAACAAAGGGAAACTAAAAACTGCTGCTACAACTCAACATGATTTAGGAGATGATTCAGGTGATGAATCTAAGATTACAACGATGGGATTGAAGAACATGAAGGGAAAATAAAATGAAACTAAACCAAGTACTAGTACATCAAACTATCACATACATGGTCCAAATGAAGATGAAAGAATAGAACTGTTCCATGTGAGGGTCATATCCAAGCATACCAAGATTGACACATCGTTTGGCAGGGGGTGACAAGAAAAATTAATCTCTGAAGACTTGTTAAAAGAAAAAAGCCTTGAGACCATACCATATCCAAAACCATATCCATTAGGTTGGATTTGTAAGGAAGAAAATTTACAGTTTTCAAAGAAATGTGTATTGCGTTTTTCAATCACTGCAAATTTTTTTGACACAGTTGAATTAGATGTGGTTCCGCTTGTCATAGCAGGTATTGTGTTGGGAAGTCCTTACTTGTATGATAGGAAAGAAATTTTCCATCGCCATGATAAAAAATATTAGTTATTCAAATATGGCAAGGAGTACATTATTAGAGCACATCGCAAGAAGACAAACATTGCTATAGTAAATGTTGGACAGGTAAAGACGCTGGTCAATTCAAGTAAGAATTTTGTTCTTCTTATGATTAATACTAAAGATGATGTTAATCATGAATCATTTCAGGGATGTGATCCTAAGTTGAAATCATATTTATATGATGTAGTTAATGCACATCATGAGATGTTTCAGGAGCCAACAGGATTGCCTCCAAAAAGAGAGATTCAACATGAGATTTTGTTGCAGCAAGATTGTCCTCTTCCAAACATTGGTATGTATCGCATGTCGATAATGGAGAATTATGAAATAAAGAGGAAAATAAAAGAGATGTTGGACAAAGGAATCATAAGACCAAGCACCTCACCATGCGGTTCACCCATAGTCTTGATACCCAAGAAAGATGGGACTTGGCACATGTGTGTAGATTTTAGAGCTTTGAACAAGATTACGGTAAAGAATTGTTACCCACTCCCAAGAATAGATTATTTTATTGATCAGCTGAAAGAAGAATTTTTTTCACTAAGTTATATTTACGAAGCATATATCATCAAGTAATAATTGCAGAAAGTGATATATGGAAAATGCCATTCAAAATCAAACAAGGACTCTTTGAGTGATTAGTTATGCCATTTGGTTTGTGTAATGCACGAGAAACTTTCATGCATGTTATGGATATTTTTTTGCGTCCATTCCTTGATGAATTTGTGATTGTGTACTTATATGAAATATTTATTTTCAACAAAATAATAGAAGATCATGTCTTGCATGTGAATAGAGTGCTTGATATTTTGAAAAAAGAGAAATTGCTTCTTAAGATGTGAAAGTGTGATTTTGGAAAGATTTTTTTTTTCTATTTGGGACATATTGTAGGAGGAGGAGAGTTTATGATTGATCCTTCTAAAGTGGAAGTCATTTTGAATTGGCTCACACCCCAAAACAGTAACTAAGGTAAGAAGTTTCTTAGGTGCAGCTCAGTATTGGAGAAATTTTATTGCTAACTTTTCTTCCATCGCAACTCCTATGCATGCAATGAAAAGTGTGAAGAAAGGCTTCCAATGGGGAGGCAAACAGCAAAAAGCTTTCGAAGCTTTAAAAGACAATATCATTTCAGCTCCAGCCCTTACATTACTAAATTCGATATAGCCATTCAAGATACAATCTGATGCTACTGATTATGTCATGGGTGCAATACTTTTGCAGCATGGTAAGCCTATCCTTTTTCATTCTGAAACATTTAATGGTTCTGTGAAAAATTATTGACAAAGAACTATATGCTTTGGTACAAAGTGTTAAGAAGTGGAAACACTACTTGATGGGTAAAGAGACTATTGTGCATACCAATCACCAACCATTACAGTACTTGTAGTCACAAACAAAATTGCAACAATCAAGACATTTCAGGTGGGTGGGATTTCTTCAACAGTTTCACTTGGTTATAAGGTACAAGAAAGGTATTTTCAATAAATTTGCTGATATGCATTCAATACCAATCATAAGTGCATCTAATATACTCAAAAATTATTCTATTGTACGTGAGGGTTACATAGAACAATATGCACATGTCATTGATTTTCAAGATGTGTATGCTAGTTTGAGTGAAGGGACTCAAGTTGAAGAAAAGGATTATCACATGCATAACATGTTTCATTTGGGAAAGTTGTGTATACCAGAAGGAGAGAGGCTAAGTGTCATGAGAGAATCTCATTCATCTCTTATTTCTAGACACTTTGGGGTAAGCAAAACAATGGCGCATCTACAGAGGTATTGCTATTGACCTCACATGGTAGATAGTGTGTCACATTTTATAAGAGGTTGTTATATGTGTGAAACAAGTAAGCCTAGCAAAAGGAAACTTGGGTTGTACATGCCACTACCGGTACCATCAAGGCCATGGGAGAGTGTCTCCATGGAATTTGTTGGAGGTCTACCTATGTCAAGAAAGCATCATGATTATTTTTATGTGGTTGTGGATAGATTCAATAAAATGTGTATACTTATGCCATGTAAGAAAACCATTACTTTTGAAAAAACTATTGAACTTTATTTTTAACATTTTTGGGTTCATTTTGGATTTGCCAACTTATATTGTTAGTGACAGGGATTCCAGGTTCATTGGGAATTATAGGTCAAATATATGGAATATTATGGACACAAAGTTGAAAATTAGTACCTCTTTTCATCCACAAACATATGGAAAAACAGAGGTGGTGAACAGAACCATTGTGCATCTATTGAGAGGATATTGCAACAAACATCCTAAGTTGTGGGATGAACAACTGCATTACATTCAACATGCTTACAACAGGGCAAAGAAATCTTCAACTCAAACATCACCTTTTTAAGTGTTCTTTGGGTATTCTCCAAAATCTCCATTAGACTTCATCTTTGGGAAGGATGTTGCAATATATGGCCATAGTGATATTGACAAGACTCGAAAGTTCATTGAGAAAATTCACATTATACATCAACAAGTTCAAGAACAACTTGAGAAAAGTCAAAGAGAGGCATGGAAAACATAGAGTTGATCACAATTTTCAAGAGGGAGATGAGATATGGTTGCACATTAGAAAATAAAGGATGCAAGGGGAAAGTAAAAAGATCAAACCCATTCACTATGGTCCATTCAAGATTATAAAGAAAGTTGGTAATAATGAATTTTAACTTGAGTTTCCTTCTTATATGAAAATGTATTCAGTTGTTAATGTTCAAAACATACGTTTGTATGAGCCACCTTTGATCGATGATCAAGGAAGCAATGTTCAACTACCTTCTATTGAAGATTTCTCACCAGAATTTCTGGATGAGCTCAAAGAAGATACAATTCTCGACACGAGGATAAGAGCATCCAAGAGGGGAAGTGTTGACTACCTTCAAGTTGTGCTCAAAGGAACTAAACCAAGAAAGGGAAAATGGATGGAGGCAGGAAAGGTGAGGGAGTTTTACCCTCATCTACTGAATAGGTAATCAAGTATTTTGGGGTCCAAAAGCTTCCCAATGGGGAGGATTGATCAGGAGTTCATAAATTTTTCTCAAAATTAAAAATTACAGGATGGGGTTGAAACCAAAATGGTTGTGTCGATCTCATCTTCCTGATTCTGACGCCATGAATGGTTTGAAAAACTGATTTTGTATGAGGGAGATATCATGTTCTGATCGAAATACCAAACAAGTAAAATTGTGATAAGTTCGACTAGGATGCACAGTCACCAGGGTGTGGGTAAATTCAGCAAAAGGAATATTCTGAGGAATATTCCTTTCCTCAGAACCAATTGAGTTTTGAGAAGTGTCGCTCCTTTATTGGTCATTTGGTTGTATGTTTATGCTTTGAAGGCCAATTGGGAAGTGCCACATGGATAGCCTTGAGGCTGCCACGTGGCCCATGAACCATTGTGTAAAATTTTGGGTGAGGTCCGCAGGGCTTGACCCCGCGACCTCCGATAGAGCACGCATGTAATGTTCCAAAATTTTCATGCATAAAATTGTAACATTAATTTTTGCTAATTTCACATAGGTGGAGAATAAATGGGTAAAGAGACCCATGAAAAATAAAAATCACAATAAAATCCCTCTTATCATGAGAAGGGATCATTTTGTATTTTATTTCACACCTCCATGTGTGAAAGGGAGCTACTTTGCAAAGTGTCTAGGTCAAGTTGACCAAAGTCAAATTGCACAGGCTATGAGGTGGAAAGCACAATGTGGCACAATGCAATAGAGAAGGAGGGAAGATTCATTGAGAAGGAAAATCCTAATGATGTGGGGCCCATGGAGAGGGATATCACTATTGTATAAGAGGAGGGCAAGACAACCATTTTTTTTCATGAATGGATTATTGATTTCGTTGTCTTGAGAGACAAGGAGCATACTCCTACTGTTCAGCAGAGTTGCTGGGGAAATTCCTGTTTAGGATTCCTTCCTCCTCATGAGAGGCCTCTTGAGGAATTGTTCTTCAGCTTTCTCCACATCTTGGCTGAAGGCCAAAGCATTCTCTTCCATCATAGCGTTATTCTTGTAGCAAGACAACATTGTGTAGGTGGGGTTGCAGTGGAGGCTTCCACCACATCACTCCAGGGCTTGATTTGTAGAGAGAGGAGTCTCCATTTAGTGGAGATATCATTGAGGAGTGTTATTTAGCTCACTTGCAGATTTTGGAAGCAGGCCAAGCTTTCTCCCAACTTCATCAGCGCAGTCCCTTCCATAGACTGTATTATTTCAGAGTTAGTCTGCAGTGGGGGTTTGCACCATCACTTTGGAGGGAGATATTTCTAGTGTCGGGATCAGCCTTGCACTTCGGAAATCCTTTGGAGGAGATTGATTCAGATTGTAGAGCAGATTCTACCATCTCCTTCTATTTTGATCATGAGTTGCTGCATCTACCCAGCAACTCTGGCATTTTGATATTTTTTTGTTCTATGTATCTAGTGTAGCCAATCCTCTTGAGGATTGTTGTATCATCATTGTATTATTATTTTTAGGATTTGAGAGCACGCTCCCCCTCATTTCTTGAGCTATATTGCAATATCGTCATATTTCATATTTGTATGCAGCAGTGTCTCCATAAGACTGCGCAGTCATAGCTAGGGCAGTTTATGCAGCAGTTTATTTCATGCTTTTATGTACTAGTTATTTGAGGTTGATCATTCCCTTTCTTGAGTGCTCTTTCCCTCAAGATATTGTATGCTTATTTGCTGCCATGAGCTAATATAATGGCTATGAGTCCTTCTATCATTTTATGATATTGAAGCAAGTTGCTCTTCATGTATTTGTTTACATATTGCTGTAGCTCAATTCCTTGAGCAAGATCTTCCCGAGGAAGAAATACTTGCATAGCTATAGGTAGAGTTTGAAAAGGGCTAGATAGCCTCCAGTTCTCATCCTCTCTTTAGAGGTGAAATGACTGGTAAAAGCACTCTTAGTCCATCTCTGAAATAGTCTTGTTCATATTTCCGACAAAGGAGTTCTTTAGCAGTGAAAAATCTGTTGATTTCCATTTCGGGATATTACAGTGGCATCAGAGCATATTTCTTGGCTCAGCCGATGGCCTTCAAGCCCAAGAAAGAAGAAATCAAGATGATGAAGAGGATGATCTTGTTCTCAGCAGTTTTTGGAGAAAAGAAGAACCTCTCTAAGGAGGATAAGCAAGAAGAACAGGAAGAACCTTGCACTTCCTATTCTCATCAAGCAGACCAAGAAATAAGTAGGAAAAAGACTCCATCTTTTGGAGAAGAAAATAAAAAGGCTGAATCAAGGGCAAGCTCTATATATTTCCATGAGGAGTGTGAGCATGCAGCTACACACCAGAGGGTACAGCGCAGTCACATGGCCAGATTTTCCATGAGAGGAAAAGAAGAAGAAGGCATACCGAAGAAGGGAAATCTTAGTGGTTTCTTGCATGAATATGAATCTCAAACTCATAAGTTTAGAGATCACATATTTTTCCTAGATTTTTGCAAGATCATGGTAAGGAGGAGCAAGTAGCATGATGAGGATATATTTCTTCTATCTGTCTTTGATGGTTCCTCTACTTATTCAGCCAAGGCTTGGATTGAAGTGTTAGACACCTTTTTGCAGCAGCATCATAATCCTGAAGATGAAGCCATCAGAGTAGCAGCGCTGCACTTAGGAGGTAAATTCTATGCATGGTGTTTATTTGAGTCCTTTTCTTTGAAAAATGAAAATACTTCTTCCTATGCAATGTTCATTAGGGGTTTTATGAAAAAATTTTGTGGGAAGAAATCTGAAACACATGTGGAGGAAACAAAAATTCCTAGAGAAACAAAACCCTTACATGTGATGGAGGAATTCATGGGCTCAAGATCACTTCAAAAACCCTTAGAGGAGGATGATATCTTGCATTCTGCTCTATTAGAGGCAAGACCTTCATCTTTCATTTTGGCACAAGGATTCATGGAGGTCTCTCTTTCAAGAGAGGATCTCATTTTGGAGGAGTTGCCCACATATGTTGATGAGGAGAAGGGAAAAAATGATGTCAACCATAGAGCTGATCTAGTACCCCATGCAGAGGAAGGAGGAGCATGTGCTCCAATAAGAGGGATTCTTGCATCTTTGTAGGAAGGTCCCCAGGATCTCATACATGGAGGTCCAACCACAATCAGTGAGCAGCATGATTGTGCCATTTTGCAGCTGGAAGGAGGAGGAGGAGAGGAAGAGCAACATCATGTGATGAGAGGCACACACTCTTCTCAATTCCAGAAAGTTAAGGAAAAGAGGAGAAAGGATGTACTACGTAGGGAGAGCAAGGGCAAGGTTTCCCAACCATATGTACCATCCACTCTTGGCATTGATGTCTCACTGCATAGGGGCATCCTACCAGTGAGACCACCAGATCTATCATTGATGAGAGGCATCATGTTTTGGGATTCACTGCTCTTGGATTTTGGAGAGGTGAAGAGTTTGGAGGAAAAATTTGGCATGAGGGATTTCAAAGTAATAGGTAGCAGCATGAGTGGAGCTTCACATGCCAGATCACCAGCCCTGTCATTAAGGAGGGTTGATCCATATTGGAGATCTCAACTTTTGGTAGAGTACTCCAAGGATCTCGGTGCATGCATGATTCTTGATGATCCAGATGGAGATGACAGATACATGGTGGATGATGTGGTCATCTATTACTATGGTAGGATCTTCTTGACTAGATATTCTAGTCTCAAGGAGGAGCTACTACAAGCAGCACATGAGGACTTCTTTTCCATGCATCTTGATGCATATCTTTCCTTGGTAGAGGAGTTCATTTGGGAGGGAATCCAGCAGGATATATATTAGCATATGGAGAGATGCATAGCCCGGATGATGATGATGAGGATGTCACAGCCACCTTCCTACGCATTGGGAGTAAGGGAGAACTTTCAGTTGAGCCATTTCAGCTCAATGTCCATAGTACCCGGTAAAGGAGGTATACATTTGTATTATTATTTGCCTTCATTTACTTTATATGATCAACATGTGGCATTGAGGAGGATCATCCTTTATCATGTTTTATATGATGATGTACTTGGAGCCATTTGCAGCATTGAGATTGGCTATTTCATGGGTGAACTGTGGGGGAAGCCACATGATTCTTTGTGGGCACTATTGACACCATATTTTCTATTCATGTTTCTATCTTATGAGATGATTGTGGCAGCAAAAAAGTGGCTGAAAAAGAACTTGTCGATTTCTATTTTGAGGCAGGAAGTGAGTGCACTGCGCAAGTTCCATAAGTGGAACTATGATCCACTTTCCGGCTGTCATATGACAACTTGTTCCTATTTGTTCTTTCTTCCATGTGTTGTTGAGTTTTCCTTTTACATGTGGAGCTTTTTCTGGGAAGTGGGATATGAGTTGGAGATGCCCATTGGGAGTATGATTCTCCCTACTTTGCATGGTGTATGTTTCCTAGGAAACAATGGGTAGCCCATGATTTCCAAGCTTCACCTCTTTCCTTCATGTGGGAGGAGCTATTTAGAGAGTCTGAATTTTTGGAGGAATTTCATGGTTTATATGTTTGATGGGTTGCCTTGGGTCTCTCTTGAAGACCATTATATTTCAGCCATTTATCAGCATCAGCCCCACATGTATCATGATTAGGGAGGAACTCATTGGGTGGATGTGCCCTTTGGGAGGAGTAACCTCCATTGTTTTTGCAGCTGATGCTCCAAGGGAAGTATGGGAGATGATATGGTCACCAAGTTCAGCCATTTGTTTTTCCATGACGTGAACCATATGATTGTTTAGATTCCATATTATGATGAATTCCAACTCATCACATATGAGATGATTTGGGCCAGCTTAATTTGCAGCGTTGGAGGAGAGGTCCTTGGGGATCTAGACTTCATCTTGCCTCTTGAAGGCAACATTATTGCAGCTTGAGTTTAGCTTGCACTCCACATTTATCATGAGTGGAGAAGAGGACAGCTTGGGGTAGGCCATGAAGCTTACCATGTTCAGAATTTTAGCCCACCTATTCTACATGTTCACAAGGTGGAGGATTATTTTCAAGAGTTGCCTAGTTCTAAGGTGACTCATTTTGCATGGTTGATAGCTTGGGGATGGAGGATCCACATGAGGGAGATATTACTCAAACACATCATTGACTCCATGCCTTGAGAGAAGGCCTTCCAGTTCTATCCTTGTAGTTGCTTGAGGACAAGCAACATTTCGGAGGGGAGGACTGTAATGTTCCAAAATTTTCATGCAGAAAATTGGAACAATAGTTTTTGCTAATTTCACATAGGTGGAGAATAAATGGGTAAGGAGACCCATGAATAATGAAAAGCACAATAAAATCCCTCATATCATGAGAAGGGATTATTTTGTATTTGATTTCACACCACCATGTGTGAAAGGGAGCTATTTTTCAAAGTGGCTAGGTCAAGTTGACCAAAGTCAAACTGCGCAGGCTATGAGGTGGAAAGCACAATGTGGCACAACGCAATAGAGAACGAGGGAAGATTCCTTGAGAAGGAAAACCCTAATGAAGTGGGGCCCATGGAGAGGCAGCTCACTATTGTATAAGAGGAGGGCAAGACAACCATTTTTTCTCATGAATGGATTATTGATTTCGTTGCCTTGAGAGATAAGGAGCATACTCCTGCTGTTCAACAGAGTTGCTGGGGGAATTCCTATTTAGGATACCTTCCTCCTCATGAGAGGCCTCTTGAGGAATTGATCTTCAACTTTCTCCACATCTTGGCTCAAGGCCAAAGCATTCTCTTCCATCACAGTGTTATTCTTGCAGCAAGAATACTTTGTGTAGTTGGGGTTGCAGTGGAGGATTCCACCACATCATTCTAGGGCTTGATTTCCAGAGAGAGGAGTCTCCATTTAGTGGAGATATCATTAAGGATTTTTATTGAGCTCATTTTCAGATTTTGGCAGCACGCCAAGCTTTCTCCCACCTTCATCAGCACAGTCCCTTCCATAGACTGTATTATTTCACAGTTAATCTGCGGTGGGGGTTTTCACCATCACTTTGGAGGGAGATATTTCCAGTGTTGGGATCAGCCTTTCACTCCGGAAATCCTTTGGAGGAGATTGATTCATATTGTAGAGAATATTCTACCATCTCCTTCTATTTTGATTATGAGTTGTTGCAGCTACCCAACAACTCCGGCATTTTGGTATTTTTCCATTCTATGTATCCAGTGTAGCCAATCCTCTTAAGGATTGTTTTATCATCATTGTATTATTATTTTTAGGGGTTGAGAGCACACTCCCCATCATTTATTGAGATATATTGCAATATCATCATATTTCATATTTGTATGTAGCAGTGTCTCCATAAGACTGCGCAGTCATAGCTAGGGCAGTTTATGCAGTAGTGTATTTCATGCTTTTATGTACTAGTTCTTTGAGGTTGATCATTCCCTCTCTTGAGTGCTTTTTCCCTCAAGATATTATACACTTATTTTCTGCCATGAGCTAATATAATGGCTATGAGTCCTTCTATCATTTTATGAGATTGTAGCAAGTTGCTCTTCATGTATTTGTTTACATATTGCTGTAGTTCAATCTGTTGAGCAAGATCTTCCCGAGGAAGAAATACTTGCATAGCTATAGGTAGAGTCTGAAAATGGACAGATAGCCTTCGGTTCTCATCCTCTCTTTAGAGGTGAAATTACTGGTAAAATCCCTCTCAGTCCATCTCTGACATAGCCTTGTTCATATTTCGGACGAAGGAGTTCTTCAGCAGTGAAAAAGATGTTTATTTCCATTTCAGGATATTAAAATGCACATGCCACACCGCCAGAGCCACACGAAGTTCTTAACCATCATAGTTCATAGCTTAAATTTATGTTCTAATGAAAATCACGTTTGGGGTTGGAACCGCCGGTGGTCCCAACCCGCTAGCGGTTTCAATGGTGTGTTCACATTGCAAACATTAAAATGTAACCTCTGAAAATTTTGTAACCTCCTTAGACTCTACAACAATTTTTATACTTGTCCCATGCCAATGGTCATCTTCAACTCTCCACACAATCAGCTAACCTCCAACCGGCATCCTGCCAGAATATTCGGTGTTATCACATGGCCACACTAAATGCCATCTCTGCGTGGTCTTTTCCGACGGTTCCGCTAACAATTATGAAGAACGTTGTTTGTGCCCAAACACCCAACCGTCAAGTTCAACGTGACAGTTAGTTCCGACGGACTTTTCGAGGGTGTGTTATTCTTGGCGGAATTTACCAATTTAACTTCATTTAAGTGGAGTTCTCCACTTTTAGTTGATTTTTTCTAGGTGTAACTCGGAAAAATAGTAGGAGACTCAATTTTTACCCATTTGTAGTGAATGAAGAGTCATTTTTGACTAATTGGTGCATCCTGGAGCCATTGGTGCAGAGAAAACAACCATTAGAGCACTATAACTACATGTATTTTCAAAATTTTGAGCATAGTGAAAGATGGACATGCCATTGGGAGGTGGAGTAGCATATGTAGCCCAGAAGGGGTGAACTGCTTCCTCATGCCTACTATGTAAATTTTATGTCATGACTTATTTATCTATTTTACACTGTTGTTTAATGTTATTTAATCTTGTTTTATTCTTATAATTCACCTAAAATCATCTACAATTAATGGACAAGCACCTCAATCCTTAATAAAACTAATGAATTTAGTATGCACATGTTTATAAACTGAAAAGACACTTAGCACATAAAAAATAATATATTCATTTCAGATCAGGACACCATGGTCCTCTCGGATCTCCGACCGTAATGTGTCCAGGTCTCTCTCTCTCTAGTTGATCCTCAATTCAACCATATCTACACAAAACCATGATATTTTTCAGTGTACAGAAAGGAAAGACTGCATTCAACCATAAAAACCCAGCTCTCATCCAAGAAACAACACCAAAATCCCTCTCTCTGACAGGTCGCATTTTTCAGGAAATTCCTGGGACAAGTCACAGTTTTATGCCCAAAACCTGCTACCCAGGTCGCAGATATTGCCCCAAAAAGTGTGACCCAACCATGAAGAAGATTAGGGGTCTGTTCCCAAGATTTGGGTGCCTAAACTGAACTTTTAATCCACTGAAATGAAAGAGTAGGGTTAGGCCTCTTACCTGAAACTGATGGATCTCGATTCCAACGGTCGGTTTGTCCACTATGATTGCTGCACGATTTAGGGATTTTTGTCCTCTCTACATTCCCCATAACTACACTTGCAAATGAATCAAATTGGAGAGAAAATCATTATTAAAAGAGAAACCCTAGATTTTCCTTTCGCTATTTGCTACCAAACCATAGCTCAGTTTGAAAAACCATCAACATCATTGGAAAGATATCACCGAGCTCTCAAATGGGTGTCCGTTAGTTTTTGTGATTTGATACTTCACCCGGGCACATTTTTTCCAAGAAGGGTCACTTCACCACTCCTAAAAATCGAATTTATTCACTTGCAAAAATTGTACTTAGGGCACCACTTTTCCTTCATACTTGTCCAGGCTTGTGTCAGTTTTCATCGTGAGTAACCATATTGTACTCATGTTTTTATGGTATCCACCAGGCCCGTTCTGTGTGGAAGCGTCATCGAGTTGCCCTTGTTAGAGCATCTCAGTTGAGTCATCATCGCATCCATGGAGTCTATCCCAAGTTCCTTTGTATCTTGCTATAGTCATCCATCCTTTATTTCCCTGTTCCTCTCTCGTGTCGCCCATTTTTTCCTTTAGTGATATTGTTCCTTATCCCCTCTAATGTCATGTCAATAGTTGCCAGGTCATCCATGCTCTTTATGATCTAACAAGGGAAGTTGTCATCCCGCTACTAAGTACCCCCCATTCCTCCATTATCCCTGGTGTCAGTCTATTATCCGCTCTACTATTTTCTCTCGTGCCTTAGTTGAGGACCCCTTATTGCCTCACATATGGCATACCTCCTTTTTTCAACATCAACTTGTTCATTTCAGAAGACAGGTCTAGAGGGCGATGTACCTTGGTTCCATCTTCCACTCTTGTTTGGTGCCTCAGATAAGGAAAAGGGACTCTTTATCACCCTTTGACTTGATTTTTTCTCAGTTCCATCTCCTTATGGCATGATCGAGATCCATATGCTTGATGGTTCTGTGATGTAGCAGATTGTACCAATGATCCTCGGGTGCGTGTGAGATGTATTAGACCTCATGAGGGGGTGCCCCTTCAGGTAGCCCCAACGCATACTCGGATGACCTCTGTAATACAACCTTGGATTCAGCTCCATAGATTTGATGATTCTAGCCTCAGTCGCTTGCAACGGATTTTAGTTTTCATGTATCATTCAGATTTTCAGAGCCCTTTCCTGTTTTACAGGGCCTCTTTGGTTGTACTTATATCTCATGTACTCGGATATTATTTTATAAGTCCTGGTTATTGTCCCATGCATAGCATGTATGTGGGATCCATTATCATGTTTTTTAGCTAGCCCATGTTTATGCCAGCATGTACTATATAGTTCAGCTCCTTGTTTACTAGACACATTATTCTTTGTACTTTGTTATCTCGACGAGCATAGATATGCCTCCCTCGCCTCATGTAGAATAGGTACTCACTCATAAAAGATACTTTTCACACCTGTAAGTCTCGCTTCCTCAGGGTCTTGTCTTCTTGCACTTTAGTGTACCTTATATTTCTCTCTCTCGGACTCCCCCTTTGGTGTCTAGTGATTGAGTTCTTACAAGGTACTTCGGTCATAATATTAGCTCCTAACACTCGCACTCTGGGGGAAATCTATTACACCAATTTTTGGTTATCTAACCTATTACTATTAGATGTACCAAAGTACACCATGTAAGACCAATTTTACCCTAGTAAAATTTCTTTCACTATGAAAAATAACTTAGTAATCCATAATTTATTAAGTTGTTTATGGCCTAAATAGGAAACCCCATGAGGAATAATTGAATAAATATTTATTTTTTTGATTTTTCTCAAGGGATAATTAATTAAAAAATAGTTTAATTAATATTCGTGGTCATATTTAACCCAAAACAGGAAAATTAATTAGATAAATAATTATTTATCTTATTATTTTCTAGGAATAATTATTTAAAACAATATTTAAATAATATTCCTTGTTAAATTCGACTAAATCATTTATAAATAATTGAATAAATAATTATTTATTTAATTATTACTCAACCAAATTCTTAAAATAATAAATAAATCATTTATTTATTTATTATTTACAAATAAAGGAGTTTGACCAAATTCATTTTTTTTTTCCCTCCAACAAAAATGATAAATTATTCCATAAAAGCTCGATCTAGATTTGGTTAATAATATTTTAATTATGCACCTATATCTATTTTGTTATAAATATAAGGGTTTTTCCATTCATTCAGTACCTTTTTTTTCCTAAATATCGCATTGGATCTATACTTTTGGTCTGACTTTGATCCTCCATCATTGTCATATTTTTCTACCTTTTTTCTTGTGAGCTCCTTTTGAGTTCCATTTTTTTTTGGGTTTTCTACACCATCAAGAGAGAGAGATCTTAGATCTGAAGCACTAATGACATACAAGAACCCATCCCATTGACGGGGACTGGTAACATCTTTCTATGTTCCCTTCCCAGGTGTCATAAATACGAAATTCTTTAAAAATATTCTTGTCTTGTCTATTGGATGCATGGAGAAACCCTTGCTTTTATTTGCTATTTAATGTCTTTAACTGCATAGATTTAGATTTTTGTAGCATTTATTCTGATCACTAACTGTAGATCTAAGGAAATTGACAACCATATTTGATGTTAGGGTTGTTTGTTATGCACAAATAAAGTGAGCTTTTCTCGTACGATTGTGATTACAATTCACACTAACACTTTGTTTCCATGCAATATAATTATAACTGCCCTCGAGTGTACATTCCAATATTAATCCATTGAAATCCATCTTGATCCGCTTGTCACTCCAAAAAAAGTATCTGCAAGCTTGAATACTGTTCAACACAAACTCAATTTCTTCTCCACTCTTGTGATTCCTGGCACTCTTATACCATGTATAAATTATACAAACAATATATATAGCAATGGATTCATTCCGATCATGCGATATGATAAATAAATATACTAAATACTTCTACAAATTAATTTTCCAAAATTAAACATGATCGCACAATCACACAAAGTAAGAGAAAGAAAATCAATCCACAACAAAAGATATTTTTCTTGGGGAAAGCTTGCTGCTCAAAAGCCCTCTATCTCTATTATATAATGAACCAAGGAATCATGAAACGATACAATTCACTCTTCTAATGACAGTTTGTTGCACTATCCTCACTGTCTAACACTGATCTGGACAAAAATTAGGCTAGTACTTAGCCAATTCTTAGCCTTTTCTCATCCTGCCTTGCTCACGCAATCCCCAGAAAATTAATCCCTATGATATAGGATAATTAGCCTTCCTTGACTGCGCAATGCATCATGGAAATCCTATGGTGTATGTAATTGTGCCCGAGAAATTTTCTATAAATACAACTGATAAATAACTTCCCTTTAACCTTTGCCTCAATTGGGTCTTCATCAGAACTGACATGCATGAAAATATTAATAGTAAATCATTAGCCACTTGACATATCACTGTATTTGAATTAAATTTGATTTAATTCACTTAACCTCTCACTAGTACAACAATAAACTACAACTAGTTAGACTAACTTTAACTGACTTAATTGAGTTAACTGATTTCTCATGCATTAATCTAATAGACTTACTGCAACTTGGACTCTAAAACAAATATAATCACTCTGCATGCCTCACAAACCACCCTCAACTTGAATTTATGAGCGAACTGAGTCTATCACACTTAGTTAACTATTAAAAGTGGTTTGTAGAAATTATACAATATGCATGTATATCTTGGATTCACCTGATCTAACAATATGCTAAAGTTAAATACTGAATCACTTCTACAAAAGTTTTGCGGAATTAAAAACACAATTGCCAATTACATGAAGCAAAGAATAATAGATCAAAACCACAACACTAGATATTCCTAGGGAAAGCTTACAGCTAAAAAACCCTCTATCATATATTGTATATTTCACAAGGAATCATGAAACAATTACATACAAAACTCTAATCACAAGAGCCCTCAATAAATCAACTAATTGTCTCACACTGTCATACAAAAATTAGCAAGTTCCTTAGCCAATTTACTATCTCCAGATAGCCTGCCTTGCTCACACAATTCCAGATGAATGCAATCCTTAATCACAAATAATTATAGCCTTCCTCAACTGCATTGAGTATCATGGGCATCCTATGGTGTTTTAACTACACCTGGGTAGCCTGCTAATATCACAACTGATAGTTACACTTCCCTTTCACCTAGATCTCAATTGGGTCTCCACTAGAGCTGACATGCATGTAGTTAATAGTAGTAAATCTCCAGCTTCATGTGAGACCACTGATTTTGAATTAATTAATAATTAATTCACTTGATCTCTCACTAGTGTATCTTCAATTACAACTAGCACAACTGAGTTTAACTCACTTAACTGAGTAAAACTACTTTACAACTTTCATAACTACACTTCCAACCCTGTTACAACTTCAAATCACTTAGTTCCAATTAATTCCACTTTCATGTCACACAAACCAACCTCTTAACTCGAAATTCCTATTGCTAACTGATTTTCCACTTCAATTAACTATTTCCAAGTGCTCATTGAGAATATATTATTGTTTATTGTCCAATTATTATTAAGAGATACTAATAATCGACATGCATTCTATATTTAGACATGCGATCTATACATAGAACTCACACATAAATATATAAATATAATTTTCTCACCATCTATAAATAGACCACCACCTAAAAATAGCCTATGTGGGCCCCACCTAATGTAGGTGCTTAATTTTCACTAGGATCAAGGATGTTGTTTCCGGATGCCAATTTCACTGTTTCTTTTTGCAAACTTCAAGATGATTATGAGATAAGATTACAATGTATTGTCCAACTTATTTAAGGGATAAATAAATTTTACACACATTTCTTCTAATTTAATTAAGAAATAATTAAATCAAAAGCCTCCATGGTAGCCATTTTCTAGATGTTGTTTCTAGATGCGAATATCATTGTTTCTTGTTGCAAATTTCAACATAGTCAAATATGTCCCACCACTTGTACCTAAAAATAAAAAATTGGAACAAAGACAAGTTCACTTGAATGCTATCTTGTATCTTTCCAATGTAACCTAACATCCCATGCATTAGGTTTTCACCGCGGTGGCCAGAAAAATCAGATTGGTCAAACTCGACATCCTCTCCACGGTATTGTGTCATGCATCCATCATCGACATCCACAGTGTGAAAATGATGTCCATATGCCCACATATATGGGAACAAATGGACATATAAAAAAGTGAGAAAAGAATAGTGTTATGTGTCTAATAACTCCAACATAATTATATATATATATATATATATATATATATATATATATATATATATATATATATATATATATATATATATATTACAATCCAAAGGTGTAATATTAAGTTAAAAATATAGATAACTAGATTATAATTACTAAGTTATTGTACCAAATACCTATATTTAGCGCATCCTCTTCAATGCACGAGTAACGACCAGATGCACGATATTTCTCTCTTCATCAATAACCCAACTATTAGAACATGTCATTTGAATTTTTTCTTTTAAATTATCAAGATAAGGAAACTTCTATCATTCAACCATTTGAATTATTTCATGCCACTATCCCATTTCCTCCTCTTTTGCTCATATAATGTGACTGACAATTCTGTCGCTTCCATATTGTAAATAATGAATTTGTTGATGAATTCAATTTTTTAATTATTTAATGAAATCAAAACAACATATAGAGTATTTATAAGATAAAAATATGCATTAATATGAAGCTTAATGTGAATATTTTCTTTGTATAAAATTGAAAAATGATAAGAGACTTACTCCTTGTCATGAGCCTCTTCCCATTTAGTTCGAGAAGCTCCCCTTCTCCTTTGTCATCTTCACTTTTGACATCCCAAATCTGTGCACCTGGTGTGTTTTAGATATTCTTTATGTACTCACTAGAATAATAGAGAAACTCATGTGATATATACCCCTATGCCATAGACCCCTCGGGTTTTTCCCTTTGTCGAAAAAAAAATTCAATTTCTTCTTGTACCTCTCTAAGAAGAACATCGAGTGACAAGGAACCACACCAACTAATTCAACCTCATTTACTAGATGAATTAGAAGATGAACCTACAATTCTATGAAACTCATCAACAATTTCTTCTCAAACATACAAAAAATCTCATCTATCTCTTGACGACATCGTGGAATGCTAACCATATGAATCTCCTTTGATGTGATCCAATGTACAAATGCATATAATTTAGATATGGCACATGGTAGGTATTGGGGTAATTCATGGTTCACACACCCACACATGAGAAGAGGTTAATGACACTGCACAATAAATATTACATTGTAAAAAAATTGATTATAAAATATCCATTTGCATAAAAATAAAAATAAAATAATAAATTTTTTTTTTGACATATGTATTGTTAGAAGGTTCAAATGGTCATGCGATTTCAACTGCGAGAAGTGCCGTAGTGAAGACCCCTATAAATAATGCATCCTCACACTCATTATAACTTCCTTTTCCAAATAAATATCAACTCTATTTAAAATCCATGAGACATCACCTTCTTTCAGAGACCAAGAGGGACCAACCTCTCCTCTAGTTTCTTGTTTTGGTCAATGTTTCTTTTTAATTTTTCAAGAGATAATATCTCTCGTAACAACCAATGTGTCATTTTATTTCGATGATATGTTCCTCCATAAATAAGGTGAAACATTTTTAAATATATGCATGTGATCTAGTAAGTGGAAAACCTTAAGATTCTCCCAATATGGGAGCTCATAAAAGACAAATTTCCTTTTCATCCCAATGGGAAATTTCTCAACATAGGTGTCAAATAATTTTGGATCACTGAAGATATGCTCCCCATTTGAATCGAAAAATTCTTCAAAATCCTTATCCTTCTCTCTCTCATATGCTTTAAGTTATTCAATTGGTGTCATTATTGGAGGCCTTTGGGTTATGTCTGGTTTATTATTGAAACTGGATGTTGCTCTTCTGTAAGGGCATTCTTCTTAGAGGAATACCCTAGAGCATACATACAATGGCTTTCAAAGGTGTTCGGACCAATTAGCCTTCAGAGAAGGCTCAAAATATTTACATCCATGCTACTGTTTTGTTACAAGACTTGCAAAATTACTGTATAGAGGCTAACACATTAGCGATCATTAAGATCAAACATGCAACAAATCAAATTAAATATATTTGAAACCATATTGTTACATATATAAACAAATCAATAAAAATTTAATTTACCAGAACAAACTCCTAAGCATGTATAATCATGTATGGTTTAAGAATATATTCCATACAAAGTAAAACTCCTCTTTGTTGTGATGTGTCTTGATACATCATAAACATATACATCCTTTCTTATAATTCCTTCACTTAATCTACCAATGGTTGTAAGTATACATCCATATTATTCACTTTTCTTCTAGGAGGGACTATGAGAACCAACATAAGATGTTCATTTTTCACAACATAGTTGATGTTTTGAAGGGAGTATTGGTTGACACCATCCATGGCTCAGCTGAGTCCTAGAATTCATACTTAATCCTTGAATTTTTCAAGCCATGTATCCTCTATATGCTTCATGGATATTTAATTTGTTGGGACCTTCATAACTCCTGACTCACTTTTGTGTGAGACATGCCATTCCTGCAACATTTCTAATTCCTTGCAATGAAAGAGCCTTTGGATCGTTGCGATTATAGACACGTGCCTCAATATATTATGAGGAGGACCATGTTATTTACCCATTTTTTTAATTACGGTACCTTTTAAGCCCACATTTCAGACATATCTCTTTTTTATGCATATTGCTCTTTATATAGAATACAATCATTCAGACATGTGGGCATGATATGATATGTACTCAACACGAAACATTTTCAACAGTTGTTTTTCCTCTTCGCAACTACCTGAAAAGAAATTATAGCTTGGAAGAACCTTATATTTGAATAACCTATAGTTGGTGGGGAATATAACAATACAATGTCAATATTTAAAATTCATGAAATTGACCATTTTTAATGTTTATTGTGTGACAATATTTCTCAAAATATAAGGTACTTGATTGATCATGCAGGTGAATTACCTCAATATTGCTAAGAAACATGCATTCGATATGCCAAAATTTTCTTTCAAGTTGTACAAAAACATCATTTTCCCGAGCTAAGTATACTTTGACTTGCCACCAGGTACAAAGAGAGGGGTGGTGGAATATGATTTCAGGCTGTCAAATAAGGTATCAGTGTTATGATCATCATCCCCTAGCTCATCATTCTAGAATGCATCTAACGAAATTTCCTTCATGGCATTCGTATCTCATCAATAATCATCCACACCAACCTCTATTTGATTTTCTCCATTTCCAACTTGTGATGACGAATTAATTTTGTTGTAGTCATTCCTAGTTGGTGAATCTTGATGTAGTGGGAATTGAATAGGTGGTTTATTCAACCATTCTTTTTATGCTTCCTCTCTGATTCTTTCTCTTAATGAAACCTTCCCTTGAGTTGATGTTGTAGTTGGGTACACTGGAAGATGGTAGGTGGGTCACTCATCATCATTAGAATCCTAATTTCAAAAAATATTGAATGTTATTACTACAATATAAATGATATTATTAGCACATCAATGAAATTTGTTTGTTGAAATTACATTATAGCAAACAAGTATTACCATTATTGATATAGGGTTGCGACTAGAAGATGTCATGTTCCAGTTGACAGGTTAAAGAGGTTGTCCATTTTCATATACCAACTACATGTGGTATGTTTCTCTTAATAAGAGCTTCCAACATTTTTGAAATGTTATAGGAATATTTTCTGCCTCTAAACATGATTCTCAAACAAGATCCTACAAATTTGGATACATTTTTATTCAAATGGACATGGATTAAGAAAAAAATCATTTATATAATGGAAATATAAATAAAATCTAAACTTAATGGAAATGGAAATGGAGAACTTCGTGAAGGACTTTGATCAAAAATATGGAATGAGTTGGAATTTGAACAATTGACAATTTGATATTATTGATATTTTGTCCCTACATTTGAAAAAAATTAGAAATATTTTTTTTTTTGCATATTTATAATTGATTTCGAGAACCATATAACCACAATCTGAATTTCAATATAGGTTTCAAAACATTTTTCAAGAATAAGGTGACTTTAAGCAGATGTATACTATGAACTACTATAGTTCATGTGTATACATCCTAAAGAATAATTGGATATTAATATTCCATTTTATGTGAAAATAAAATTTCACATAACTTTTAAACCCTATATATGCGCTTATCAGAACACATAAAACTAATGTGTTTAAATCATAATAGCACCAAGGAGTTCAAATAATACCCACACTACTTTATAGCATTTCTAAAAATATAAAATATGTTATCATATTTGTATTCTTGTACAAAAATGCATCAATACGTTTAAATAAAAATAACACCGATACACACTTGTTTCTGAGATTTTAAAAATAAAAATGAATTCTACCATATTGTTGTTCTTATAACCATTACAACACCAATTCACTTAAATAAAAATGACACCATTGTGTGAAAATATTAATCACATTGTTTCAGGATTTTGAAAAAAAGAATGTATCATGTCGGTGGATTGCAAAATTTGGCATCGCAACAATGTTGATGTGCTTTTCTTTTAAATTGACTAGTGTTGCTTACTATCAAATGCACCAATGTGTGTATAAAGTGAAAAAAAAAAACATGATTTTCTTTTTCTTTTCTTTTTTAAATTTGAAAAATGAGAAGAAATTGATTTTTTGAAATCTAATTTCGTAAAGTATTTTAAATAATAAAAAGTTATTCACTATTTCATTTTTTTCCCAAAATTTCAAGGGAGTGATTTGAAAGAGAGACATACTAGGAGCACTGTGTAGTAACATAATACTTTGGAGGAATAGACCTATTATGAAGATCAAAAGCTAAAATGTATGTTATTCACTCAAAACCCTGCATAGTAAAAAATGTAAATTTTATTGTTGATATTACTCATAATTTTTTTTACAATTTTTGTTAGGGTTGAATTAAAAGGGAGATCATTTACAAGAGAGACATACTAGGAGCATTATAGAGAAGCAAAATATTTTAGAACCGCAAAAATATCATAATTTGAAAGGTATCGTGATTCATTCAAAAGCATGCATAGAAAATTTTTTAAATTTTATTATTGATTTACTGTTAAATTTTTTTACAATTTCTGTTAGGTTTACTCACAATTCATAAAAGTAAAAATAAAATAAAAAAACATTTTATAATAAATAATTTACCATTGATTTTACTAGTAAAAATATTTATGATATTTTCTTCTATTAAAATTTAATTAAAATTCAGAAAAAAATAAAATAAAAAAATCAATACCTACCTTAAACCCTTGTGTCTTCGTGCTTATGTAACTGCAAAATTTCACCTTAGGGTTTAACTCCATCTACCACTTCACAATTAGTGTTTCTAATTTTAGGAATTTTAGCTTTAATGGGTCTGTGTAGTTACTGTATATAAGGCATTTGACATATAAAGTAGGAGGATCACTTATTGAATTAGATCCAAGCCATGTCGGCCTAGTTCGTTTTCTTTAAATGACATATGTTTGATGGTGTGCTAATGTAATATAACAAACTTTTGCGCCTTGTGTACTACAACACACCGATATATTATAACCCTATTAGTTTTTTCTAATATGTTCATCCATGCTCTTGGTGTAATATAATGCACTGACACGCCTATGCCAAGTATCACTGTTAAGTCAATACGGTGTGTTCATCATTACAAATCACACCATCATAATTTAAAATTATTTTATGCGAACAGTGCTTAAAAATTAAACGTCTTGTGTGTTTGATGGCCTAAACGCACCGGTGGGTTTAATCAAATAAACACACCAGTTGCCAAAGCTCTTTTTGGGTGAAAGTTACTTGATTTATGTATAAAATATATTTAATGCCTTATGTATTGAAAGGTATAGGTTGTATATTGATAAAAAAATTCTAGGAAGATGCCAATTAACAAAAATATTGATCGAGTCCTCTGGAATCCCAATCAAATGGAAATTGATGGCAACTCTCAGATGGCCCCTCGGAAAGAAGAATCAACGACAGAAATGAACCAACCTACTCATGTGGACAAAGAACCAAAGAGTATCGATCTAGGAGATAGGGACATTTTAGCTTTGGAGATGGCATGCAAACACAAGGAATATGACAAGATACCCACCCGATAGATTGAAAGCCTAGAAGTATTACTCTTTCAGGCACAACAACGCTAATCCTTGGGTATTCAAGAAGGGAGCCCTTGGGATGGAAAAAGGATAATGAAAGAGTCAAAGAAAAGAGGGCGAAGAACATATCTTTAAAGAACGATAATTGTAGAAGAAATGCTTGTCAAATCTATGTGATATCCCAAGCTGACCAAGTTCTTGGAACCTGTTGAGATTGCAACAAGATGATGAGCTTGGTGAAAAGAGTCGCCTTCACTAAGTGGGCCCACAGGCTATTTTTGGCACAAGTCTATTTTTAGAATATGTCTATATTTAGACATGTCTATCATATTCTATGAGTTGCAGGATGCTATTTGTGGATGGTTGGTCAAGTTGGAAAAATAGATGGAATTTTGTTTTTAGACATATTGGGCGGAATCTATTTTTATATTTCCAATATAAAAATAGATATGTCGAATATTATTAGCTCTTAATAATATTTGGACTCTAAACATTAACTTATTCTGTTGGAGCACTTCAGTTAAGTGCACAGATGTGGCACAGGAGTTGACAAAAGGAATTATGCTATTCCTGAGGGTTATGTGAGCTATTGCATGGAGACTTCAGTTAGAACTCATGTGAAAAATTTTGGTGGAGTTGTAGAAGTAGTTGGTGGAGTTATGTTCATTTTAACTCAGTTAGACACAGTTGAGCTAGTTGTATCTAGTCTAACTGATTGATACACTAGTGAGAGTGGTGTGAATTAATTAATAATTAATTCACTAAATATTAACTCATTAATCAACTGAATAATACATCAGTTAACTACTGTGCATGGACAGTTTCAGTGGAGACCAGTGGAGAGATAGGTGAAAGGGCAAGATGACTATCAATTGTGACTATAGTGATGCATTGATTGCATCCAACATAGAGTAGAGATGCCAATGAGGATTGCGTGAGAAATTATAGACCAATTTGAGTTCATTCGGAGCCATTCTTTAGCAGGGATTGCGTAGTAGAGGTAGGCTAGGAGGTGGCAAAGATTGTATTTTCTATATCGGGCCTGATTAGTGTGTAGCGATTGTATTGTACTAAGAGCTTGATATGATCATCTTTGTATGAGGATTGTTACATGATATCTATGACATATATTATATACAAATATTTGGGGTTTTTAGCTTCAGCCTTTCTCATTAAAACACTGTGTTCATATGTGTGAATTTTTATGGTTTCAATGTGTGGATGCAATTGATTTAATTTCCGCATATGATGATCAATAGTAGAAGAGATTTTGTATTGTGAATGAAGTTAAAATAGTGTTTTATTAGGAGAATATTGGATATATAACACATTAGTTATATAATTTCTACACAGCCAATCTCCCAAAGTTCTAAATGAAGCTCACCTAATGGAACATTCAAGGGCTCAACAGCCCCACCAAGTACCAAATGATCAAGAACATGATACATCAAGAAAAACCATCTGTATTATTTATACAAGAAACAAAATGTACCAGTAATACCCTTGATTCTATCATCACCAAGATATGGTATGGCCGTGATACCATAGCTGTTTATGCCTCTGGTGCCTCAGGAAGCTTAGCGATAGATTGGGATCCTTGGATCATATTCCTCTCTGACATTCACACGTCTCATAATTTCATTGAAGCTTCCTTCAACTCTATAGGCTCCAACATCCATGGTCACCTCACTAATGTGTATTTCCCTCAAGACTCTTTACGGAAAATATCCCTTCTCAACACCTTGAACATCCTTAACTCTTCCAGATGCCATCTACTTTGGATCATTGGTAGTGATTTCAACATGATCACTAAGCTTGAGAAAAAAAATGAGACAGATCCAAGCTTGAGATGGATAGCCTTAGCTTCAAATATTTCATTCAAAGAAACTAGTTGATTGATCTCCCCTTATCAAATGGCATGCACACCTAGAATAACAAAATATCTGGCTCATAGCAGATAGCCTCAAGACTTGACTGCTTCCTCATCTCAAACAACGAAATTCATTTGGGAGGCAAAATCCACTCCTCAAAACTTCCTTTGGTGGGATCAGATCACCGGCCCACCCTCTTACAATGGTCGCACCCTGGTGCAACTAACAATTGGCCATTCCGGTTTGAACCCTTCCATTTTTCTCATTCGGACTTCAAAGATTTGGTTACCACTTGTTGGAGCCGTTTTACACCACCCGCTAGCTCCAAAATGTTTCAATTTCAACAAAAATTCAAAAATCTAAAATTTTTGCTTAAGAAATGGAATCACACCACCTTTGGAAACACCTTCCAACATCAGAAGGAACTGGAGCAACACATGTTTGAGCTAAAATTGTGCATCATCAAAGAGGGTAGATCATATTCACTAGCATCCTAGGAAAAAATCCTCCTTACCAAACTGGATGAGAGATGAATGCAAGAGGAAATTCTATGGAAACATAAGTCAAGGATCTAGTGGCTCAAAGAAGGAGATAAGAATACCAAATTCTTCCATCACTCCACCATGCAATGATGAATGCATAACTGTATTACTATTATCAACAAGATACAAGGGGATTGGCTAGAGGAACGTGAGGATATAGAAAAATAACTCCTCAGTCATTTCAAGCACATCCTTCAAGATCCTGTGGGATGTATGCAACAAGAAGCCAACAAGATTACTCAACACATCCCTAAGCTCATAAAGGAGGAACATAATCAAATGTTACTCAAACATGTCTCCCTACAAGAAGTGGAACAGGCTATGGCTCAGCTCAAAGATGGAAAGGCTCCTGGCCCTGATGGATTTACCTCCAATTTTTTCCATTACTTTCGGTAACACATCAAAATGGAGGTCTGGGACTTGGTAGAGAAATATAGAAGTATGCATTGGATTCTCTCATCTCTCAATGCCACTTTTCTAGCCCTCATCCCCAAAGAAGAGAATTCTTTCACACTAAAAAATTACAGACCAATTGCTTTGTGCAATGTCATCTACAAGCTAATCTCCAAAGTCATCGCCAATAGACTCAAACCTCTTCTCCCTATGCTCACCTCCCCAGAATAGACAGACTATGTAGAAGGACGAAAAATCCTGGATGGGATCATTCTTACACATGAAGTCATTCACTCTTTGAAGCATCAAAAGAAAGCGTGTATGCTCTTAAAAATAGATATTTCCAAATATTTTGATAAACTAAGCTGGGAATATATCAACTAGATGCTCTTAGCCTTTGGATTCTGCCCAACCTAGAATCATTAGATCATGAACCTTATCTCTTCCCCTTTCTATTCCATTCTTATCAATGGGGTTCCATCCCCCCCTTTCACCCCCTCCTGAGGTATTCATAAAGGGGAACCCCTCTTGCCCTTCCTCTTTGTCCTTATGGTAGAAGGATTAGGACACCTCATCCATCATGTAGCCTCTACCCACTCCCTTATGGGTATCTCTATCCATGACAATCTCCCCACCACCCATCAACTGTTTATATATGATAACATGTTGTTCGGGCATCTCTCAATTCAAGAAGCCAACATCTTCAAGACTCTTCTGGACATCTTTTCTAAAGCCTCAGGCACCACCATCAATGCTGGCAAATCTCAAATCTTCTTTTTCAATACTCCAGCTATTACTCAACGTAACATTTCCAAACTTATTAGCTTCTCCATAGCCTGTCTACCTTCTAAATATCTTGGAGCTCCTCTCATTGATTCAGCGATTAAGCATTCCTCTTGGAAAGAGCTTCTGGACAAACTTGAGGCCCATCTCTCATCCTAGAGATAAAGAATGCTCAACATTTCCAACAGACTAATCTTGATCAAATCAGTTCTCAAATCCATGCCCTTGTACCTCTTTTCTGATATGGGAGTGCCAAAATGGGTATTAAAACAAATCAAAAATATGCAATGCAACTTCCTTTTCGGCACTTCGGGGCAACATAGGAAATGGGCATTGGTGAAATGGTCAACTATGTGCACTCCAAAACTGGATGGCAGATTGGGACTGAGAGATCCACACCATAGTAATGCAGTCATGGGAGCATGCATTTGGTGGATGTGGTTGTCCAAGCCTCACAATCCCTGGGCCTATCTATGGACTGCCAAACACACAAGCAATTGGCCACCAACAGAGCTTATTCAACTCAGTTCAGTGGACTCTGAATCTCTCATATGGAATGCTGCCAAACATGACAGAGCCCTCATCCAAGAGCATAGTTTCTGGGAGGTTAGTTTAGGACACTCTGCTCACTTCTGGGAGGATTCTTGGCAGCAAATGCCCAAATTGGAAGATCTCTTTGAAAGACCTCGGTGGAAAGCTACTCTTCAAGCTCAAGTGAATAACCAAGTTAAACATTTCTGGAAACCCATTCCCATCTTGGGATACTGACAATGGATCCTAGCTTCACAATGGCAAGAGAACTAGAAAGAAGAAACGTATGAGAAGATTGATAAAGAATTAAGAAAAAAAAATATCATATGCTCATAAAATGAGGATATAATTCGATGGGGTCACACCCCTCATGGTACATTCTCCACAAAATAAGCCTATTATTTTCTCTTGTATACAACTCGGGAACCCAAGTATGCGATCTGGTCTCAAATTTGGAGACCAGGAATTTGGCCTAAAATCTCCACCTTTATTTGGATCCTTAGCAAGAAAAGGATTCTCACATGGGTCAATATCCTCAAGAGGGGATTCATAGGCCCCTCAAGATATCCCAACTTCCTAGAGCATGCTAAAAATATCCCTCATTTATTGGATACTTGCATGATAACTAACACCCTATGGGAGAATATAGACATCAGATGTAGAAGATCTAGTAGAATTAAAGGTGACATTAAAAGTACTCTTAGGAATTGTCTCTATGAACCTTTCAACAAAAAGCTGCTTAACAATCTTTGGATCCTTCTTCTTGGGTTTCTGCTCTGGTAAGTTTGGAAGGAACGGAACAAGCATATCTTCAAAATCCAAATCACTCCCTTGGATACCATCTGGACCAATCTTTGCATCAACCTTCAAGAAATTATGGCATTGCATCATTGGTAGGACTTTGAAATTCCAAATCAGCCTCTAGAAAGTATCATCTGGGAAAATTGACACCTTTCCATTCCCAATTTCCCTTTGAGCTCTTGCATTCCCTCCAATCATCGAGATTCACCCAGCTCTTGGATTCAATCCACTTGGGGAATAATCAAGATGAAATTTGATGGAGCCCCTAAAGGAAATCTCAGTGCAGCTGGTTTTGGTGGCATATTCAAAGACTCTGCTGGGACTCCCCTTAGTGTTTCCTTTGGCTCAATAGGTTAGGACAATAACAATTCTACAAAAATGGAAGGTCTATTGTGGGGACTCTTACTGGCTCAGAAGCACAATTTCTTCCCCTTAGAAGTGGAAGGAGACTCTCAAATCCTCATTAATGCAACCAATCAACTCCTTTTGGGAGTCTCCGCCTCCAAGGTATTCAAGAGTTGGCATATTGCTACACGGTTTGAGCAAATTGAACAGTGGATTAAGACTCATCGAGCCATCTCCTTCAAGCATGTCAGACGCTCTGCAAAAAAGGTAACAGATGTCCTTGCAAAAAAATGAGTAGAGTATGAACACACCCTCTTTTTGGTCCCTCTCAGCAATACCAATGATGATTTTATCATACAGGAATGCACTAAACTGGTGCAAAATGAGCGTATGCCCCCAAATGCGGGTGTTTGAATGAACATTGGAGGTGGCAGGCCAATCGTGTGCCACATGGCCATGCATGAGGCATGTCCAGCAACCTTAAATTACACCAAATTCTCACCTCATACCACCTTAGTTGTCTCTGTTCTCAGTCTTAATGTTGGTCTGGAACGTTGCCCTAAGCTCTTCATAATGTCTCTACCTCCTCCATCGCTGCCATTCTCCTCTTGCCGCATAAGTAATTCTATTTTCTCGGCTCTGAGCTCTCGCTCGCCCATAGAGACATAGTGCGACATTCGTTTCAGGCTTGCTCTGATGCCCATTCACTCCTACTATTATTCCTTCTCGCAACTTGCTCTAACGCTCACTAACCCCATTGATCACTTTGCCTCCTCACCTCCTCTCGCTAGCCTCTCTCACATTTCGTCCATCCCCAACATGTCACGGAGGCATCAGATGCAGTGTTGCCATGGTAGAGGAAGGGGTCAGGCCTCACGACCGCCCTTATCCATCCACTCCAACCGTCGCTCCTCGCCTCCTGAACAACATTCTTCCCAGTTTCACTATGATTGTTCCTTGGATAGACCCTGTCTTACATCCATAATCACAGTTAGCTTCTAGGAAGCACCTTAAAACTCTGTGGGAATAAGCTCCATAAAGTTACCACGGAAATCCACAATCACTTTAGCACCTCCACAACTCTCACGGATATTTGAAGCTTTGCCGGTCAAGCCTGAAACTCACTCCACCAGTAGCGAAGGAAGTGGTAGTGGAAACTCTGAATGGTCGGGTGGTGATAAGATAAAGGGTAGTACCAGCACTGCTACCATGCCAAAACCCACCGCCAAGCATTTGAAGAAAGCTGATGACTCTTCAAAGGAATATAGGTGCCCTATCGTTGAGGATCCACCGCCACTGCCACACAACACCTAGCATGACTCAGCCAGAGAAATTAGAGGCTTCTTCTCTTATATTTTTTTAATTCCTTTGTTATTATGTATTTCATGAACAATCTATCAAAATTTTGGTCGTTTCTAGACAATGTTGGTTTCCCAACTGAGGGCAGCGATTTTCAAACCAGTTTCCCCATCTGGGGCAGTGAGTTTTTTGTTTTTTTTACTACTACTCCCTTCAGAATTGGCTAGCATAGCAATTCTGGAGGAAATTTTCGATGTTTCCACTATGTTTTATTAATATAATTATTCCAATTTATAGAAAAAAATAAAAATATTGATTGACACATTTATAACACATCAAAAAAAGAAAAGAAGGAAATTTTTTTGTAAATTCTTTACAAAATTAATATGTTTGAACTATATGTATTGGTTACTGTGTGTCATGCAGAGCACCAAAATGAAGGAGGTGGATAAGATTATTTCTAATCTAAGTGTATAAGAGTGTAAAACTCTAATAAAAAAATTGTAGAGGGATGAATCCGGTGAATTAAAAACTACTATTCGATATGAGTTTTTTTTTGGATTCTCATTAATAATATATTTAAGAGTATTAGATAACATGTTTCAAATAATATATTAATTCATATATATTTAAGTTTCTACACGAATCAACAAAAAGGGAAAAGATCAATGTTGTTATAAGAAAACAAAAATTATAGAACATGTAAATAACGATGAATTGGTCCTTAGCTCATCTAGAGTGGTGCAAGAGGTTAATGAAATGTGAATTTTTTTTTACAAAACTATGAGCAATCTAGTGGGACGAATATATAGACCTACTTTCCATTTACAATAGAAAAATCAATCCAATGATTCCAAGAAAAAAATTATATATAAACTATAGGAAGCGTTTCGAGAGCAATGGTCAATGAGACATGTTTGACTTGCAATATAAAAAACATACAACAACAAAAAATAATCATTCAAAGGCTAATATTCTTAATTAAAATGAATTTCTATAATTATATGTGTTTATTACTACAAATCATTCATTTATTAATATCATTTTTTTTTATATTTTGTTTTCATATATCAATATATAAATACTTTATTACCTTTTTCAGGAAGATTATGAAAATCCCAAATGATCAACAAGTTGAGATGTGGAACATTCGAGTAGGAATGTCCAAAAAAGTGTTAATGGGGATGGTCAAAGAAATGGACATAATTGCATCATAAAAGGAGCCATCTAAACAACAACGTGCTTCAAATGTATGTCATAATGTTTGAATTTGTACATTTAAAAAAATAATTTAGCATTAAAGATTAATTTTCAAGTATTTTCTAACAAAAAAGAAAACAATATGGAACTCATTCAACATGTAAAACAGGAAAACAAGGAAGAAAAGGGTTGATATCAATGTTTGTGAGCAATTATTAATAGTTCCTTATAACAACTCAAGGTTTCATTTTTGTATATTTTAAGTTCTTTTACAACAGTCATCCTTGAATGTCTTCAAATAGGTGCTAGCATACAAATAAGAGCCATTGGAAGAATTGATTAACATCGGGTTAAATGTGGGTTCTGAGTATATGGTGGCATATCAAAAATTAATTGTGGAATTTTTAGGTATATACGTTGTTTTACTTCTATGAATCTTTATAATTAATAGAAAAGAATATTCTTTATATTAAATATATGATTTATAATGGGGTTTAAAATGTGAAGGCAACAAAGTATGGAACTACACCAGTAGAAGAATTGTTGCAATAAGGAATGAAACTTTGTTTTGAAACCATGTGTATAGTTTATAAGTCACTTCTTGATAAGGTGCTAAAAATTAGGCTAAAAAATGACAATTTTTAGAAAGGTGTGAAACTTGAATGATGGTGTAGATATTGTCGTTCTAAATCCAACGTAACTTGTTTTGCAGAAAACTGACACCGTATGCTTCCAGAAATGTGTTCTGTCCATTTTGTCAAATTGGAAAATTTTCTTAAAAAATGTGCATACAACACAGTCACATGTCCGTACAATTAATTAGGCCTTCCCACATGGTAGGTACAGGTTTTAACCCTATACAGAAATAATCTGCAAATGAATTCTTAAAAACAGAAAATAACCTATAGCGAGAGCATAAAACATAAAACATATATACACAGAGATTTTTCCCCTGGATCACAAATTGGGACTACCAGCTTGATTTTTAATTATATTCATTTTAGTGTTACAACATAGATATACATGTTGAATCATTCATAAACCCATGCAAAAAACCATAGGCGGGTCTACCAAACTAAAATAGGGTCCAAAATTGTTTTCCCAGGGCGCTGCCCTGCACCCTGCGCATGAGGCTACTCGCCCCCTACGAACCCCTACACAGGGGTGGCTGCACCCCCTGTGACCCCCCCATGCATGTGAATATTCATGCAAATAATATAACACACACCAAATATTCTCCCACTTGTTGTTTTCTTTCCACAGTGGGCCACAAGAGTGCTTAGTCATTAGTCTAGCCCTGCAACACCCATTTTTTCTCTACACCAATATAAATTCTGAGTGCTCACAAAATTATTCAATGCATCTTATTATTAAACGCCTGTTTTCTCTCGATGGGCTTCCTTCTAGACCATATACCATCCCTAATTTTTGTGCAAGGATGCCATTTATTCAACCATGGCCTCCTTCCGGATTTTTCCATCCTCTGAATCCACTTCCTCCATGACAGTTCTGGGATCATAATCAGTGATAGTTAAAGAAAAATTTGAACGAAAAGAATATGGAACATACCTTTCTGGATGCCTTCTTTCCCGAATCGACCTTCTCACAGCTGAAATTTGTGGCTCTTCCCCTTCTGAATCTTGTTCTGGTGTAGAGTATGGTTCATCCTCCTTTAGCTCAAACTCTATATTCTTAGGTTCCTTTGGTAGGACTTCATGTTTAATAACATATTTCACCTCTCTAAATGCCACATCTCGACTATACACAACCTTCCTTGTTTCTAGGTTCCAAATCTTGTAACCTTTTAAACCATCCTTACACCCAATAAAGATGCACCTTTCAGATTTATTATCCAACTTGGTACTTTTATCCTTTGGAACATGTACATACAAATCACATGCAAATACCCTCAGATGTGAAAGAGAGGGTTTCTTACCCATCCAAACCTCATGTGGATTCTTATCCTCCAAGGTTTATGAAGGTGATATGTTAACCAGGTAACATGCAGTCTCCACTTCCTCTGCCCAAATTCCTATCCTAACCTAGTATCACTGAGCATGATTCTTCCCTTTTCCATTAGTGTTTTGTTCAGTATTTCTAAAACTCCATTTTGTTGTGGTGTTTATGGATTAGTCTTCTTCCGTGCTATAGAACACTTCTTACAAAAATCTTCAAATTCCTTTTTGCAGAACTCTCCACCATTATATGTCCTCAACACCTTTATCTTCTTCTCTGTCTAGTTTTTCACCAGAGCCTTAAATTATTTAAATCTGTCAAAGAATTTAGATTTATTCGTAAATAAATATATCCATGTATTCCTTGAGAATTCATTTATGAATGAAACATAGTACACAAACTTACCCAGTGATGGACATGACACAGGTCCAAAAACATCACTATGCACAAGCTCTAATATCGTGTTCGCCCTCTTAGCACCAGAAGGAAAACTCACCCGATTATGCTTCCCATATACATAATGTTCACAAAAATTGAAATATAGAGAGAAATTGTACATACCTTCTATCATACCATTACCATGCAATATCTGAAGGCCCTTCTCTCCAATATGTCCAAGCCTTTGATGCCATAGCATGTTCTTTTCTCCAGAGACCACTAGGCTTTTTGCTCTACTTTCAAGAACCACATAACTCTTGCACCCATCAATAATAGTGCTACCCTCAAGCTTGTATATAGTTCCAATCTTAAATCCTCTCATTAATACTAGTGTTTCCCGAACCATCTTGCAGGTATATTTCTCTAACATTGTTCTTAGACCTCCATCATCTATCTTTCTTACAAAATATCATATTTCTGGCCAATTTAGAAATATGTAGTGTTGACTATATTAGCCCCTCCATTCAATTTTATAGCCTGATGTCCTGTTGAAATCTATTTAAAACCTCTGTCGTGGCCTAAGACCTCCATATCCTGCCTGCCGCTACCCTTCCCGCCCCCTGAAATGCATTAGAAAGCGTCACGGATGCGTATTCAAAGTTATAAGAGGTCTAGATCCTTTTAGTTATGCCCCCCTATATCTTTTTTTCTGCATAACCGAAGCTCAGAACCAAGGGTTAAGTCCCAAAGGCGCTTAAGCATATACGTCTGTCGCGCGCACCCTGGACCGTTCGATTAACCCATAAATTGATGGCTCGGAGTCTTATTTGCTAAGGTGGTCCCCACGCCCGCAACCACTGCTCGAAAACCGGCCTATTTATTTTGAACCACCTTTGCTGGGCAGGCGGTATTCCCCCTTCGGCTAGCGATTCCATACACTGATCGCCGCATGTCCCTCTGTACTATTCCAAAACCACCCTATTTCACGCATTATCTCCCGGGAAAAGACGTGCAGTGAAATTCATGTAAACCGTCCGATCCTTAGCGCTCAATCCAACGGCTATTAATCTCCAGAGTTGTGCGGCCTTTAGCTCCTATCTGCAGTTCCCCTGGCCCACCTCTTCGTTGCGCTTTGAAGCGTCCTTCACCGTAGATTTTCTTTGGGAATTGGACGGTCTAGATCTGCTTGACCCCCGCTGTCGACCAAAGCCCGTAGCCTACGCTCCACATCACCACTCCATGTGGTCTTGTTCCATTATCGTGAGTCTCCCTATATTTTTGTCTGAAGGTCATACACCTCCAACCTTCTACAAAACATCCCTTCGCGACTTATATGCATTTTCCGCCACCCTGCACCATCTCACCAGTTTTCCCCAGTCTGTATCACTATTTCCATGGCCATCGCTGCATCCATTACACCTTGGTCCGATTTCCTTTGACTTATTTGTGATTTTTGCAGGTCTGCAGCGACGAAGAAATGGCTATTACTCAAGGCCACCACTACAGAAGCCGAGGTTGCCCCGAAGGACGATTTTTTTCAGAAGTAAATTTATGAGGAGAGATCTGGAGAGCCGTCACGACACAACTCTCATTAAAACAGTTGGGTTCGAAATCTATCAAACCCTCCAGATCCTTTTAAAATAAATATTTCGCAGATAGGGATATTAATGGAGCAGCAACAAAATATCAGGGAATGATCGAGAAATTCAGCCTCCGGCATTTAAGATCTTAGATGTGAATTCAAAATATGGAAGGAAAAAAGTACAAGTGCTTAAAAATCATATCCTCCAGGTTTTACTTCAACAGATTTTTCCCTCAGGAAAGTACAGGATGTTACATATTTTATTTCGCATATCTTATTTCTGGAGAAATCTGCACCTACGGAATTTACCCCATAGAGCAGCAGCAGAGTACTTACATCAGTTTAGTGCCATCAAACAGTGTGGGCGGGAACTCTCTCACCATTCAGGTTTTAATGAGTCAATTAAATGTTCACCGACTTCTTCTATTAGGTTTTTCTCCTTCTTCTTCCATAAAAACCCAGAAAAAAGACATTGTAGGGGTTCCAAACTTTTATCAGAACATTTTGCAGTGAAAGGCATTTTTTGTATACATCTTGTAAAACTTTTGTGTGAAGGCTCAGATCCCGTAGGGTCTCAGTGAGGAGGAGTTCTATCTATAATGAGGATTCTGGTCTTTGGTATTTCACAGTATGTAACTTTCTCTTATGTGTTTAATATAACATTTCATTTCATCCACTTTCTTGTATCATGTTTTGGAATGCGAGAGGCTCACTGGTTTGGTAAGGATTCATCTTAGCTGATTCCCATACTTAAATCAGTCAAGCGCTTTAAATATGGCTCATGCATGATATACTGTTTCATATTCATCTCGACCATATTTCTGCTATATTAGTTGCTTTGGGAGGGTGCTTTTAAAACGGAATTTTCATGTATGGATTCTTAGATTGATAAGCCCATATATGGTTCTGTTGTGTATCTGGGTATCAGCCCAATGTTGACTAGTATCTTCTTAACTTTTCTTTCACCGCATTCACTTTCTGATATTTGATTTCTGTGGCATATTACTTTAACCGGCCCTCTTTGCAGTAAATTGTCTCTTAACTATCTGATGGTTTAATATTTGAGCTTTGCATTGTGCCTCTGCAACATTACTTTTCCTGTGACAATTTCTGCGATTTCTGGTTCCATTTAAATCAATTTCCTTGTTTTACAAGAGATAGCAGGAGAGTTTTGGATTGACACCCAAGTTATATGATACACTCCTTGTTATGCTAAGATGTCCTAGGCACTGGTCTATGGCAACTCTAGGCTGTCTCTGGGAGCGACAATATCTATCGACAACATATTTCTGGCATCGTTGCCGGGGATGAATTTAAGAATATCAGTTTCCCTGGGCCTCGACAAATAATATTCACTCTCTAATCAGGTGAGCACAGAGAGTTGAAGAGTTTTATATCTCTCATCTTGGCGACTCCACTGTCGTTTATTTGATAAATATATTGTTAGTCCTGGCTCCTCGTAAGCCACACCTGAGGTCAGATACATCACAGTCAAATATGCCTTCAGTGTCTGACCCGGAGAAGATTATACATAGGAGAAGTTGGAAAGAAAAGAAATCAATACATGCTGAAATCCCTGAATATTTTGTAGAATATTATCCATCCTCTTCTTCTCAAGAATTTCCAGTAGAAAATCCCGACTCCACTGTGGGAGACACAGATTACTACTCAGATATCCCACCCAGGGGAGGTGCTAGAATGAAAGCTCATCTTCACCCTACACCTGAGGTCGAAGAGGTTAAATAAGTCACCGAAGTAGCTTCTGTTAACCGTGAATTGTTCCCATCTACGCCTCAGGCTGCTGTACATTATATTCCTATTGTTATTCATACTCCACTTCCACCTCCTCCTCTTCCTCCATTCGTACATCAGATTGTTGCACAACCCCCACCTCCTCCAATGGTTAATGTTCCAGCTTTCTTGTTAAATAAATATGCTCCCCTGGCATTACCTCAAGTGTTGAATGATATGCCACAAGATTATTTAAAGATATTGCCCAGATTCACTGGAGAAAATGAAATTGATGCTTAAAAACATCTTGAGACTTTTTTCTCTTTTGCAGAGAACTTTAATGTTGAACATCTAGATGTAGTCTTAAGACTGTTTGTGCAATCCCTGGACGGTGAAGCCAGAAAATGGTTCAAGACATTGGGAAATCGTTCCATAACCACTTGGGATGATATGGAAAGTTCTTTTCTCAGGAAATGGGGAGAAAAGAAAGATCATGGACAGTGTCTTACTGAGTTCAATACACTCAAGAAGAAACCTAACGAAGGGGTGTCAGAATTTATCAAGAGATTTAATAAGTTATATCTAAACCTCCCTACAGATATGAAGCCTCATCAGAATGCTGCTAAAGTTGTTTTCATAGCAGCCTTTGACTCAGACTTTGGTTTCTCTCTTAGGGAAAGAAAGCCTGCCACCCTAGATGATGCTCAGTCAGATGCTCTTGAGTTGGAAGCAAATTTTGCTTCCACTGGAAAATTAAAAGGGAGAATTGAACAGGATACCAGAAGAAGAGGTAAAGAGGAAGTATCAACTTCTAATTAGGATAAGGATTCAGATAAAATCGAAGAAATGAGCAAAATGATTAAGAATATTTCTAATAAACTGGTCAAGCTTGAATTGGAGACCAAGAACTCAGCTTCCAAGAGCTTTCAGAACGCTCCAAACAGGGGTTATAATCCTCAGTATAGAAATCCACCCCTGCAAATATTGCCAAGGGAAGCTAAGGAGCAACAGGATCAAGTGCCACACCCATTATACCTGGAAGGCCCAGTAGATGACTCCATTGAAGATGCTGCCTATGAACTGCAAGATGCAAATATTTCCTTCTCAAACAGTGAGGAAATAGAATGCCCATTGCAAGAAGAAGAAGAAGAGATCAGAGACACAGAAGATGCAGAAATTGATCATTATTGCAAGCAGTTTAATGATTTCATGCAAGCACATTTCAATAGGATATATGATCTCAGATCTTCCAATAAGAGAACTCAGACTCAAGAACATGAAGAAGAGACTCCCCAGAAGGAAGCACCTACTCAAAAGGAGTCAACAATGAAGAAATTCACAGACAAAGGTAAGAGTCCTCTAAACACTCCTATGCAGTCTAATGATCAAAATCCTTCTTCCTCAAAAGTAGTCACTCCTCCTGATGCTGAGTCTATATCAAAAGAAGTTAAACCTTCATCTGAAATTAAAGAGTCAAAAGAAGTCATAATAGAAAAGTCCCCTCCTTCTTTCAATTTGCAAAAGGAACTTGAGAAAGTCAAAATCCTAGTCCCTTTGACTGAACTATTGAAACAACCTGCATATCAATCTCAAGTCACTTCTTTATTGCTCTCTCCTGAAGCACCAATAATCCCAGACAGTCTTAATCTTTAGGAAGAAATACCCATGGTAGTTTTTGGCCCACATGTCGAGGAGATAGACCCCTCTACTCCTCCTTTCTATGTGTCTCTAGTTATTCATGACCTGCTGTTACACAATTGTATGTTAGATTCTGGAGCTTCCCACAATCTTATGCCTTTTTCAGTCATGGAGCAACTAGGTTTACAGATCACACGTCCATATAAGGACCTCTATTCATTTGATTCCAAAAGAGTTAAATGCTTGGGGATGATTAAATATTTAGTGGTCAATCTGGCCCAAATTCTGAAAAAGTTTAGTAAATGACATTAGGCATTTTCATATCCTGTACTGCTGCAGGCATAGGTATGTCAAGGCTCCAAAGTGGAATGGTGGGCTGGCCCAAGATGGATTTAACCTATGCCACTATCTCGTTTTTGGTGGCTAGAGAGGAGGTTATATGAGAAACTATATTTTTTTAAAATAATATTGGGCAATGGTTGGACCCGCAGAACTACCATCGCATAGCAAGGAAGGAGATTAATCATGTTTGATGTTAGAAGAAGATCAAAATTATGCTCATGAGTGTTCCTTCTGTCAAATAAAAAATGAGCAGCCTTTAGAAGATCATGAAGCAGGAGTATGGACTCTACATTTTGATGGAGAAAATTCAAGAGAAGGAAATGGGGCTGGAGTATTATTAATCTCCCCTACATGAAAATGGGTGCCACTGTATTTTAAATTGGAATATGAGGCTACTAATAATGTGGCTGAATATGAAGCACTACTATTGGGACTACAGGCAGCCAAGAGTATGGGTATACAGAGTTTAAAGGTTCTGGGAGATTCTGAGCTAGTGGTCAGACAGATCAAAAATCAATGTCAAACCAAGCATCCTCGGTTGAGAGCATATAGAAATAAAGTATGGGAAATGGTGGAGAACTTCTTCTCAGCATTAAATATCCAGCTCATGCCCCAGGAGCAGAACAGAATGGAAGACTCCCTTTCTGTGGCTGCTAGTACATTTCGTCCTCCTCAGAACCCTCTCTTGAGGTATGAAATTGAGGTATATTATAGACCTTCAATCCCAGATAATATTAAGCACTGGCAGGTATTTGAAGATGATGAACAGATGAAGAGATTCCTGGAGACAGTGGGAGAATTCTCTAATATGGAGATTGATGATTGTGAAGAAGATGAGGCTGAAGATATTTCAGAAAATAAGTGGGAAGAGAAAGTGGCAGGTAGTAAAGTGATGCAGTTGAAGGGGAACATTATACCTATAGGGCTGGTGCCTCTAGAAAGATTATTTGATAAGAATGATGTCTCATTGCAGCCTAGTAAAGTGATAGAAGAAAATCAAGTAGAAGATCTAAATCTGGGTACCAATACTGATCCTAAAATTGTAAAGCTATCTAAGAAGGTCCCAGAGGAATATAAGGAAAAATACTTGAGGTTATTCCAGTCATATAAAGACGTGTTTGCATGGTCCTATCAGGACCTGAAAACTTTTGATGTTAACATAATGCAGCACAAAATTCCTTTGAGGGAAGATGCAAGACCTTATAAGCAGAAGCTCAGATAGATAAATCCTCTGCTTCTTCCCTCCATTGAAAAAGAAATCAAGAAGCTGCTAAAGGCTAAAATTATTGTGCCATTGAGGTACTCAGAATGGGTTGCTAACTTGGTCCCTGTCAGAAAGAAAAATGGAGAGATAAGGTTGCGTGCTGATTTCAGGAATCTGAACAGAGCATCTTTAAAAGACAATTATCCACTGCCCAAGATGGACCAAATCCTGCAGAAAGTGGTGGGAGCCTCTAGAATGTCAATGATGGATGGTTTTTCTGGTTATAATCAGGTAGCTGTGCTCCCAGAGGATCAGAAGAAGACTGCTTTCACTACACCATCGGGAACATTCATGTATGCCAGGATGCCTTTTGGGTTGATTAATGCAGGGGATACCTTTCAGAGGGTGATGGACATTGCTTTTGTGGGTGAGCAGGATAAATTTCTGGTGGTATACCTTGATGAAATTACAGTATTTTCAAAAAATGATGTTGAACACATTGAGCACTTACGAAGAACTTTTGAAAAATGCAGAAGGTATGGTATTTCTCTTAACCCACAAAAGTCTTTATTTTCATTAGAGGAGGGAAGAAATTTGGGGCATATTGTAACTAAAGATGGGGTAAGGATAGATCCCAAAAGAGTAGAGGTTATAAATAGCATCCCTTTCCCCAGGAATAAGAAAGAAGTACAGGTATTTCTTGGCCGCATAAATTTTCTGAGAAGGTTGATTCCTAACTATGCTGAGATAGTTAGGCATATAACTGATATGCTAAAAAAGATTAATGAAGTAAAATGGTCTCAGGAATCTAGAGAGGCATTCACTAGGATAAAACAGGAATTTTCTGAAGCTCCTGTGCTAGCTAGGCCTGATTATACTAAACCATTTATGATCTTCTCTTTTGCTTCACCTCATACAGTAGCCGGAGTGTTATTACAGAAAAACGAAGAAGGGTATGAGCAGCCTGTTGCCTTCTTCAGTCAGGTGCTTCATGATACAGAATTGAAATACAATATATTAGAGAAGCAGGCATATGCCCTAGTAAAATCCCTCAAAGCATTTCGCATGTACATTTTGCAGTCCCACATTACTGCATTTGTCCCTACTGCAGCTATCAAAGACATTCTGATTCAGGGAGACAGTGAAGGGAAAAGAAGGAGATGGATTGCAAAAATACAGGAGTATGATATTGATATTCTCCCCACCAAGCTGATAAAAGGACAGGGGCTAGCAAGGATCTTATCAGAGTCAAACTACCAGGCTCTGGGCATAAATTTGTATATGATAGCAAATGGAGAGTCTGAGAAAGAAAAAGAACAGCAAGGACTGGAGATAGTCACTCAAAGAGCACACATAAAGTATCTCACAAGTCCATGGTACAAAGAAATAGTAGAATATCTCTTAACACTCAGCTGTCCACCCAGCTGTGATAAATCAAAATACAGGGCTTTGAGGTTGAAGTCACAAAAGCATACAATTGCAAATGGTCAGCTGTATTGGAGAGATCCTTCGGGCATCCTAATATTATGCCTCACAGAGGATGAAGTAGAGAGTATAATGATGGAATTTAATGAGGGAATTTGTGGAGGCCATTACAGATGGAGGGCCACAGCTCATAAAATACTGAAAGCTGGTTTCTACTAGCCAAAATTATTTGGATATGTTTTTACTTGGGTCAGAGCATGTGATAAGTGTCAGAAATTTGCTGAGAGACAGAAGTTGGCAGCTCTGCCCCTGATTCTAGTTCATGTGAATGAGCCATTTCAATAATGGGGAATAGATTTTATTGGAGAAATACATCCCCCATCAAGTGGACAACATAAATGGATATTAACAGCCACAGATTATTTTACAAAATGGGTGGAAGCCATACCTACAAGGAATGCTACTGACATGTCATCATAAAATTCATGGAAGAGAACATCATATCCAGGTTTGGCTGTCCTGCTAAAATAGTGACTGATAATGCACAGGCCTTCAAATATGCAAAATTTGTGAATTTATGTCAACAGTACAATATTGCACTTAAGCACTCCACAGCTTACTATCTGCAGGGAAATGGCTTGGCAGAATCTTCCAACAAAACCCTAGTGAGGGCCCTGAAAAAGACTATAAATGAAAATTAGAAGAATTGGGATTCCCAATTGAAATTTTCTCGATGGGGCAATAGAATTACTTGTAAGCGAGCAACTGGGTAATCTCCATATGAGTTGGTATATGGATGAGCAGCAGTGTTTCCTGTGCAGCTGGCCTTACTAGTTGCACGTTTCATGCAAGAAAGTCAGGAGGAACCTGATGACATGATCAGGAGAATTAATAAATTGGTAGAATTAGAAGAAACACGGGGCCAAGTGAATCAGAGATTAATGGAGTATAAAGAGAAAATGAAAAGCATTTTCGATCAGCATGCAAAAGACAAGAAATTGTAGATTGGAGACCTAGTTCTCATATGGGATGTCCGGAGGGCTGAAAAAGGAAAGCATGGCAAATTCGATCCATTGTGGTTTGGCCCATTTAGAATTGTGGAACAGGGAGGCAATAACACGTTTATATTGGAGAATTTGCAGGGCGACTCACTGGATGCCCCTGTAAACGGAAAATTTTTAAAGCCCTATTTCCAGTTCTGATTCAGGCAGTGAGCACCTGATGTACCATACTGTATATTAGTTTTGCTACAGTTTTTGTTTAAACATGGTGAGCGGGTTGATGATTCATAAAGTGAAAAATAAGAGGGGCTGAAGAACAGGGTTTACATAAGATTATGATCAGGAGGTCTGCAGGTTCTCGACACGTTCAGGTATGAACGCGTCATCCCCAGATGGAGCCGATGTTGACTATATTAGCCCCTCCATTCAATTTTCTGGCCTGTTGTCCCGTTGAAATCTGTTTAAAACCTCTGTCGTGGCCTAAGACCTCCATATCCTGCCTGCCGCTACCCTTCCCGCCCCCTGAAATGCATTAGAAAGCGTCACGGATGCGTATTCAAAGTTATAAGAGGTCTAGCTCCTTTTAGTTATGGCCCCCTATATCTTTTTGTCTGCATAACCAAAGCTTAGAACCAAGGGTTAATTCCCAAAGGTGCTTAATCATATACATCTGTCGCGCGCACCCTGGACCATTCGATTAACCCATAAATCGATGGCTCGGAGTCTTATTTGCTAAGGTGGTCCCCACGCCTGCAACCACTGCTCGAAAACTGGCCTGTTTATTCCATACCACCTTTGTTGGGCAGGCGGTATTCCCCCTTCAGCCAGCAATTCCATACACTGATCGCCGTGTGTCCCTCTGTACTGTTCCAAAACCGCCCTATTTCGCGCATTATCTCCCGGTCAAAGACGTGCAGTGAAATTCATGTAAATCGTCCGATCCTGAGCACTCAATCCAACAGCTATTAATCTCTAGAGTTACGTGGCCTTTAGCTCCTATCTGTAGTTCCCCTGGCCCACCTCTTCATTGCGCTTTGAAGCGTCCTTCACCATAGATTTTCTTTGGGAATTGGACGGTCTAGATCTGCTTGACCCCCGCTGTTGACCAAAGCCCATAGCCTACACTCCACATCACCACTCCACGTGGTATTGTTCCATTATCATGAGTCTCCCTATATTTTTGTCTGAAGGTCATACACCTCCAACCTTCTACAAAACATCTCTTCGCGACTTATATGCATTTTCCGCCACCCTGCACCATCTCACCAGTTTGCCCCAGTCTGTATCACTATTTCCATGGCCATCGCCGCATCCATTACACCTTGGTCCGATTTCCTTTGAATTGTTTGTGATTTTTGCAGGTCTGCAGTGACGAAGAAATGGCTATTACTCAAGGCCACCACTACAGAAGCCGAGGTTGCCCCAAAGGACGATTTTTTTTAGAAGTAAATTTATGAGGAAAGATCTGGAGAGTCGTCACAACACAGCTCTCATTAAAACAGTTGGGTTCGAAATCTATCAAACGCTCCAGAGCCTTTTAAAATAAAGATTTTGTAGATAGGGATATTAATGGAGCAACAACAAAATATCAGGGAATGATCGAGAAATTCAGCCTCTGGCATTTAAGATCTTAGATGTGAATTCAAAATATGGAAGGAAAAAAGTACAAGTGCTTAAAAATCATATCCTCCAGGTTTTAATTCAACATATTTTTCTGTAAGGAAAGTATAGGATGTTACATATTTTATTTCACATATCTTATCTCTGGAGAAATCTGCACCTACGGCATTTACCCCATAGAGCAGCAGCAGATTACTTACAGCAGTTTAGTGTCGTCAAACAGTGTGGGCGGGCACTCTCTCACCATTCAGGTTTTAATGAGTCAATTAAATGTTCACCGACTTCTTCTATTAGGTTTTTCTCCTTCTTCTTCTATAAAAACCCAGGAAAAAGACATTGTAGGGGTTCCAGACGTTTATCAGAACATTGTGCAGTAAAAGGAATTTTTTGTATACATCTTGTAAAACTTTTGTGTGAAGGCTCAGAGCCCGTAGGGTCTCAGTGAAGAGGAGTTCTATCTGTAATGAGGATTCTGGTCTTTGGTATTTCACAGTATGTAACTTTATCTTATGTGTTTAATATAACATTTCATTTCATCAACTTTATTGTATCATGTTTTGGAATGCGAGTGGCTCACTGGTTTGGTAAGGATTCACTTTAGCTGATGCCCATACTTAAATCAGTCAAGCGCTTTAAATATGGCTCATGCATGATATACTGTTCCATATTCATCTCGACCATCTTTCTGCTATATTAGTTGCTTTGGGAGGGTGATTTTAAAACGCCATTTTCATGTATGGATTCTTAGATTGATAAGCCCATATATGGTTCTGTTGTGTATCTGGGTATCAGCCCAATGTTGACTAGTATCTTCTTAACTTTTCTTTCACCGCATTCATTTTCTAATATTTGATTTCTGTGGCATATTACTTGAACCAACCCTCTTTGCATTAAATTGTCTCTTAACTATCTGATGCTTTAATATTGGAGCTTTGCATTGTGCGTCTGCAACATTACTTTCCTTGTGACAATTTCTGCGATTTCTGGTTCCATTTAAATCAATTTCCTTGTTTTACAAGAGATAGCAGGAGAGTTTTGGATTGACACCCAAGTTATATGATACACTCCTTGCTATGCTAAGATGTCCTAGGCACTGGTCTATGGAAACTCTAGGCTATCTCTAGGAGCGACAATATCTGTCGACAACATGTAGAACACTAATAAGTGTTTTAATCCTTCAACCTTGTAGCTTTAGCATGGATTTTCCATGTATGACGATTCTGTCATTCCTATGATTGCCTAAGAAGACATCACCAACATCATACTTATCATATTTGTAGAAACACTTCGTATGGGTAGTGAAGTGAAAGGATTCACCTGAGTCAATCAACCATGGCTCATGATGTACTTTAGTATTTGAAGAAGAAGCCAAATACACATTCGCACCTTCATCTGAATCAAGATTAAGTTGTTTGAATATCATGGATTGTGGAATTTTTTACAAGCTGCACACAATCCTATTTTTCAAAGTAAAGTAAAAAGTAGTGGAATTGAATTTTTATCACTTTCATGATATATTTTTATCTCTTTTTTGGTGGGGTTCATATTTTATATTCTTTTTTGATATTTTTCTTTCATTGCTTTGATTTTTCTTTTAGGACTTACTGTCTTTACATTTTTTAATATGGTAAAACAATTTGTAGAAAGAAAAGTATGTACATATTACAAGACTAATCATAGTCAATTCAAAATTATGAATCCTATTATTACAGGAGCCTAACACACTTTTCTGCACTAAGCACAGAGGAAAGGCGTAGACAGGTATGGCACGAGCACAAAGGTGGTGCGTAGTATGAGAAACTAGTCATTGGAACAATAACTGGGTGAAAAATGGATTTTATAATTGGATGGAGCGGGTTTTCTACATTTAATGAAGTGATGTTACAGGGATTTTTAACCTTTTTTACGGAGGTAAGATGCATTTAATGGAGATCTGACCATTTTCACTTTGGATTTCCTATAAAAGGAAGTTCACAGGTCACATTTTGTTCCTTTTCTTTATGAGTATATTGCACCCTGGGCTTATCGGTGAATTGCACCATAAATTTGTATTCGAGTACTATATGTCTCGCCAAGAGAGCCATGCATCCAACATGAGTAATCTATAATTTATCTTTCAACCAAGAATGACGACCACTAATCCATAGAGCACTCCATCTGAGGAGCACTCTATGCCACTCACAACGTCTATAGAGCCAGGGTTGGATGATGTTCATGAAGTGATGGGAGAGGTTCAAGAAGTCATGTCTTTGCCAGCTAAGGGAAAGGGTAATATGACTAATTGGTCAGCCTCCAAGCCATGTACCTACCCTAGGAATGTTACATCCTTGTATCAAGGTATGAAGGATAGGTCTCCTATGGGTGATCCTACAAAGAGACCGATGAGCACCATGGAGGAGATTGCGCTCATCGAGCGAATCTCATGACAGTTGTAGTATGTCAAGCCATTCAGAACCTCTGTGCATGTTCCAAAGAATGTAGATGTGGTGTGAGATTAACTTTAGATGTCGTTGATATCATAGGCTGTCCTTATTATTGAAGACATGTTTGGCAAGATCCTTCTTGTCAAATTCAATGATTATGATCTGGTGAAGGAGGAAACGTTCCCCGAGCTAGTAGCTAAATATTACCTGGAGTGCATGCTCTATGATATGTGGTAAATATTGAGCCTATGTCGTGGGCGTGTGGGCTGAGAAATGTTGGAATCCTTAATTATCTGAGGATTCATCAATTTGGGAGGTACCCCATTATCACTTTCTGCATGCGCCAGCTGCTGGCATTAGTGCACGAAGGGTGCCTATGGATTTAGGGACATATTCTAATCGATGCCGCATTGATCCACCAGATCACCGACCTGCCCAAGAAGGGGCCTCACCCCATGCCTTATTTCGGGAAGAGTAATTAGCTCAAAGTTGCTGCAAAGGTGAAAAAATACTACCACATCAGACGAGATGCTAGGGGATTCCTGGTGCAGCAGATTGAAGACCCGGTTGTCTGGCTAGGAACCGCAATCCTAGGTTGTAAGTTGATGTGTAAGTGTCACCTGAAGATAGTCCCTACACATGTAATTGTGTTGGCAGGCCAATGTGAGAAGGGGGTCAGCTACAACTAGTCCCAATACCTCTGCCAAGGGTATTTAAACAACATGCATGAGGCGCAAGGCAAAGGAAATAAATTATGTTACTCTTGGCTATTACTGTTTATTGGCTGGTCACGTGGGGGACTCTATAGGGTGAAATTCTTCTAGAGGTGGAGCCTAGCATATTCCAAGGGGCGTGCTATGCCAATATGTGGGATTCCTCCAATCCAAAAAGAGTGAAAGAAAATAAAATTTTCTGGGAAGTATAGAAGTATCGAAGACTTTCAGTTTACCATGCACCACGTGCAGATCATGGTGCACACAAACCTCGCATGGTATAATTTTCCCTTTATGGTGACCGAAGTGGAGATCGAATAGGTCATTGTGGCCTAACCAGTCGCATGGAAGGTTGGGCGTAGCTCCACCTTTCCCGTCACAACATCCACCTATGGAAAAGAGACAACACCAGGAGACAAAGAAAAATAAGCAGAGAAACACACCGAAAAATATGCAGAGATGGGCACAGAAAAATATGTTGAAAAGGATATCGAGCAGGAAGCAGAGAAATACATGGAGCAAGATCCTTAAGGAGAAGCCTATTTGGACCTTGGTGGCCTCAATGGCCTGGATTTTACTGGTGCTAATTCTCTGAGAGGAAAAAAGTGTGGTGTAGTAGCCTCCTAGGGAACACAAAATAAGAGGAAGGGATCAATGGTCAGAAGCACAGAGGATGTTACATTGACAAAAAAAAACCTTGATAAGATTGTCGATGGGGTTTCATTTGTCTCTGAGGATCGATGGACAACAATGGAGGAGTAGTACAAGGCTATGGTAGAAGCACTTCAGTCAAGATTTTAGGTATTACAATTGAAGACTGACAATATCTAGGCGAGCGTGAATCAAGGAGGTCGATTGAAGCTATATAGCCTACAATGATGATCATCACCACAACAAATAGCAGGATCTGACCCTTCCTGGGCGCAAAAATGACACTAGAGCAGCCATAATTATGCACGTAGGTGCAAACCCATCGAGAGGTCAAGATAGTCTTATCCATGATGCCTAGTGGAAATCTGAATGCAATACAAACCATCATCATAGACGAGCTACAATGTAGGGAGGCACATGTGCAGCAGTAGCTGAGCAAAGTGGACAAGACGGTTACAGTGAAGACTGAAGAATCACTCCAAGTAGAGATAGTGCAGCAGGAAACTATAGTTTAGTGAGCAAAGTTAGAGTATCTTATCGATATACTGTGCAGTGGCCTACCAGAGGTGGTCATCCCTGCATCTGCCATGCCATAGGTAAAATTCAAGAGTTTGGTTGCAACATTGAAAGCTTCCCGGTCAGAGGTGAAGATAGTAAAAGTGGATTTCAAACAATTGATCGCAAAATTACAAGCCAAGCTACAGCCATAAAATCCCCAGAAGTGTGCACGCACCAGGCGCCCTTGGTTTACGAAGCTACAAAGAATATTTCCGCCACAGTTAACAAAGAAACCACACTACTGAAAATGATGATGGAATTTTTAACATTTGTGCTGATAGATCCACTAGTAAAAAATATCTCACAGGAGTTTCCTGCTAAGGAGCAGGCATTCGACGAACTTTAGGAGGCCCTACATAACCTTGTTACAAACTAGCTAGAACTTGCAGGACGAAGTAGAGAAGCTGCGTAGAAAGAAGCATTCCATGACAGAGCACGTGAAGCCCTGGGACAGTGAGGCGATGAAGCTATCTCATGAACTGGATGCCACTGTCAGGAATTTGAACTAGACCTATCAAAGCATAAACCTATCCGCAGAAAAGTTGACATCACATAAACTGGTGGACATAGTGTAGAGTGCAGTTGATCAGAGCGTGGGTGTCCTAGTGCCCTTCTTCACTGTCATCAAGGAGTTTCAACTCAAGATGAGGAACCCAACACCACTGTGACTATGGAAGAGTCACAAGATTGTGTTGGGGGCCTGTTGGATCGGGGCTTCTTAGGACCAAAATTTAGCTAAAAACATAGTATTTTTTGTAAGTTAAGTCATACGTGCTATGAAAAGAATAGATAAAGGGGATTTGGGATGGGTCAAAGCCACTCATGAGTTGTAATGGGAAAAAACGGTAGAACTAGGGGCCACAAACCATAATTTGCGGACCTTAGATGAGCGCAGGATAAAGATATAAATAAAAGTCTAGATCGAGTCGAGTAGATAAGTTGAAAGTCTGATATGAGTTTTTATATGATGTTCTAAGCTGAAAAGAGAACTTGTATGGGTTTATAAGGCTCCTGCTAGCTGTGTGCATGGAGACCTTAGCCCTTCTGTGTGTGGACCCCACTGGATGTGTGCACAGGTAAAAAGAAAGTATTGTAAGGATGATATGAATTGTGAATGAATAATGGAATGTTTCGGGATAAATATGAGTATCAAAGACATCTGTGTTCTATTTTAATGATATGTTTCTATATGTTATTTTCCTTTACTGCATTAGCTGTGTTTGGATCGGTTGCACAACTGTCTTCTACTTTATACGAACATTGAATTAATAGATCTATTACTCTTAAACCCAAATGTTTTAAGAGTCTTGAAAGGATTATGGGATCTATATTTGTGCGCGTGCAGGATAACTTGCATAAAATGAATTAAATCTTCTTGGTTAGCATTTTTTATTAGGGCCTTTGTTGCGAAGGTATGACCACTATTCTTATCAATTTGAAGACACCCCCATCATTTTATTCTCTCTCAGGGTGTGGAAACTTGGTTCCAACACCCCCGCATACTTCTTTGGCTGAGACTTTGACCTGTCCAAGTAGGTCACTGCCAAAAGGGCCAGTAGTAAGAGGGTTTTGTTGGCTAACCTTAAATCTTAACCTGAGTTAAGAACCCTCAAGCCATCAACTACTAATGGTAATACACCATATTACAAGTTTCACTCAATAGGTCAGGGGTTGTAAGATATAACCCTTGTCATGCCATGAAAGGATCCATGTTTTGATCCTTGTATAAGAATCACAATTTGGAAAAATTATACAAGGAGAAGGGAACAGATATGGATTTTTAACCCTCTGTTATAATATCAATCCACCACCCAGAATAGGTTGGCTATTGCGAAACAAGAGGGCATAATTAACTGTAGGGTAGCCAACCGACCAGAAGCAAGACCTTGGTTTGATTCATATTCTGTCAAAACTATAAATCCTTTAGCTATGTTTATCAGTTTTAAACTCAGATCAAATAAATTTTAGGGGTACCTTATCCACTTATCTTGAAGTAGTGTGACTATTTATAACATCTATGAAATTTTAAAAATAAGGAGGTCAACTATGGTCTCTATTTATAGATCTATATGATTTCTATTGTTATATATATATATATATATATATACATTTAGAGTTGAACTCAAGTGATTCCATGGAACTTGAAGAATGTGTGAGAAACTAGATTCGATATTTGGCCATCTTGTGTGTCCCAGTCAGTTATCTTAAGGGGATTTGAAATTTGACCTATTGAACATGCAAATGAACCAAGGCCAAGAATTTGGAATTGTGATCAATAGTTAACTATTGCCACTAGTAGAAACAACTGTGAGTGAACCTCATTTTCCTTAAAAGTATACATGTTTTTTTTGGAGAAGGGATACAATTACCAATTATCCAACTTGCATTGCATGAACATACTATGGAGGGAGTTCTCTTCAAGAAGGTGGGAATTTGATTACTATTGGATTTACATTTAATGCATGCTGGGAAATCAACTCCATAAAAGAGAATGTCAACATAAAATTTTATTATTTATTTTCCTAAAGAGTGAAGGCCAAAAAAGTTGAATATGGAATTATTCCATGAATCTTTGTGAATTTTTTTCTAGAAAAAGTTGTGGAAAGTTATATTTAAAATGTCAAAAGATGCTAAATTTATCACACTTATAAATCCAGTCTAAATAAGTAACTTCTACGATGTGTTTTAACTTATATGATAAAACTAGACTGTGCAAAAATCTATTACAAGATATGGCCCGAAGGGGTAGGGTGTCGTTACCAATATATACAACAACAAGGTTATGCTTGCAACAAATTACAATGTTTATGTGTTCTGTGGAAGTTTTGGGAATGACCTTTCAAGGTGAAGTTACAAAGTCAAAGAAGTAGGATGAAAATAATTCTAGAAAGGTTGTGTGGTCATCCTTAAACAAATGTACATTTATGTTCATTGTTCATGTGATTTTCATTAAAATGTGTCAAATCCTTGGGTTGGTAATGTTATGAAATTTTTTTATTGTTTGTGTAGATACAAGATATTTATATCATGCCCACAACTGCAATGAATATTAAGAAAACATTCCCCTAACTTTCAACATGAAATTGAGAACATATGTGAAGCCCCTAGCCCACTTATAGTTTCAAAAACATTTCAGTAGGTGAGGTTACTTGACTAATTTGTGTGTCTAATGGCCTCAGGAAAATAAGAGGGAACCTCACTAATGGAGGTAGTTAATAATATTTGGTAGTGAGGTAAACATAAGTGTTGTCTACAAAGGAAATTAAAAAGCGAGCGGTAATTATTAAATTAACTTTAGTGGCATGGCCAAATAGTTCGAGGCAAGGGAGTTTGGGAGCTAAGATTTCTTCAATGCTAAGGATTGTTGAAGAGGAATTGTTTCAATATTGATAAAAAAGCATTCAAAAATTATTTTATTAACTAAATATTCTAGGTAATGCTTCAATAAGAATTAGAGTCTAGACATCATGGGACATGGCATTGTTTTTAAGGAATAAATGAAAATAACAAGGAATCTAGTTGAATAAATGTTTGTGAAGGATAAAGATTATCACATTAATATAATCTCATTATCACTTATTTAACAAAAATAATTTAGTGATCTAGGTAATTTTTATGTACAAGGGTTTATGGGGATTAGGGTTTGAGGCTGAGACGTCTTTATGTCAACTAACAACTGAATCATATTCAAACAATATATATTATGATGAGAAACTCAATAAGTAAAACACAATACTTAATATAATGAAATTCCATGAATAAATTTCTTTAGTCCATATAATCAATCTAGTTTCAATTAAATCAAACAACAAGCGTTCATATAGTTTTGTGTTCAGATAAAGAACCAAGTTCTACACATGAAGGTTGCATGACCTAATGAACGTTCGACTAGAACCCTATGTATGGATTGATATGAAAAAATTCAAGAAACAAATCCTTCCTCTGATATAGATCTCATTGACTTCAAATCCATGTCCCTGTTTTTCATTTATTGTCTCTACTAACGGAGGATACTAGTTCTGATTTAGATTTGCTTGGATGTATTTTTTTATCTAGACTATGAGGTATTGATTTTCCCTTCGATCAAAGTTCAAAACCCTTATGGTTCCTTAGATTGTGATCTCTATGTGTGAAAAAATTCTTGATGACCCTCTGAACTTGTTTAGTGACCCCTGCTCTAAATTGTCCCTAGGAGGGTTTTGTGCTTCGAGAATTGGGCTATACTGCAAGAGGACACCAATTTTTTCTCACATAAATTTGTATCCTCTATAAAGAGGTGTCCATCCTAGTCAAGAAGCCAATCTGCGATGTATAGAGGCCCCTTATGGCCTTATATTCTCATTACAAGTACTACTGCAAATTTGGTAATCAAAATTCCACAATTCTTAGTTGCTCAAAAAGTATACGATTTTGGATTATCCTCCTGGAATGGAACTCAATGCCTTAAGAGGAAAATTGTATTTTTACTTCAGATAGATTTTTTCCCATATGGTGCAGATGAAACTTCAAAATAAATTGTTTCCTGAATGATAGGGTTTGTGTAGGAAAAAAAATAAAATAAAGAACTTTATTTCCCTCCTATTATACTTAGATCCAAGAGAAAATTAAGAATTCTTGCCGCATTTAGAAATAATTTTCTTGTTCATCGACCAACACCAGGAACCCTAGAATTTCACTACCAAACTTGAAAAACCTTTGTGCCAAAACAGGGAGAAAAGGAAAGTAATGTCAACTAGGGTGGAATATTCCACCATCAAAATCGACAAGAGAGAAGGGGTCTTAAAACCCTCAGAGCCTCCAACTAAAAAAAATAGAGATAAAATGATCCACAATGATTCTCCAAAATGAATTCATCCATCTCATATTTATATATTTGCTAGAGTTGTCTCTCCTTCTAAAATGATTGAGTAAACTTCACTCCAAGCCCCAATTTTGGCTTTCTTCACCTAGCTGCCCCAAAACTTGTCCAACAGTGAGAATTTTTTAGGGTTTCTTCTTTAAGGAAGACTATAGGTTACTTCTTCCTTTGGAAAACTAATTTCTCAAGAACATTACAAATAAAATTCCTACAAGAGTACAAAATTTTACAATTGTGAACCAACTATATATATAGGTGTTGTCTTGCTACCAAGAGACATACATTTGAGAAAGTCTATTATACTTCCTTAAAATTCTCAACTTTCCATTTTAAATTACCATTAGAAACTATTTTACTATTTTCCTTTACATATATAAAATTCAGGAAATAAATATGGGAAAAAGGGATACAAAAAAATTTCAACACCTATTTTTGATAATCACTTATCTTGAGTAAGTGAACACAGGACTTTAGATTTATTCATACGTACAATTTTTCTCTATTGTAGTTGGATTTTAACTGGGATTTTTAGTATTTATTTTCAAAATATTCACAAATCAGATGCTATCAAAGGCCAAGATCTATTCCCCATTTTAGATGCACTCAATAATTGCGCATAGTTTTTCCATATCTTTTGTGAGGTTTCCTATTGATTCTTTCATGAGGATTTCTTATTCGTATATGGTCAATGTAATTTTTTCACTATTTAAGTTTCTTTCTAAATTCCATGATTTCTATTTTTTTGACATGTGTTTCCTCTTTTGGGATGCTATTTGATTCTTCTTGTCACCGATCTTTTGCAAAGCCCTACTACTAGATCGAAATTCTTTCTAAAACATGAGGAGAGATGTGGAGATAAGGGAAGGAATATGGAAGACTAACATGCTGCATTGATTAAAATAAAGGGTGTTTAGGGTGTTGGATTAGTGATCCATTTTTAGAAGGATGAAAGTTGCATCTCTTTTAGTGATATTAGTATCATGTTCTTTTGGGGAAAAAAAAGATAAGTTAATGAAGTTAATGATGAACATGATGAAAATTGCCATATATGTGAAGTGTGGCATCCATTCCATAAGATATTATTGAATTATCAATATATAACTACAATAAAATAAATATAATATAAAATATGGTGCAAACATCATATTATGATTAAGAAAAGTTTCCAAACTAGATGTAATGCTTCGATTCCAATGAAATTGATAATCCTTGAACTACTAATTTTTATGTTTGTTTATTTATGAGGATTTATTTTTATAGTATAATTGAAACATTGGATCTTAAATTTGTGGAAATATGTGTATCCTTGACTATACCCTTGGCTCTTTAACTTATTTGGATTGCATAGGATTTATAACATAGTCAGTCCCCACTAACTCTAGTTGTCACAAGAGAAGATATTCTTACCAAATAGATACTTGTAGTTTCCATATATTCAGGAGCAGATTAAACTAATTGATCTATTAGTGGGAAATGTCATGGAGTTGTATTGTTGGTGAGTGTAATTTTCTTTTGTTAGGTCCCTATATTACTGTTGTAGTCCCTTATTGTTGTTAGTGTAGCCCCCTTATTTTTGTTGTTGTACCCCTGTAACCCTCATATTGTTATTATTGTGCCCTTACATTATTATTGTTAGGTCGGCTAGGATTATATTGTGACCCCATCGTCTCCTATATATAGAAAGAGCTTTTGTCATTTTTATCATCCAACAATTGTTCATTTATTTAATGTAAAGGAGGTTTCCCCCTTGAAGTGGCTTATTTCTAAGGCATTGAAATCACTTTTCTTCTATTTTTGGAGTTGGTTTCATAAAATTTGGTATTAGAGCTTTGGATTGAGGGTTTCTCTTCTTCAAATAGGTCATCACAAAAATATCGCTATAAATTTTTTTCTACGAAGGTTCAAAATATGAAATTTTTACCACACGAAGCCCAAATATTGAGGAACGCCGTGTAAAAATTTCAGATGTTGGTTCGCAAAATTTTCGAAGATATGATCTGTGGAAGTTAGACTTTTTTCAGGCTCCCGAATTTCATCTAAAATAGTTGAACTTAGTAAAATCATCATAACTCTCTCTCTCTGAGCATCAGATTGGAATTCTGTAAAAAAAGGATGAAAGTATATAGATTGTAGTTTCTTCTGTAACAATTTCATAACCAGAGGAATAAACTGACACTTGGCACGTCATACAAGTTCACTCTACTGAACCAATCCATAATTAGGTCATTGTGGGAGATTGGGGATAACTTTGCCTTGAAGCATCCAAATCAGGTCAGACATGTGGCATTCAAAAGAGGATTCAGAGGGATACTATAGGACTGAATTTCAAATATTGAAGATCTGAAATCACAGATATAATTCATTTTCAATATCGAGATCCTCAAAAGAAAGAAAAAGTTGTGTATTTTGTTTTTCAAATTGCATAAGTCTTGTTTAAAAAATCAGTTTGAAGTGATTCCAAGGGCATATTGAAGCATATATATCAGTATTGGGTTCTATAATGCCTCATGAAAATAATTTAACACCCATTAAGACCTCAGAATACTCTACTATGACTCATGAAGAGGAAGAAGTGCAACATGATATATCAAAATTACAAGACCAAGTGCACCAAATTTTTCTCTCGCAAAGAGAAACAAAAAATGAAATATTAGTTTTGAAGAAATGCATGGAAGCTAGGATGGATGGTTTGAAGAAGGGAATGGAAGTTCATATGGACGGTTTGAATAATGGCATGGAAGACATGCAAGAAAAAATGGAATACATGAAAAATGATATAAAAGCAGTCATACAAATCTTGACAAAGTTGATACAAGAAATGATTCCTAGTGGCGAAAAGATAGTAGAGGACAATCATGATTAATTGTGATTCCATAAACTCGATTTTTAATGTTTTGAAATGGAAATCAGCAGCTTTTACACCACTGAAGAAATCATTTTGTCGGAAATATGAACAAGGCTATTTCAGAGATGGACTGAGAGGGATTTTAAGATTTATTTCACCTCTAAAGAGAGGGTGAGAACCGGAGGCTTCCTAGCCCTTTCTCAGACTCTGCCTATAGCTATGCAAATATTTCTTCCTTCAGGAAGATCTTGCTCAAATGATGAGCTACAACAATATCTGAACTTTAACAAGAAGCAGTAACAATGAAATACATTTACTCATGAAATGTGAGAAGAGTGCAAAAATGGTATATTATCTATAGCAGCAAATGATATACAAGATCCTTGAGGAAATACCTCTCAAGGTGGGCTGAAATCAGCCTCAAAGGAAAATGTACATGCAATGGAGAAAACACCCTGCTACATAACCCAACAACTCTATAACTGCGCAGTCTATAGGGGAAAATGACTACAAACTGAAATATACAAGATGATGTGACAATATGAGCTCAAATAAATAAGGGGGAGTGAGATCTCAACCCCGTAAAATACATAACATAAATCATTTAAGAGGATTGGCTGAAATCTATACAAGAATGATAAATATACAAAATGTAGGAGTTGCAGTGTAGCTGCTACAACTCAAATAGAATAAAATGTAGGAGAAGGAAGTAGATGCTTCAATAAACAATTATACCTCCTCCAATGATCTCCAAAGTGAAGGGGTTGATCCCCTTACTGAAGATTTCACTCTCTAGTGCACAAAATGAACCCTTTGTGCATGCCACCTCTGAAGATAACGCTGTAAGGGAAGGAGACTACGATGGGCATGAGAAGAAAAATATGGCCCAATGCCAAATCTGCAATATGAGCTCTGAAAATCTCATTTTATGATCTCTTAGAGAAAGAGAGGGCTCCTCCTCTACAAAACAGCTCCGGAAATGAGTGATGAAGGTCCCTCACTACAACACCAACAACGCTAGCATTTTTTCCCAACATAATAATGCAGTAGCTGAAGATGAATTCTTTGGTCTCAAGCCAAGATGTGAGGAAGATGAAGAACAACTCCTCCAAGGCCTCCCAAGGAAGAGAAGGAAACTCCTAAATAGGAATTCCTCTTATGCTGAGTAGCACAAGCTATCTCAGTTAAAAAACTGAAGAGAGCTCCAAAATTGAATTCTCAAGCATAATCAACAATGGCTCTCCTTCACCTTTTTATGCAAGGAATTATTCCTTGCCATGGACCCCACTCACATCAGGGTTTCTCTCATTTCGAATTTCCCTCCATCCAACTATGCAATCTTCTTGTGTAAGCTTCCCCTCTTGGGTACGTTGTTGACTTGGGTCAACCATGGTCTAGCTCACTTACTTCTGGCCCTTTTCACACTTGGGGCTACTAACTTAAGCCGCTTAAGTGACTTTTTTCACCTTAGGAGTGTTTATTAGGTTGCTACATGGGCTCCTTTACCCATTTTATTCCTTTTATTAACATAAAAGAAAAATTAATGTTCCAATTACCTTATTGAAAAATTTGGAACATTACAGTCCTCCCCGTCCAAAACTTGCTTTTCCTCAAGCAAGAGCAAGGATGAACTGGAAAAAAAATCCTCCACTAAAGGCATGGATTCTGAAATATCCTCATGTATATCCTCCATTCCCAAAGCAATCAACCAAGAAAAATGAGTCACCCTCCAACTAGGAAACTCCTAAAAATACTCCTCCACCTTGTGCTCATGTAGAAAAAGTTGGCTGAAATTCTAAACATGGTAAGCTTCATAGCCTACCCCATGCTGTCCTCTTCTCCACTTCTGATAAGTGTGGAGTGAAATATGAACTTGGGCTGCAATAGTGTTGCCTTCAAGAGGTAATATGAAGTCTAGATTCCCAAGGACCTCTCCTCCAACGCTGCAAATCAAGATGGCCCAAATCATCTCATATGTGATGCATTGGAAATAATCATCATATGGCATCCAACCAATCATATGGCTCACCTCCAAGAGAAACCAATGTCTGAACATGGTGACCATATCATCTCCCATACTCCCCTTGGAGCATGTGCTGCAAAAAGAATGGCGGTCTCTCCTCCAAAAGGGCACATCCACCCAATGAGTTCCTCCCTCCTCATGATACACATGGGGTTTCTGCTGATATATGGCTGATGTGAAATGGTCCTCAAGAGATACCCAAGCCACCCCATCAATCATACAAACCATGAAGTGCCTTCTCCAAAAATTCAAACTCTCCAAATAGCTCTTGCCACATGAAGGAAAGAGATGAAGCTTAGAAATCATGGGCTGCCCATTTTTTCCCCTGAAAAATATAGCATGTAAAATAGGGAGAACCGTACTCCCAATGGGAATCTTCAATTCATGTCCCACTTTCCAAACAAAGCTCCCCATGTCAAAATAAAAATCTGCAATACATGGAAGCAAGAACCAATAGAAGCAAGCTATCACATGACAACCGGAAAGTGGATCATTGTTCCACTCATGGAACCTGCACAGGGCATCATTGGCCTACCTCAAAATAGAAAATAACAAGTGATTTCCTAGCCACTTTTTTTCTTCCACATTCATCCTACAATATGTGATCATGAAGACGTATTTTGGTGCCAAAGGTGCACACTAAAACCCATGTGGCTTTCCCCCACAATCCATTGCTAAAAGAGCCATCATATCTGCTGTAATGAACCATAAGTACAATAAAACACAATGTGAAAGAAGGAAATATCCCTCTTGATCTGATATGCTTCTCATAAAGATAAGAGAGTGCAAAGCATGAAACAAATAGTCACCTCCCTCATCATGTACTTTGGTCTTTGAGCTGAAATGACTCAAGTGAATGATCTCCCTTAATGCAACAGAGTAGGGAAGTGGTTGTTCCAACCATCTCATCATCTCTTGGGCTATGCATATAGCCATATGCTAATATACAACCATTGGGATGCTCTCCCAAGTGGGCTCCTCCATCAGTAGATAGTATGCATGAGAATGCATGGAAGAAGAATGCAAAGTTGCTGCATCTAGGTGTCTCTTCTTGTGCTTGTGAGCCCAAGCCAAGATAATAAAAACATAGAAAGTGATGCTACCATCCATTAATTCCTCATCCTCATCTCCTACATGCCTCCAAAATACATCACTTGTGAATTGGTTTGAAGGACACTCCAACAAGTAATTCAAGCTCTCAAGTGACAGCGCTGCTGGCCTTTGGAGTAGGGCCACTGTCATCTCAAATATCCCCTCTTTGACATGAATCTTGCCAAAGAATCCTCCCATCATGTTTCTGAAAATGTAGATCCCCTCCCATCAAGAAGGTGCTACTTTGGCATCCAATATCAAAGATCAATCCTCTTGCACCATGTTAGTGCCTCCTCTTGCTCTCGCAACATCCAGACAAAATATGATCAACAAGAATGTTTGTTGCTCCTCCATACTCCCACCATAACAAATATGGAATGGGAACACAATGAGTGGTAAGGAATGTGCCATCCCATCATGATGCACCCATGCTATCATTTTCTCCATGGTGTAAGTATCCTTCTCTCCTCCTTTCCTCTTCAAACCCCATGAAAAGGAATAGGTCATATGTTGGCCAAAATCTCTCAAGAGCAACCAACGCAACATGGCTTCTTGTTTCCCTGTATCATAGATCTACAAGAGGCTCACCATCCTCTTGCCTCCCATCCACATCCACTCATCTCCTAGTGGGTGCTTCCCATCTTTCAGCAACTTGGTACCTCTCCCACAAGAGGTACCATCATCCCAAAACAGAATTTTTCCTTTTCATTTCATGGGACATTGAAATGAAATCTCATCCATGATCCATATCTCAAACCCCAACCTCATGTGTGGTGCATTAATCATCAAGGGTGTCTGAGAATGATGGCACAACGTAGTGAAAGTTCCCTCATCAAGACAATCAGCATGTAATAATGTACAATCCCCCATGGTGGATAAAAACTCATGCATGCCTTGGAGAGATTTGGAAGAATCATGTGTTGCTGCAAGAGTCTCTTCCTCAAGTGTGTTGTCTACCTCAATAGATGAAGATGAAGGGTACTCCTCCACGTTTATGACAATGCTAGTATGTGCCTCTTCAACTGGTGGTAAGGGCTCCTCCCTCCTTTGGCCAAATCTTTTTATCAAGATCTGAGAAAAATCAGCAAGAGTAGAAACCCTTGCATGTCTCCCATGGCTAGACCACCAAGCCTTTGCTTCTCCCTCCAGGTGCAGTGTTGCAATTGCTACATCCTCTCTATCTACTACATGATGTAGCAGGAAGAAAGCCTCTATCTTCTTCACCCAAGCCTATGCTGCACATGTGGGTGACCCATCAAAAGTAGACAATAGCAATCTATTGCCTTTCATCCTCCCATGACTGTGGGGTCTTCTTTCCTCTTTCTGCTGAAAAAAGTGTGAAAAATATAGAGTCTCTAGGAGTACTCTAGGGTTTTCTCCATATTTAGCAAGATACTCACTTAGAATTTCGAATTCCAAGTGCTCTTCATGCTTCTGCTCTGCTTCTCTGTGAGAATAGGAAGTGCATGGTCCTTCCTCTTCTCCTTTTTCTGTCTCCTCAACCCCCTTGGAGAGGTTGTTGCTAGATCTGAAAATTGATGAGATTAATCTCATCCTATGCATCATTCTAGAATCTTCTTCTCTACAATTTGAACTTCACATGCTGAGCCAATTTCGAAGCTCTGATACCACTGTAATGTTCCGAAATGGAAATCAGCAGCTTTTACACCATTGAAGAAATCCTTTTGTCGGAAATATGAACAAGGCTATTTCAGCGATGGACTAAGAGGGATTTTACCAGTTATTTCACCTCTAAAGATAGGGTGAGAACCGGAGGCTTCCTGGCCCTTTCTCAGACTCCGCCTATAGCTATGAAAATATTTCTTCCTTCAGGAAGATCTTGCTCAAATGATGAGCTACATCAATATCTAAACTTTAACAGGTAGCAACAACAATGAAATGCATTTACTCATAAAATGTGACAAGAGTGAAAAACTAATATATAATCTATAGCAGCAAATGATATACAAGATCCTTGAGGAAAGACCTCTCAAGGTGGGCTCAAATCAGCCTCAAAGGAAAATGTTCATGCAATGGAGAAAACACTCTGCTACATAACCCAACAACTCTATAACTACGCAGTCTATAGGGGAAAATGACTGTAGACTGAAATATACAATATGATGTGACAATATGAGCTCAAATAAAGAAGTGGGAGTGAGATCTCAACCATGTAAAATACATAACATCAATCCTTTAAGAGGATTGGCTGAAATCTATACAAGAATGATAAATATACAAAATGTTGGAGTTGCAGTGTAGCTACTGCAACTCAAATAGAATACAATGTAGGGGAAGGAAGTAGATGTTGCAATAAACAATGATACCTCCTCTAATGATCTCCAAAGTGAAGGGTTGATCCCCTTAATGAATATTGCACTCTCTAGTGCAAAAGATGAACCCTTTGTGCATGCCACCTCTGAAGATAATGATGTAAGGGAAGGAGACTGCACTGGGCATGAGAAGAAACATATGGCCCAATGCCAAATCTGCAATATGAGCTCCGTAAATCTCCTTTTCTGATCTCCTAGAGAAAGACAGGGCTCCTCATCTACAAAACAACTCCAGGAATGAGTGATGAAGGTACCTCACTGCAACACCAACAACTCCAGTGTTTCTGCCCAACAGAATAATGCAGTAGCTGAAGATGAATTATTTGGCCTCAAGCCAAGATGTGAGGAAGATGAAGAAAAACTCCTCCAAGGCCTCCCAAGGAAGAGAAGGAAACTCCTAAAGAGGAATTCCCCTTGTGCTGAGCAGCACAAGCTATCTCAGTTGAACAACTGAAGAGAACTCCAAAATCGAATTCTCCAGCATAATCAACAATGGATCTCCTTCACCTTTTTATGCAAGGAATGCTTCCTTGCCATGGAACCCACTCACATTAGGGTTTCTCTCATTTCGAATTTCCCTCCATCCAACTCACAATTTTCTTGTGCAAGCTTCCCCTCTTGGGTACGTTGTTGACTTGGGTCAACTATGGTCTAGCTCACTTGCTTTTGGCCCTTTTCACACTTGGGGTTGCTAACTTAAGCCACTTAAGTGAATTTTTTCACCTTAGTAGTGTTTATTAGGTTGCTACATGGGCTCCTTTACCCATTTTATTCCTTTTATTAACATAAAAGAAAAATTAATGTTCCAGTTACCTTATTGAAAAATTTGGAACATTACACGATTTTGGATTGTAGACCCACCATATTCCAAATATCGATATGAGGAAGTTTGACTGCAAGTATCCCGTAACATGGATACTATAGATGGAGCAATATTTTGATCTCAATAATGTGAAAACACACGGAAAAGGTACACATTGTAACTTTATATTTAGAACAAAATACATTTGTATGGTATCAATGGCCTTGCTCCCGTAAATAAATTGTCACTTGCTCAATTTTTATGGAGGAAATGATAGCACATTATGACGATACAAAGAGAAACACATTCTTTAGGCAATTGATAAATCTCAAACAAAAGGGTTCAGTGGTGGAGCACATTGAGGACATCCAAAAATTGAATACAAGGGTAAATGATATTCTAGAGGAACACATGATTGATGTCTTCATAGGGACTTTAAAGGATAACATCCAACATGAGGTTTGTCTTTGGGAACCTGATTCATTGGAGAAGGCATTCAGATTGGCAAGAAAAATTGAATGTAAAATTATGGCAACAAGGAACCCTACCACTCACATCTATAAAGATGGAAGTGTTACTACTCCTAGACTTCCACAACTTACAAGGTTGACACCACAAAAATTGGAAGAAAAATAGAAAAGGGGCTTTGCTACAATTGTGATAGAAAATAAATTAAAGGTCATAAGTGTGTTGAGAAGAAATTATGTTACATATATTGTGAAGAGGATGGAGAAAATGAACAAGAAAATTCAAAAGTAGAGGATATACACCAGGAACTAGCCATAGAGAAATAATAAATGAGTCTGACCATATCATTTAAATCATTGGAAGGAATTACCACTTCTCAAAATATCAAGATAGAAGGACATATCAAGAAGAAAAAGGTAATAGTGTTGATTGATTTGGGTAGTACCCATTATTTTATTCATTGTAATGTAGACAAGGACTTGAATTTCTTCCTATACCGAGCACCAGAATGTCAAGTGATGGTTGCAAATGGAGGAACTATAAATTTCTCTAGAAAATGCCATAATATCAAGCTAACCATGGGGGAATATGTATTGAATAGTACTATTCTTTTCATTATAATGGGAGGTGCTGAGGTTGTACTAGGAGTACAATGGTTACCATCTTTGGGGACGTTATCTTTTAATTTTCAATAAATTTTCTTGAAATTTTTTTCAAAAGGAAAGGAATTCGAATTATGGAGCATCGTAGGGAAGCCAGGAAATATAATAAGCTCTGATGTCATGACAAAGCTTCTCAAGAAATAACAATGAGGTGTAATTGCAAAATTATGCTCACTAGAAGTTCCAACATAAAAGTCATATATTTCTCCAAATTGTTTCAAACTCCCACCTATTTGTGATCATGATCATGCTATTCATTTGATTCCAGTAAGTTTTCCTCCAAACATCAGGCCTTACATATATCCTTATGTCCAAAATATAGAAATTGAATGTATGATTGTAGAAATGTTAGAGGCTAGTATAATTCAACCTAGTCAAATTTCTTTCTTTGCTCTAGTAGTATTGGTGCACAAGAAGGATGGATCATGGTGCATGTGTCTGGACTATAGGGAGCTCAATAAGCTTACTATTAAAGATAAATTTCCCATTCTCATGATTGATGAATTATTGGATGAATTACATGGAGAAATTTATTTTACCAAGTTGGATCTTCATTTAGGACATCATCAAATTAGAATGAAGTCTGAAGATATTCTGAAAACAACATTTCAAACTCATGAGGGTCATTATGAATTTTTTGTCATGCCTTTTGGCCTGATGAATGCACCTTCTACATTTCAAGGGTTGATGAATTCCATTTTCAAACCCTTCCTTAGAAAATTTGTGTTAGTATTTTTTGATGATATACCAATCTACAACAAGTCTTGGACGGATCATGTTCAACATGTTGACAGGGTACTCAAACTATTGGAGGAGAAACAATTATATGCAAAAACCTCCAAATGTTTCTTTGGAGTAGAAGAGGTGGAATATCTGGTTCATATTGTATCTCACGAGGGTGTTAAGGTAGACCATAACAAAATTAAAGCCATTAAGGAATGGAACGTCCCCTCAACCATGAAGTAGTTGCGAGGATTTCTCAGGTTAACAGTGTATTATCACAAGTTTTTTAATAATTATGGGATAATAACAGAACCTCTAACAACATTATTGAATAAAAATGCATTTTCAAGGACTCTTGAAGCAACTAAGTCCTTTGAACATCTTAAAGAGGCAACGTGCCTAGTAGTGGTCTTAGCTACGCCGGCCTTCACAAAAACCTTTATTGTGGAATGTGATGCTTCGTAAATGGAATTGGTGTTGTTTTAATGCAAGAAGGAAGACCCATTTCTTTTGAAAGTCATCCAATCAAAGGAAAATATTTACAGAAAGCTATTTATTAGGAGGAAATGTTGGCAATAGTACATGTAATAAAGTAATGGAAACCTTACCTAATGGCAAGACACTTCAAGGTAAAAACTTTCCATTATAGTCTTAAACATTTTTTCGAAGAAAGACTATCTTCAAAAGAGAAGAAAAAATGGGTCACAAAGATGTTGGGTTATGTCTTTGAAATCATCTACAAAAAAAGGAAGCTAAATGTTGTTGCATATGCACTCTCAAGAAAGGATGAAGAGGTGGAAGCATTTATTTGTGTCATTTATATTATCCAATAGATTAGATAACTAAAGCAAGGGATGAATGGAAGAAGGATGAAGAAGTATGCACACTCATTCAAAATTTGCAGCAAGATCCTGGCACACATGATACATTTAGTTGGAAAAATGATTCCTTATGGTACAAAGATCACTTATATCTTTGTAAGAATTCCCAACTAAAACAAAATATTATTTTGGAATTTCACACTTCTCCTTTAGGAGGACACTCAGGATTTTTAAAAACTTACCATAGGGTGAAGAAATAGTTTTTTTTGGATGGCCTTAAATATGATATTCAAAACTTTGTGGTAGAATGTTTGGTTTTCCAGCAAAAAAAAGTTGAGACAATTAAGACCCAGGGTTTTCTCCAACCTTTATCCATTCCAAGTCAACGTTGGGAGGAGATTTCAATGGATTTTATCACAGATTTACCTAAGTTCGAAAGAAAGAGTGTCATCATGGTGGTAGTTGATAGACTTACCAAGTATGAAAACTTTTGTGCATTATTTCATCCATTTAAAAAAAGTACAGTTGCTACTGCATTTATGGAAACAATTCAAAAGCTACATGGAAACCCAAAGTTTATGGTAAGCGACAAAGATGACAATTTTACTGGAAATTTTTGGACAAAATTATTTTCTTGTTTGGGTACTCAACTAGCTCATAGCTCATCTTATCATCATAAATCCAATGGTCAAACTAAGATAGTGAATAAATTTTTGGAAGGATATCTTCATTGTTTTGTATCTGATAAACAAACACAATGGGTCAAGTGGTTACCTCTGGTTGAATGGTGGTATAACACTTCCTTCCATATTGCAACCAAAATGACCCCTTTTATGGCACTTTATGGATATCATCCACCGTCTATCACACCATATTTAAGAGAAAATGCTCATGTTCAAGTAGTGGAAGATCATATCGAGCATCAATAACAAGTTCTCCAACTCTTAAAGGACAACATAAATTTGGCATAAAATCGAATGAAACAACAGGCAGATCAACAACACAGCGAGAAAAGTTTTGATGTAGGAGACTGGGTACTTTTATGGCTACAACCATACAAACAAATTTCCCTCAAGTAAGGTAAGAAGGATAATAAATTTTCACCAAAGTACTATGGTCCTTACAAGGTGCTGCAAAAGATTGGTAATATGGCATACAAATTGGAGCTTACTACTTCTTCGCAAGTGCATCTATTTTTCCATGTTTCGTGATTACATAAGGTTATAGGTGACAAACTTCTAGTTTAAATAATATTTCGAGAACTTGATGAGGAAGGAAAAATCATATTTGAGCTTGAAGCAGTCACGGAAACAAGATCTCAACATCTATGAAACGATTAATTTCAGCGTATGTCATCAAGTGGAAGAACCTACCCACTAAAGCTTCTACATGTGAGGATAAGAAGTTTATACAAAAGAATCTAGAGCTACTCAAGCGTTGTGGACAACACTTTTTTGAAGGAGAGAGCCATATTAGGTCCCTGTATTACTACTGTAGTCCCTTATTGTTGTTAGTGTACCCCCCTTATTGTTATTGTCATACCCATGTAACCCCCATATTGTTATAATTATGCCCTTACACTATTATTGTTAGGTCGGCTAGGATTATATTGTGGCCCCATGTAATCCTATATATAGAAGGAGGTTTTTTCATTTGTATCATCCAAGAATTGTTCATTTATTTAATATAAAGGAGGTTGCCCCCTTGAAGTGGTTTATTTCTAAGGCATTTAAATCTCTTTTCTTCTATTTTTTGAGTTGGTTCCATAACAGTTTTGGTCAATGAATATATTTCCATTCAAACAAATCTATTTAAAATTTGTAGCTTGATGAACGAACATTGCTTTGCATTATCCAAGCTTATTTATTTTTATACTTCAATTTTTGTATGCATAATTGTTTTGGAAAATGATTACATTACAGGATAGTGTAAGAAATCATATGAATGCTAATATCTCATGGAATTCTTTAATTTATATAAACATGTAACTCAACAATAAACTAGACTATGAACAAAATAATAGAACCAAAATTGGAACAGTTGAGGAGTCCCTTGTGATTAAGGAAACCCTATCGAATTTCCTTCTATATTGGTCAAAGCAGATTGATTGTATCCCTTTCTTTCCTCCACTTGGATAATATTTTATTACTAAATAAAATAAAATAAAACAAGATACATACATGAATGAGAAAAAGATATATACCCCTCACCTGAAAAAGTCAAGGACAAGAACCATATATATCTTGTCCCCAACCTAAATAAGCTTTACATATTTCCTTCAAATGCCAATCCTTTTTGAGGTTGGGATTTTTAATTCTAATCTAAATTATATCACTTTCCCCAAAATAAGATGGGTAGAATCCAAATTATAAGTCTTAGGATGACCTCATTTTCTACAAGAAGACTATGCATGTTAATTATAAGAGTTATAAGATATGTTCTCTTTCACCCAAGTTTGAGCCCTCACTCACAATTTCGGCCTACTAAGGAATTTCACCCTCTCTTTCCTAAAAATCTTGACCCCTATTATCAGATTCTCAGCATATCCAAATTTTCCTTCAGAAATACATGTTGCACACCATTTCCCCTTGTCTTCATTCATTCAAGCCTCTGAGTCATGAGAAAATTTCTAGACACTTAGCATACACAGAAGAACTTCCAATTCTACAAACATGAAAATTATTGACTTAGCTAGGGTATGTGAACCATTCAAACCTGTAAATTACATGCACGACATGCAAGAAAATACTTGATGTCCTTTTTGAGTCTAGGATTTATGCCAATCATCAAGATATTTTCTCATGAATTTCTATGTCAATGTTGAGCATGCCAAAGACTAGATTTCTATTTGGCAACATTTGTACTGCGTTAACTAGATACATTTTACAACACATTTATTTGAATGAAATATTTAGAGTGGCAACTACCTTGCACTTACTCCACACAATGTTGAAATTCTTCTCTATAGGAGAGAAAAGTGTTGACAACCAATAGACCCTCAAAATTATTCTTGTTTAAATTTAAATAGGTAATAGGTCCCCAAAAATTAATCCATAACACAATATCCTATCAAAGTATGAATAAATAAAGCCAGAGAAGTAATGTTGAGATAGCCAAACCCAACAATGAGACTAGTTTAGTTTCATATATTTGTTTTATTGATTCTATTATCAATTCTCTAATTTCCTCATTTATGCTTGATCCAGGTGAAACAACAAAATGTGTGAAACCTAATGTCACCTGGTTCATGTTTGTGTTTGTATTTAAAACCAACAAAATTCAAAAGAAATTTCCGAATAAAAAACATGACAAAAATTTCTATATTGACAAAGAATTAACGAAATTTTGTTGTAACTTCCTAAGAAAATGTTAAAACATCCTATACTATTCGAAAAAATGTAAAATTTGCATGTCTATTTTAATTGTAACCAAAAAAATAGAATAATTATGGATTGTTTATGTATATATATATATATATATATATATATATATATATATATATATATATATATATATATATATATATATATATATATATATATATATATATATGTATATATATATATATATATATATAAAATGATGATTAGATGCACTGTTGAATTTTAAAGTTTCCATCCAATTCACCAATTATGGAGATTAAGAGAATTTCAATATTTTTTTTAAATGATCACTAAATTCAATGACTAAGAATGGATCTATGAAAAGAAAATAGTAGACAAGTTCTAAATGTCATCTCTTATTTTATAAATAAAGTCCCTACGTAGCTCTCACAATGGTATGGTTCACTTAGTTCTGCATGAAATTCAATTACAGCACTAGGTTATCCATTCCATTATTAGATAGGTTATAATATTGAACATGCTACAACAACAATATGGGTGAATTTCATATGAAGCAATTTGTGAAGGTGTCAAGATCAAATAAGGTGTGAGATGGCAGTTAACAATGTCTGAAATTTTCAAATTGAAACACTACTGCAGTGATAGATTTATTTCGCCTACTTTTTTGTGATAAGTTATTTATAGATTCTTCAGTAAATTATGAAATAAACACAACTGCAGTATTCACTTAACCATAATCAGGAAATAGAAAAAAACACATATAACACAATATAAACAATGACATGAACATAATTATTTTTGGACAATTGTCCCCGGGAAAACCCAATCCAGGAAAACCGGTGTAGCAGATGAGGGTTTGTATTATTCTTCAGCAAGGAAAATAATTTACAAGAATTTGATGAGCATAATTCTAGAATACACCTGAGATAAATTCTACGAGTCCTTTGGGAGAATTTCTGACACCTAGGAGGCACCCTAGCTCTCTCTGCGTCACTCTGTGTGGTCTTTTACGCAATCACTACACTGGATTGCATCACTCTGTGTGGGGACTCAGTGATGCTGCTCAATTTTGTCCCCTTCGTGTCCTCCTCTTGCTTTTATTTGTCTCTGTTGACTTCTCGTTCCTTCTTTTTCCTCTTTAACTCTTCCTCTACAACCTCTCCCTTTGAAATTGAATTATATTCCTTCATAATAGATTTCCTTCAGGTACTGAGTGTGTCCCTGACTTACTTTCCAAATGGCCCTCAAGCCTTCTCTTATAATATTCTTATTAGTGAATCAACGACCCAGATTTGATCTCTAATAAATGGCTAAGATTAAAACATGACTTGATCTTTGTTTTCTAGAATATTCTCACTCTGTTTTATTAATACCCTTTAATTATTTAATTTCCCTAAGTTTAGACTTAGGGACCACATTATAATAATTAGTTATTTTAATGAAACATGAACTGAGTGGAATTTCCATAAACGGTTTCTAGGTTCTTTGGAATACTGATGTCCAAGCCTCCACACAAAATATAAGACTTGGAACAATTTCCAATGCTACAAAATCAACACTTCCTCTTAGAGAGGAAAGTGCTCAAGAAAAATACCAACTGCATCTTCTCTTACCTGAAGCATCTATTGCGTTGTTGATATATCGATTGTTGTCCCTCGTCTGCTGCATCATTTCCCATGACACCATCTCTACCACTACCTTATATGTATTACATATCCCTTTAAATTTCAATCCCATCCATTCCTCTACTGGAATGGATTCTTCACCATCCCCATATTTTCTCTGAAGTAAGTAAACTTAATATTAACCAGAGATTTTGTGAGGATACTTGCCACCCATTCGCCTGTAGCAATGCACTTAAAATATACACCTCCCCATTCGGCATAGTCTCTGATGAAGTGGCACCTGATGTCAGTGTGCTTCGACCAATCATGAAACAGAGTATTTTCAGAGAGCTTGATGCAATTTTGATTATCACAGAAAATTCTAGTCGGTTTTATCCTCTTCTTGAGTAAGTTAAAGAGAAACTTACGAAGCCATATTGCCTCACACGAAGGTGTGGTAGCTGCCATATATTTATCCTTGGATGATCTCAAAAACATGGATTTCTATTTTCTACTACACCAGGAAGTCATTCTTGATTTGACACTGCAACAATACCCACTGGTACTTTTTGAATCTACTGAATTTCCAACGAGTCTACATCAGTGAACCCACTCAACTAGATTTCATTGCCTTTGGTGTACCTCAATCCAAACTTGACTGTCCCCTTCAAATATCTAAGAACATGTTTGGCTGCTGCCTAATGAGCCCTCCTTGGTTCTACCATGAAATGAATTAGGGTATTCACGACATAACATATGTCTGGTCTAGTGTTGACCAGGTACATCAATCATCCTATGAGATGCTTATATAAGGTAGGATCAACCTCATCATCCTTGAACGTGTCGATTTTCTTCCAGTTTTTGATCATTGGCGCAGCCATGGACCTACAATCCTCTCTTTGAAATATCCTCAAGATATCTGTAGTATATATTCCTTTCCCAAGGAAGATTTCTCCCTTCTGCTGCCAAAATTCCAACCCAAGAAAATAGTGCATCTGCCATAGATCCGTCATGTCAAATTCTGTATCTAGATTTTCCCTACAGTATTTGATGAGCCTAGATTATCTAGTTAGAAACAAATAATCTACATGCAACATCAATATTAGAGGCTCATCCCCTACTCTCAGATAGTAGAGGTTGGGATCTGCATCACTATTGAAAAATTATACGTTTTGTAGGTAGCTGTCAATTTGCCCATACCAAGCTCTAGGGGCTTTCTTCAGTTTCTACAAGGATTTCTTAAGCCTACACACATGGGTTTTCTACTCATACATCTCAAAGCCCTCTATTTGTTCTATGTACACTTCCTCTTCTATCACCCCATTTAAGAACGCAGTCTTGACATCCATCTAGTGAATTTCCCATCCCATCTGCACTGCAAGAGAGATGAAATATCTGATTGAAGTATACCGAGATACATGGGCGAAGGTTTCTTCATAATTTATCCCTTCGTTATGTGCATACCCCTTATCCACAAATATGGCTTTGAGTTTCTCTATGATGCTATATGAAACATGTTTAATCTTTTAGATCCATCTAGAACCTATAAACAACTTCTTTGGAGGTATAGGAACTACTTCCCAGACATCATTAGTCATGATGGAGATGTACTCCTCCACCATAGAATCTACCCACACCTGATGCTGAGTTGCCTCCTGAAAACTAGAGGGTTCTCCAACTTTTTCTACCAATACCTCATACTTTTTTTGCTGTCTGCGTTACCTCTTCTCATTTCTAGGAGCTCTAACAAAATCCTCTACATCCTTCAGAATCTATTGCAGTTATCTTCTCATCCTTCCACTAGTGGTGGGTGGATTCACCTGCTCTCCTTCTTGCACTTCCTCAGAACAACTTTCCTTAGAATTCTTGTGCCTTGGAGAGGCACTAGAGCAATCATTTGTAGGTCATTGTTGATGGACCAATGGATCCTCCTAAAACTACGTAACTAAAAAAAATTATTGAGAATTCTTGAAGGTTCTATCCTCCATGAACTTTATGTTCTGTCTCACTGCTACCTTCCTACTCCCGGGAATATAGATGCGGTATGCCTTCACATTATTTCTATGTCCCACAAGGTACTCCTTTTCAGCAGTCTCATCTAAATTCTTCCTCTTCTCATCGGGAACATGGAAATACACTATAATACCAAATATCCTAAAGTGGCTCACTTCAGGCTTTCTGCCAGTGAACACACTCTGAAGAGTAACCTTAGCCAATGCATTATGGGGCACTCTATTCTGCACATACACGATTGTATTAAAAGCTCCAGCCCACAATTTTTTTTGCATGTCTTGGTCATAGAAAATTTCCCTCCCAACTTCCACAATAGTCATGTTCTTCCTCTCTATGACCCCATTATTCTCAGGATTATATGGAGCAGCCCATTCTCTCCTGATGCCTTCCTTTGCACAGAGCCTTGTGAAGTCTTTGTAAATGTACTCTCCACCATTGTTTAATTGCAATGTCTTGATCAGCTTTCCTGTTAGATTCTCTACCATAAACTTAAACTCTTTGAATTGCTTAAAGGCCTTGTCTTTGGTCATCAGAAAGTACATCCATGTCTTTCTGGAATGGTCATCGATAAAGGCGACAAAATAATTTTCACCACTGAGAGAATTCATGGACATCGGTCCACAAATATCTAAGTGTATCAATCCCAACACACTCTTGGCCCTATTGCTACTTTTTGGATATGCTGCCTTGACATACTTCCCTAATACACACCCCCTACAGCCATTGTCTCGCTTGGTTCTAAATTTTGAAGCTCTCGTGACAGTCTTATTGAGAATTATCAAGGCTCCATGATGTAGATTCCCCATTCTTGTATTCATAATTCATTCAAATCTCTTTCATCAATACTTCCTATCAGTGCTATTGGGCACTCAAGATGTAACTTGTACAATTTATGTCTCCTTACTCCAATTTTTCCCTTATTTTCCCAACTAGGGTGTTTGACATAAACTTTGTTGCCAACAAAGTATACATCGTAACCCTTGTTCTGAAGCTGAGAAAATGAGAGCAAGATCATCCCCAATCTTGGTGCATGCAGTACATTGGTGGCCCGAAGCTTGTTGCCAGCTTCTATTTAAAATATTATGGTGCCTCTTCCAATAGTGTTACATTTTTCCTTGATCCCATAGTGATTTGAAAATTCATCTACTCCTCCCAGTAGCTCGAGAAAAATTCTCAAACTCCCGTCATGTGAGAAGATGCTCCATTGTCAGTATACCAAATCTCTAGAGAGGCCATGCTTGATGCACAAGAAAAATCTTCTTCAATTCTATATGTCAAAAATAAAACATCATGATCCCTCTATTCATCCATGATTTCTAGAGAACTGTGTGAACCCTTCCGAGCTGATGTTGCAACATTGTCAGACCTTCGTTCCATTACAAAACTTCCTCTTATGTTACCCATATTTTTCTCTGATGCCAAGTGAAAATATCAAACTGAAACTATATTGCAGTGATAGGTTTATTTCGCCTCATTATATTGTGATAAGTTATATACAAATTATTTAGTGAATTGTGAAATAAGAACAACTACAAAATTCACTTAACCATACAAAGGAAATAGAACATAATTCATATATCACAATAGAAAAAATCACATGAGCACAACTATTTTTGGATAATTGTCCCCAAAAAACCCAATGCATGAAAACTGGTGCAACAGATGAGGGTTTCTTTTATTATTCAACAAGGGAAATTATTTTCAATAATTTGATGAGCTCACTTCTAGAATACACCTGAGATAAATTCTCTGAGTCCTTCGGGATAATTTCTGACACCTGGGGGGAACCCTAGCTCCCATTACATCCTCTACATGGGCTTTGCTACAGTCCCTTTACTGGGTTGTGTCACCCTGCATGGGAACTTAGTGTTTCTACTCAACGTTGTCCCCTTTGCATCCTCCTCCTGCCTTTCTTTGCCTCTATTGACTTCCCTTTTGTTCTTTTGCCTCTGCACCTCTGCCTCTACAACCTCTCCCTATGAAATATAATTATATTCCTTCATAATTGATTTCCTTCGGGTACTGAGTGTGTGCCTGACTGAATTTATAAATGACCCTCAAGCCTTCACTTATAATCTTATTGTTGATGAATCAACGACCCATATTATATCTCTAATCAATGACTAAGATTAAAACATGAATTAATATTTGTTTTCTAGAATATTCTCATTCTGTTTTATTAATACCCTTTAATTTTTTAATTTCCCTAAGTTTAGACTGAGGGACCACATTAAAATAATTAATTATTTTAATAAAACATGAACTGAGCGGAATTTCCACAAATAGTTTATGGTTTATTTGGAATACCGATGTCCAAGCCTTCTCACAAAATATGATACTTGGAACACTTTCCAATGCTACAAAATCAACACAATGAACATTAATATGGTATGTTATAATGCCCATGTTGTTCTAACTGTCTTCTATGTCAATAAAAAATGGCCTTTGCTGGTGATGGTTTGATTGGTTTAAAATTTAGGGCTTCCAAAAAATACTTTGTAATTTAAGACTATTCTTTGTCAAAAAAAGTTGTTCAAAATCAAATCCATCATTTTTGAATCAATACCATTCAAGATATTGAATTTATATAAGGTTTCTCATTGTTTTTCCTCCAAAAACAATAGGACACTTACTGTCCTTAATGCATCAGTGTACAATAAGAATGGAGAAGGAATGACGTCACAACCGTAGGGTGCTTTGGGAGCCAAGTTGTTCTTATTTAGATAGAGAGGGTGCATGCATGATGCATCTTCTAGAATACCATGGGAGGCAAGTTGTTCTTACGTAAACAGAGAGGACACATGCACATGCCAACATTGTGATTTCCAAGATTAGCTTTCATTCCAGATTTAGCCTGTTATTCCTAGATTATGTTACTTCCCTATAATTAGTAGATTTTCTTTAGTTAAAAAAGAAGTTTTTTTTATAATTTGATTTTGGTTTAGCTCGAGGAAAGGTACTATAGTTATGTATATTTTAAATTTTAACGGGAGGTGTTAATCCCAAGGAGAAGGTGAAGGAAAGTAACATGAGTCTTATCTAGCTAAGACACATTTCCATAGGGTGCTAAGAACATGTATGCATGAAATTTAGCCACTTTATCCTAGGAAAATAGGTTAGGGCTCCAATATTATAAACCCTAAACCACTTCTTTATGGAAGTGTGTTGGGTCTCTCTTGGTTAAAAATGATTGGTATTTTGTAGTGATCTCATTGTAAAATTTCACCTTCCAACCAATAAAAGAAAAACATATTTGATTTTGAGCACTGCAAGTTTGTGCAGTTTGTTGTTGATAATTTTCAATTAGTTATGTGTTTTTTATTTGTAGATATTACATAAAAACGACATTTTTGAGTGTTCATTGATTATTATACAAGATTTATGATTGGAGACAAAATTATCTCCCCTAAGTCAATGGAAAATCTAGAATAACAGAGAGACAAGGTGTTGATTTTTGGTATCATCGTATGTGCTCTAAGTCTTAAAATTTGTAGGGAGGCTTAGACGCATGTATTCCAAAGAACCCAGAAATCGTTTTTGGAAATTCCATCACAATTGTGTTTTATTAATATAAGTAATTATTTTTAATGGAAGCCTAAGTCTAAACTTAGGGAATTAATAAAACATGGTCTGAATATTCTAGAAAAAATATGGATATCAAGTCAAGTTAATCTTCGCCACTTATTAGTGATTTAATCTCAGTCGTTGAAGATTCAACTATAATATTATAAGAAGAACTTGATGGGAATTTATAAGAACACACTAAGTGAGTCTACACATCAATTTTATCAAGTGAGAAGTGCTCAACAAAAGAGAAGATCATCAATTTGATTCGATTGCAGTGAGGAGAAGTGATAGTTCCTATTGGAAGATCTCTTCATGAGCCATGAATACTTTGCAGAGAAGATAGAGAGAAATATGCAAAAGAGGAACCGTAGAAGCTACACAGAGGCAGCACATAGGTAGCACTGCATCCTTGAGGTGATCAGTGATTTTGTTGAGGATCAATCAGATCCAGTTCCGAAGTTTCGGGGTGTGAGACTAAAGGGGCTCGAAGATTAGATCCAGCGAGCAGAAGATATGATAGAAGGCGCTGATGCAGTTCCTAGCCAGGGGGACAGAGATCTGCATAGTGGCAGCGTAGATACTATGTGGTGATGTCCAGTTCAGTGTTGGGTCAGTGTTGGATATCTAGTGTTAGTGTGAGGTATTTCTCACTAGTTCTCTATCAGTCAGATTCTCTGTGTGGATGGCTAGTAATGCATCTGAGTTTGTATTCATAACTTCTTCTCAATAAAAAAACACCCTTAATTGTTGCAACAATTTTCCCACATTAGTTTTTTTCCGAGGAATTAGTCCAAAAATAATGGTGTCATGTGTGTTTATATTTCTTCTTGTTCCGATCATGTTTTCACGTTTATTTTTCCGCAATTTATTTATGTAGTGAAGGTTGAAATGTATTTAATTTAGTATTTACTTGTAAATAATTGTAAATAACTTGCATGATTAATCAAGTATAAGGTGTAATATCATTTTTCTACAATAGTGATTCCAGGTTTAGGAATCCTCAAATGGTTTTAGAGCTTGTATAACAACGCAGGAGAAGAAAGAGACAATTCTGGAAAATTTCAGTGGTGAAGAGAAGGAGGGAGATCGAAGAGCTCTGTAGGTAGCATATCGACTACCCAAGGGATTGTGTAGTCTAAGATAGGAGGGAAATATTTACAAGGGAATCTCTCTTTGAGTGATTCAATAGAGAGATACGAATACTATTTTTCAATTGTCAGTGACAGAGGGAGCAACACAACAACAAATTCAATGTAGATTGGCTTTGAATTATGTTTCTGAAGAATGGAAAGTATTTTTCTAGAGTATGTTGGGTAGAGAGAAGTTACTAGACAGGGAATGAATGTGGGAAAATATTCAACAGGAATACATGTGTAGATACTTAATCAAGTGCAAGATTTATGGCAACAACAGTAGTGGGACGAAGATGAATGAGGAGGATGAGAATGCAAGACTTGCATCTAAGGGGAAGCAAGAGGAGTGGAGGCATAAAAAGGATGTCACAAAGATAAAATTCTTCCAATGTGGCAAGATGGAACATTATGGTACAAATTATCCTCTCAAGAATAATAACAAGGATGAGAAGCAAGATCTGCAAGATAAAACTGTGAGGATCGAGGAGGAATAATTTGCGATGATTTCCCACATATCTCCAGGGGAGAATTGGGGTGATCTAGATTTGTAGTTCGAGAGAATGAAAACTAGGCAGTATACTTAACGAGTCCACCTGATGGATCATTACCTTGCTATGGGAGTGAAAATCAGAAGTAGCAGGATGGACAAGTGTCGGTTGGTGCATAGAGGTGTCGAAGTGACAAAGAAGTGGTTAGTGAGCATCAAAGTCTAAGAAATGTAGAGCATAGTTGGCAGCAGTACAAGAAGGAAAAACACAGATTCAACTACAATGCATTGGCTTCATAGGGTAAACAGAGAGACTAGTAGCCGTCAGAACTTCAGTATCAAATGCATCATGTTGAACACTTAGTTCAGTATTGGATGTTTTTCTGTTGCATCAGGCAAAAAATTTGCAGTGAAATAGCAGTTGGAAGCAGTACGTAGGGTCAACAACAACATAGATGTAGCAACACAGTAGCTGGTGGACATAAGTGTTAGATATCAACAACATAGAGAGAGATGTTACAAAGTCAGGGTAGTACTTCAACTAGATGTACTGTTAGAGCACATTCGTTTTTAAGAGGGAGAGTTGATTTATGGTAGCATCAGATGTGATGTAAGTTCAAAATTTTTTAGGGAGGCTTAGACATGTATATTCCAAAGAACCCAGAAAGTGTTTTTGGATATTCCACCAAGATTGTATTTTATTAAAATAAATATTTTTTTAATGGAATCCTATGTCTAAAATTAGGGAATTAAAATAATGAAAGGGAATTAATAAAAAAGGGTGTGAATGTTCTAGAAAAATAAAGAGACCAAATTAAGTTAATCTTAGTTGTTGATTAGAAATTTAACATCCACCATTAAAGACTAAAAAAGAAGATTATAAGAAGGATCTGATGGGGTTTTGGAAAAACACACTGAGTGAGTCTGGAGATCGATTTTTTTAAGTGAGAAGTGCTCAATAGTGGAGAATATCATCAATTTTTTTCTTTTGAAGTGAGGGGCAGTGTTAGTTCCAGTTGGAAGATATTTTCTTGAGCCAGGAATAATTTGAAAAGAATTCGGAGAGCAGTACACATAAGAGATAGCATAGAAGCTACATCGAGGTAGCAGAGAGCCACGCAAAGGAAGTCCTACAACCTTGAGGATATTAGTGATTTTGCTGAGGATAAGACAGATCCAGTGCCGAAGTGCCAGATGTGAGACTAATTGGGCCCGAGTAACAGATATAGCCAATAGAAGATCCAACATAAGGAGCTGACGTAGTTCCTATATAGGATGATGTATATCTACACAATGGCATTGAAGATACTACGTAGAGGTAGCATGGGTCTGTCCAGTTTAGCGTTGGGTCCATGTTGGATCTCTAATGTCAGTGTGAGGTATTCCTCATTAGTTATCTGTTAGTCATATTCTTTGTGTGGATGGTTAGTAAGGCATCCCAGTTTGTATTCAAAACTTATGCCTAATAAAAAAACCCTCAACTGTTGCACCAGTTTTCCCGCATTGGGCTTTTCTATGGACTTAGTATGAAAATAATGGTGTCATGTGTGTTTATATTTATTCTTGCTCATATCTTGTTTCCATGTTTATTTTTTCACAATTTATTTATGTTTCAGGTTGCAGTGTATTTAATTGTATAACAAAATAAATAAATTGTATGATTAATGAAGTAGAAGGATTAATATTATTTTGTTGCAATAGGGATTACGGGTTTAGGAATTTTCACACAAGGAACCCAATTCTTTTCCTTAAAGTAAATATATGACATATTGGGGCTTACCAAGAATCCGTAGTATGCTTCTCTCCTTCTTTAGCTTGGAAGCTCCAATTCCAACTTCGATTACCAAAACTAGGACGTGCACAATGAAATAAAAGAAGCCAAGAAACTACGAGATCTATGCAAGCCAATAAAATACCCTATTCAACATATCAACATAGTATTGAAATATATGAAATAAAAACATCACATATAGGAAAACAGATAATTATTTTCATTAATATAAATGGAAGGGGATTTCAACCATAAGTAGCAGTCTATCTTGTAGAAGAGCTCCTCCAAGTTGTTGACTTTTCATTTCCTTGTAAAAATATGCACCTCCAATCATTCTAATGTATGAGATAATAACCACTCAATACAACAACATAAGGGAATAGTCACTCTCCAAAATCCAACCATTACCATTTTCATATCCAACATGGTAAATATATATAAGTGTGGGGAAAGGTGGGAGTTCTTATCCAATTACCATTACAAGGTTTTAGATCCAGCTTTGATGGAGGGATAGGATCAAAGGACAATTGATGAAAAATCCAAAATAGGGTAGGATAGGATTCAAATGTTTTATCTAAGGAAAGTGGTTGAAACAACTTTTGGAAACTCCTAGAAGGTGAAGCTTCCAGAATCCCGATCATTCTTTCTGATTTATAGAACCAACACATGTGAAAATCAGAGAAACCTGCCAGTGACCAACATTGGCCATAGTAGAGAAACCTGTAGGTGGTCTCACCTGAGTAGGAAAACAGGGAATGCTGGTCATGAAACTAGCTCAAATGATGTAGTCTAGGGCTGAAAGTCTATGGAATGAAAGGAAAATTCTTAAGGCTTTGTGCAAGATGGTGATAAGGGGAATATGATGTTGATTGATCCCATTAGGAGGCTCATTGATCATCTGTGCCAAGATAGTCTATAACATTGAATTTCCAGCTTTCTAAGGTTTTCTATTTGTATTATAGTTGTAGGAAGCATCCCCCCTCCCTCCAGCCCCTGGAAGAGAAATCTGAGCGAGACAAATTAGAAAAAACATTCTAGATGTTTCAAGCACACTCCCTACCATTTCGTGAGTATTACACTCCCAAGGATGCTCCCAAAGCCAAGTAGAAAATTCTCAAGGCACTCCCTAGACACTTCCTAGGGGTTCCTTGGGCACTATCTAGATAGGCTCCCTAACGGGAATGGTAATTTCTTAAAGAAAAATTTAAATTGACATTTAATAAGAAGGAAATGTCAACCTAAATTTTACTTTAATTTTTAACATTACCATTAATCTTTTCAATATGTTTGAGAGTGGTTGCAACCTATTTTTCTAGATAATTCCTTCTCCTTCATCTAATAGAATATATAGGTTCATGTCCTAAAAGTCTTGAAGTAGGGGAGAGCCCTCTAATTGTCTCAAAAATGCATTGATATTGTCCATTGACATGCTTAACATGGGGTTATTAAAATATAGAAATTTGACAATGTTCTTATCTACAGTAGGATTCATGTCTAGGCCATTTAATTCCATATGAAGAAGTGGATATCTACAAGGGTCCTTCTGCAAGTGAAGATATTTATGAATATCTACACAGTCTTCCTTGATTTCATGTAATGTCAATTCCAAAGGAATCAAATTTGGTGACAAGAGAGACAAAAGAATTACCACTACAAATAACTTGGAGATAAGATGGTTTTATAAAGAAAAAATATAATTTTCTATAGATATTTATAGAAGATACATAGCTAAACTAATAATAATTTATTGTTTGAAAAAAAGTACCATTTTTCTTCTCCATTTTCCCCATAAACTAGTGTGCAAGGCCTGATAAACTACATGTCAAGAAATCAGACTATAGGAGGTCCCACTCGCAGGAAAAAAATAGATTTATGGAGCACTGGCTAAGGAACATATTGAAACCTCAGTGTATATTGCAATTTTTTTTCCATTGAAGCCCTTGATGATACCTGCAACTGTTCATATGGGAAATTTCACATATTGGTATTTTCAATGTGTTGTGTTATTTGCACCAATGCATAATGTAAGCCATGTCTATAAGGACATCTCACAAAGGGATAATTTTAACAAATATTGAGAAGAAGTAGCATCCCATTTCTACTTTTCTCTTCAAATATGGTACATTTGATATATCTTTGCAAGTTAACGGTATGGACTAGACAATATCAACAAATTCTTAAAATTACATAATTCAGAGTCCTGACAAGAATATTGATTAGTGAAAATAGAGCAGATTGTGGTAAGGTGGTGAGATAGGATGGACGATAATAGAAAAAATGGTAGTAAAGAAAAAAATTACATTAATTCAAGTTATTATATGGTATAAAAATGGAGAGAGTTGTTAGCTATTATCCACATTTATACAAATGTCTATATAATGAAATTCCTTATATATGGAGAAAGTTATCTTCAATGGTCTAGAATCTTATTTGGATAGTATCAGATAAGTAAATGACCACCTAGATAACTCTTTCATACAATTTTTGAGCTTCTAGAACTAACATTGTTGATATCCTTGTATTTAGAAGAAATGATCCAAAATTTGAAAAAAATTTGGTGATTCCCTTGCTGTCATGAATTGGATGTGTGGAAAATATAGGATGGAAAAGTTGTTCTCAATTTTTGAGGATATTTTCCCTATTATTAGGAAATTATAAATCTTTCCAAAATACTTCAATCCAAATAGCTCAGGAGCTGTAGGCACCATTATAGATAGTTGTACTCCATAACGAAATCCTAGTATAGAAGAAGAGATATAAACAAATCTTGGAATATTTGAGGCAAATAATTGAAATGCCCCTATCATAAAATCCTATGAAGTTGTCATCTGAAATATCTAGGGAATAGACATTTGATTTCATGTTTAACATCCAATTTTTTAATAAGTAAAACTGATCACATGAAATAACTCTTTTCTACTTGTGAGAAAAATAATATACCCATAACATTGATTAACAAATCTTCATCAACGAAACAAAATGAGAATCCCAAAATAGCAAATCTCACATAATCTTCCAAGACAACCTTACCTCTAAGATTCCCATTGAGTTTGAAAACACCAATCATCGCTAATAAGATCATGATATTTGATAGGCCTTAAACTAGTCATATTTGTGCTAAATTATTAAGAACTGCAGCCCTAGAAGAAACCCCACAAAAGAACACTACAAAAAGCAGCCAAAATTCAGCTTTCACCAAAACTTGGTGAAAATTTAAATCTTCTCCTTGTATTGGTATTCTATTTTTTTGGAAAAATCCTTCTCCTTGAGAAAATAATGTATCTTAGTCCATGTCCTCAAATTCATGAAACATGGGTGATCCCTTTAATTATCTATGAAATTCATTAATATTTTCCTTTGGCATGCTTGACACAAGGTTATTAAAATATAGAGATTTTACTTCTTATATGCACTAGGCTTCATCTCTAGGCCCTTTTCTACCTTTCAAAGAAGTAGTTCTCTACAAGGGTCCATCTACAAGTGAAGATAATTTTTTACATCTACACGGTCTTCCTTGATTGTATGTAAAGCCAATTCCATAGGAATCAAAGTTGGTGACAAGAGAAATAGAAGTATTACCACTGCAAATAGCTTGGAGATAGGATTATTTTCTAAACAAGAAAGATAATTTACTATAGAAATTGACATAATATACAGAGCTAAAATAATGTTAATCACTTGATGAAAACAAAGTACCATTTCTCTTCTCTATCTTCCCTAAAAATTGGTGTGAAAGGCCTAATAAAATACATGACAAGAAAGAAGACTACAAAAGGACCCACTGCGAGGAAAAACAAAAGATTTACGGAGCTACCTAGATAAGGAACCTAGTGAAAAATTCTATGTATATTGAAACACTATGTCTAATGAAGCCCTTGAGAATACCTCCAACTCTGCCCATGGGAAATTTCTCATATTGGTATTTGCACCATGTTGCACTATTTTCACCAATGCATAGTGTGAACCACATATGTAAGGAAAAAAACAAAGGGATAATGTTAATAATCAATAGCATTCCATTTATACTTTTCCCTTCAATTATGGTGCATTTCATTTCTCTTCACAAGGTAATGGTGGGGATCCAACTTCGTAAAATTACATAATTCCGAGTTCTGGAAAAGAACTGGCCTGGTTAAAATATATCAGATTATGGTAAGGTAGTGAGATAGGATGTATGACACTAGAAAAAATGGTAGTAGAGAAACAAGTTACATTTTAGGTTCTTATCTGGTATAAAAGTGGAGAGAGATGCTAACTATTATCCACATTTATATAAATGTCTACATTATGAAATTCCTTATACATGGAGAATGTTATCTTCAATGGTTTGGAATCTTTTTTGGATAACATAAGGTAAGTGAATAACTACCTAAATAACTATTCCATATACTTATTGAGCTTCTAAAACTAAAATTGTTGATATCCTTGGCTTTAGAAAAAATGATTCAAAAGTTGGAATTTTTTGGTGATTCTCTTTTTGTCATGAATTGTATGTGTGGAAGATATAGGATGGAAATTTTTTTCTCAATTTCATTGTCCAAGGAGATTCAAAGAATGAAATTTATTATTAACACCATTTTTTGATCCTTGTATTTAGAGTACTGGATATGTATATTGAATTCTTATCCAAAGGACACCAAAGGGAAACTGGGAAATGGATACCATTACAGTATAGCTATTTCCGTGTTCAAGAATACTTCAAATTAGTTTTTCAATGTGAACCTTCATTGTTGGGATTACAATTGTAGTACAGTTTTCTGTTACCGTTATGATATTTTGAAATTGTAAAAGCAGAGAAATAAGCCTTAAACACTCGACATACTTATATGGTTTTCTGAGTTTGTTTTTGAAAAGAATAGGAGATTCAAAGAAGCGCCGATAGCCTCACTCGGTATAAATGTATTTTTATTCCACTCTAGATGGACTTATGAATCATTGAGGCATAGGATCAATTTGTTTCTTGCTATGTGGCTAGATTAGAGACAATTTATGGTATTTTAGAGTCAATATAGTTACATATCTTGAGGATATATCCATTGGAAACTATAGAATGCAAATGTGCATAAAAAAAATGTAGATATCTCCTTTTTTAAGTTGAAATTCAGACCTCTTTTTCTGAGAAAAAGTTATTCTATCGATAGTCAAGTAAACGAATGTATATCTCTCTTGTTTTATAGTTAGAATTTACACCTCTTATTTCTGAGAAAAAACTATTCTATCGACAATCTACTTTTTTTCAACGGTATGGTCTATATTGTAACGTATGGAGTGGCTAGTGGGGAAATATATTCCAAAAATCATGTCTAAAACTTCCCCTCATATTATTGGTGTTTATTTTTACCTAATTTGGGTTTAATTAATATAAAAACTACATTTTCTTACCAAGAAAATAATATCCATCCTATATACCATGCTTTTGACAAATGTGGGTGATTGTTACTTGTTTGTGTTTAAGTTCTAAAAAGCAAGAAAATGTAATTCTAATTAGACTTCAAAAAATGTCCCCATATTTCATTCTTAGGCTCAAAAAAATCTTTTTAACATGTTAGGCTCATATCTGCATACCAATGAATCCAGATTTTAGAAATCGTATTCCCTTGCCAAATCCCACACTAACACCCTTGAACATTAGCGACCTTGGGAAAAGAGTACTTTGTCATCTTAAAAATGTACCTTTGTGTTTCACCAAGAGAAAGAAGGTTCTTTTACACACAATAATATATATATGAAAAATATTATATTGACGATGTAAATGAATAATTTTTAATAAAAAAATGAGTAAAGTGTATGTACTTAGGAATAATACACCTAGCCACAATATTATTTCCAATATATATATATATATATATATATATATATATAATCTCATAGATAGATGAGATTAGAATGTTCTTTCAAGATAAGAATTTTAGACAAAATTTCAGATAAGCTTAATGGATGGGAGAGAAAAATCTATTAACATGCTTAGCTGGAGAAAGATGCTAATTTTTAAGCATAAGAGCATCGCGGGAGAAAATTACGGGCTTTTATGAAAAGGCATAGGAAATTGGATTAAAAAAATCCACAAAAGTGGGATGCCACTAAAGGAAACTTAATCTTGAAATAAGGGTATTAAATAAACTTAATCTTGAAATAAGTGTATTAAATAAGCATTGAAAGGATCAACTAGCTGTAGTTGGTCTGGGAGGGAAAGGAATTATTAGCTTAGGGGTGGACTGGATGAAACAATTCTAGGTTGGGTGGAGAGAAGGTGTGGATTTCCAAGTACCCTGCTGGTGATTTATTTAAATTTTTTGTGATTTATTTCTTTAATGAAAAAAATTATACATGTGTATTGAAATTGTATGAATTATTTAATTCTTGAGGTTGAATTAATAGTGGATTGTATTTTATGTATATTAATTGATTGGAATATAGCAGGAAGTGGTGGACATTAAATAATATTTATTACCCCTACATGCCTGCTTAGTTCAATCGCTACAGTAGAAGGTATATTAATACTAAGTTTAAATTTATTAAACTATAAAGATAATTGGTGTTAACTAAAGTCTATTCAACCTTGAAATTGTATGAGCCCTTTTTTAATGGTTCTTATTGTAAACTATGGCAACTGTAAATTGGCTATTATGATCTAATCATAACAAAGTAATTAATGAAACTGGTAAGCACCGAGAATGAATCAGATACCAAGGAAATGTGGTAAGAAGATACAAACATATCATTAATAGAATAATAATGAGTAAATAAATATTTTATCAATATTTCAGGTGATTCATAAACATGGAGGAAATAAGACTCAGGTTGGGTAGAAAAAAGTTCGTTTCAAGTTAATTCCACATGAATTCTAAATTGAATAATTAAATATTATTTTGCTACCTAAATGTGACATGTTTTATTTCTATGAATTATATATGTGATTTGAGTTGAGGTTTAAATTAGAGGAGGGTACATATAGGTGTATTTTCTAGAAGTAGGTGACTCTGTGAGGCTTCAAAATAAGGCAAGAGGATTATAGATTTTAAATTCACCGATGAATAAATCCATTTCCTTATGAAGTGTGAAATTTTGGTTAAGGGGTTGTTATTTTTATGAACTATCATTATGTTATTGATATAACCGACCTCTCTACATTGTATAGTCGATTACCTGCCTTGCAATCACACCCACTATCAAATTCATCCACAAAATCTCCACTATATTTAACAGAAATTAAATTAGCTATAGTTACTCCCTTCATCTTTCTTTATCCTTCTATCTCAAAGAGAAAAAAAATGAGAATTCATAATAATGACCTTGAAACAATTTTATTAATAGAATGTGTTATTTTCCATGAATCTCCTCTTTTAGACTGGGTAAAATTGAAAAGGTAAAATGCAGTAATATGCAAGAGTACAAGAATCAATCACAATAACAATAATAATTGTTATATAAGTCATAACAGTGAGCATAGCATCAAGACAGTGATTCAAACAATTGTAATTGAATGAAATCATTTACATATCAATTGTAGCGGCTAAATAGCCAGCAAAATCATGTGGAATTAAATACATTTTTGAGCATGATTCGTAATACGCAATAACCCGAGGACCGGAGATGATAAATAAGTAGGTATGATATTTGTTTTGAATATAATCCATTCGATAGTTGGGAGGATTTTCTGCATGGTTCACATAGTCTTCTCACATCATAAAAATAGAAAACAAAAAAATAATAGTCAGTTGTTGACTAGAACACATCTAAGTGGCCAAAAATTTCACTAGTATTGCTAGGGGATAGCTGGAAATAAAACCCAATAATCAAGTGGGATATCACGTGTAATACTACCTTATCAAATAAAGAGAAAATATTTCCAGTGGGTCGCATTGAAGTAGTGAAGGTGTGTAAATTTCCGTTATAACAACAAAACACTCAAAGAAATAATGCTCATTGTTACTAACTAATCCTTAAACTATAAGAAGAAGGTGATAATCAGTGAATAAAGTAATATTCCATGATAGATAAATCTAATCATTAACCCACCATCCCCCTCCCCCCCAAAAAAAATGATGGAATCTAAAGATTTGCAGAAGTGAAGGACTTTCCACTGGTTTAAAATGGTTTGATTATGTTCAAAATCAGTTGAATGGTGTGCTAATGTATTTTCACTATCCGTGAATAACTAGTAGATACACCTAGACCATGATAATATGTTAAATAAAAATTTAGATATTGAGTATTGATAAAAGGAATAATAATCAAATTCTGTAAAAAAAAACGATATAAGAAACTAACCATGGAAACAGATCCTTTGTTGTATAGGATGGTATAAAGCGTAAATATTACTTTTATAAATCTAGCTAACAAGTGTTATAGTTGTATTCATATCAAAATCAAGGTACAAGCTGAAAGTAAATGCTAACATCATGCATTCTGTTAAAACACCTTGGCGCCACAAAATAGGTAAATGAAATAAAGTAACTTCAAAATAAGAACATACATGACAAATTGAATTAAATGGGTACTAAGTAATTTGAAATACACAGATTCAGGACCAAATTACCCATGTTTATACATATTCAATTTAGAAATCCTCATTATTAAGTGTAATGTTTCATAAGAAAAAATATTATAGTACCAAAGTTGATGATTATAATTCACCTGAAGACTAATTGTATTTCTTTCAAACTAGAGTAACATAAATCCGTAATACATTGTACAAGAAAATGTATGATGCAATGTTGTGCCTACAATATAGAACCTAAAATTTAGCATTTTGTGGATATAATTTAAGTGGTTCGACACTTTATTTAGCAACAACTAACTGATAGAGAGCTAAATCAGGCGAGTGGTGACCGGTGGGAAATTTTCATGAGATAGGAAACACATCAACCTATGAAACTGAGCAGGTTAATAGTCACAGAGTCCATAGCTAAAACCAATAGAGAATACCCAGCTAAGTGAACATTGACTTACTTCTCCTATAAAAGTAAAAGGAAGTAAATAATATGCCTGTGCTGAGTCCTGAATGATTGCTCAACTGATCACTTAAGAAAGTCAACCGAAGGAATATTACCTATTGTGGGTACCCAGCAATACCTTCATATTACGATTTCTGGAAGTAAATTGGAAAAAAAAATTTAAAGGGAAAATAATCGAAGCCATATAAGTAAAACAAATAACAAAAATAAGACAGATAATGTGTTAACTAATGAACAAGTGATCTCTCCATTTCCTTCATTGAAATCATATTACATTTATACTTCAAAAGATTAGTTATGACTAACTGATCTAACAACTTATAACTTCCTAACTAACTAAATATTTAGAATCCCATAGGATCCTGCAAAGGTTTTGTAGGAATTTGTTAAGGAAGTTGCTCATCTTCTTCATCTAGCTCAGTTCTTGCCATTTCTGTCATTGTTTCTATAGAAGCACTTGCATCAACTAATTCCTCATTAGAAACAACGGAATTATCATCATCAACCAGTTTCTCATCATTGAGAGAAAGAAACTCCACAGACTAATCTAATATAGGAATACCCCTTTTAGCATGGGGAAGTATATTATCAGATTCGTAATAAAACTTTTGAGGCACAAACTTTTCTATTTTATTTAGTTGTTTATCAACAGTGAGAGAATATTCATCAGTTTCAAGAAAAATTACATCTCTTGACAAAATAAAATTTTTGTTCCCTTGATCACATAATTAGTATGCCTTAGAAGTCATGGAATACCCTAAAAATATGCATTTTATGCTTCATTCACTTAGCTTATTCCTCTAATGTTTAAGAATCAAAGCATAACATTGAGAACCAAAAATTCAGAAATGTTTAATAGCAGGAAGATGAATATACCACATTTCATATGGATTTTTGTTGTTAGTGACAGAGGAAGGGCACCGATTTCTAATGTATGTTGCACATAGCATGGCTTCTCCCCAAAAAATTAATTTTACATTCTTAAAAAACATCATTCACCTTACCATATTAAGCAATGTTCGGTTCATTCTTTCAGCAACACCGTTTTGTTGTAGATTATATGGTATTGTGGTCTAGTGTTTGATTCCATTCTCTTGCAAATATGTTTAAAAAGAATGTGAAGTATATTCTCCTCCATTATTAGTCCTTATAGTACCAAGAGTAAGTTGTGCTTCATTTGTTATCAAGAGAAAAAATTTCTTAAACACATAAAAAACTTGTGATTTTTCTTTAAGCAGATAAACCCAACACATCCTCGAATAATCATCGATAAAAGTGAGTATGTATTTATTTCCATTTGTAGTTGGTACACGCATTAGACCACATAAGTCAGAGAGTATGAGACTTAATTTTCTTGTAGCTCTAGGCCTAGAATTCTGAAAAGACTGTTTGTGATGCTTGCCCAATATACAAGCATTACTCGGGGTAAATTTTCTGGGAACTGTTGGAAGGTCCCATAATCCCCTATTGTTTCATAATTCGAATACTTTCATAATTAAAATGACTGAAGCATGCATGCCATAATAAATAACATGGCATAGTATCATTTTGCTGAACCAAATAAGTTGTGTTCAATGCAATAGACGACATACCATGCAACTTTAATAATTTATCTTCTTCCACACCAGACATTACAGTTTTATTGTCAGCTGCTATTCTAATTTCTACTTTACCATCAAATATGTGAATGGAATGTCCCTCCTGTCTTATTTGTGTAAGAGATAACAAATTTCTTTTGGAACTACAAAATGTAAAGAACATCATTCAAAATATAATTTGGAAGTCCAGGAATTTTTAACTGAATTGAACCAATCCCTGATGGTTTGGTTTGGGACTTATCAGCAAAATACACTACTTCGTCAATATTATCACTGAATTGATCAAACAAATATTTTTGAAAGGTCATATTACATGTGGCACCTGTGTCTAGAACTCGACTATCATACCATGAAGAAAAAGAAGTACTAAAAACGTCTTCCATCTAGAAATTACAATGTGCAACAACATAATGTGCATTCTCAGAAGACTATCCTCTGTCTGGAATTATATGATCTTTCTTTTCAAGCAATTGTTCTCTTTTTTCATTAATTTTATCCCAGGGAATTCTGAAATTTGCAGCAGTATGTCCATGTTTACCACATCTAATACATTTTATAGCTGGTTTATTAGAATTTTTTTTTTTTGTTCACTCTGCTGTCTACCTCCCTGAATATTTCTGCCCCCCTACCTTTATAATTCTTCCTACCTCGACCTATATTACCTTTAGTATTTTTCAAAGATTCCCCTCAGTTTTTTGGTATTTTTGAGCAAGACATAGGGTTTAGGTACTAGAACTATGTGATGCTTCTTTCTTACCAAAAGCCTTCTCTCTTTCTGCAATTTTCCCTAGTAATTTGTCAAAATATATATCTTTTAACTGCCCAATAGATTGGAGAGATTCCAAGTAGTGTGTATAACTAGGGTAAAGAGCTTTTATAAAGGTAGTAAGTGAAAAATAAACTTTAACTCCAGTACATTCAATTTCATGATCGATGGATTTAATTTTGGAGGCATGTTTTAGAGGATCATTATCGCTCATTTACATATTAAATAACTTTAACAATAACTGAATTATCTCCAATTTAGAATGTGAATCATAAAGCTCTTTTAATTTTTCTATGGCATCATAAGTTGTTTTACTCTGAGTAATGTATCTGGTTACCTCTCCTAAGATTGAAGAATATATTAAGGCAAAGGCCTTCTTATTCTTACTTTGCCAGATTGCAAGTTGTTTCTGATCATCAGGCTGCATCGGTACATTCTCTCCTTCTCCTTCACAAACTCTATCCCATAATAATTTAATATAAGAGTATTTTTAACTTTCCTAAATCACTCTTGGTAATTTTCCTTTCCAGAAAGGGAAATCCCAATTAAAGACACCAATGCGTTCATCTTTTTCAGATAATCTTAAAAAAAATCTGATTTAAATCACTAGCACAAAATTCCGTTTTTTCTTTCTTTTTTTAACTCTTTCAAGACACAGATTTTTCTTAGAAACACACTAATTTAACATAAAGATTCTAAGACACAACAAGGCACAATTTTTCTTTAAAAAAATTCTTTTAATTTACTAGGGAAACCACAACGAAACACAGTAGTGTTTAATGATTTTGATTCAACCAAAATTAAACACATAATTTTCTTAAAAAACTATATTTTTAATTCATTGATTCAGTAAGTCTCCAAAGCACTCTTCACAGCATTCGATGATGTGCCACAAAATCCTAACTGCAACAATAGATGATTGAAGTAAAAATTTTCTCACCAAGAAAAAAAAAAAAAAAACCTTGGTCTGCTCTGATCTGATCACAAACAAAGTGACACTAGCGGTGGCAATCAGGAGTTCTCACACCACATTCCTCCTATGAGAAGGAAACGAGCAACACATCTTACCACAGACAATCCATATTACACGTAGATTGACAACCCTTCTTACACGCAGAAAACCAAACACTACAATCACAACAACAATTCACATCAAACCCAACACAATCTACTCTACCTCCAACGTGGTCCTCAAACACCTCCAGTGATTACACCAATCGTTGATATCAAGCGCTCTTCTAGATTCAGGCGTTAGAATTGCTCTGATACCACTGTTAACTAATGAAAAATTGATCTCTCCATTTCCTTCATTGAAATTTGATTACATTTATACTTCAAAATATTAGTTATGACTAACTGATCTAACAACTTATAACTTCCTAACTAACTAACTGTTTAGAATCCCGTAGGATCCCTTAGGATTACAAAAGAATGTATGAAATATAATAAGTGGTTACCTAAATGAGCCAGAGACCAATAAATATGAGAAGAATAAAGTCGATGATTCTTCGTCATTTCGGGGAATAGGTTATTCTATATATCTACCATGGAAATTTGATTAAAAGCACAGATAATAAAATAATGAGAAAAGATACCTAACGAAGATAAAGAATGAGAAATATGTTCCAATAAAATGGATAACATGAAGAGCTACCTTAAACATTGATGCCAATGACTAACACTAGTAACAGTCGAAAAGGTTCACCGTATGTAGCTGAGAAACGAGGTCCTACATTCCATCCCCTGGTTATGCATGGAACACAGAGAAAAGGGAACCTTGGTAGATGGATACATCACACAAGTGGGAACCTTGTATGCACTAGCTATTCCAACATGTAGAAGGGAGACAAGAAACAAATGCTCATTCTGAGACATTCACCTGGAAATACTCTAGATAAGCCATGATGGCCAACATGAAGAATAATTCCAAGGGGAATAACCTACCAAAGCGATTAGGGTTAGAGGGTGCAAATGTGAGACGTTGGATCATTCTATTCCATAAGGGTTATTCATCCATCCTCGAATACATCATTCATTAAATATTCCTGCCATACCATATCCAGGGCACATGGCTCAGTCCTAGAGGGGTCAAAGCCATTGGAGCATGTTTCCCCATGCGCCTAGAAATTCATTGCATTAATCTAAGGGAAAAATAGACATACCCTGTTAGGTCCCTATATTACTAGTGTAGTCCCTTATTGTTGTTAGGGTAGCCCCCTTATTTTTATTGTTGTACCCCTATAGTCCCCATATTGTTATAATTGTGCCCCATAAAATTCCACTATTTTTATTGGTGTACCCTTACATTATTATTGTTAGGTTAGCTAGGATTATATTGTGACCCCATGGAATCCTATATATAGAAATTATTTTTTTCATTTGTATCATCCAAGAATTGTTCATTTATGTAATGTAAAGAAGGTTTCCCCCTCGAAGTGGTTGATTCTAAGGCATTGATCTCTCTTTTCTTCTATTTTGGGAGTTGTTTTCATAACATTTGGTATCAGAGCTTAGGATTCTAGGGTTTCACTGCTTCAAACAGATCATCATGAAAATTTCACTATAAATTTTTTTATACGAAGGTTCAGATGCTAAAAAAAGGCCATTTTTTAAGATATCATGAGGAACGCCGTGTACAAATTTCAGATCTTGGCTCACAATATTTTCAGAGATATGATTTGTGGAATTTAAGGTTTTTGCAGGCTCCTGAATTTCACCTCAAAGAGGTGATCTTGGGAAAATTGTCATAACTCTCTCTCTGAGCATCATATTGGAATTCTATAAAAAGTGGCTGAAAGTACATGGATTTTAGTTTTATGTATATCAATTTCCTAGTAGAAGGAGGAAATCGTGGCAGATGGCACACTGTACAAATTCACTTTACTAAACCAGTCCATAATTAGGTCATTCTGGGAGATCAGGCATAACCTTATTTTGAATAATCCAAATCAGGTCTGACCTATGGAATTGGAAAGAAGAATCAAAGGGATACTACAGGATTGGAGCTCAAATATTACAGAGATACATGAGTGTCGATATCGAGCTCCTCGAAAGCAAGAAAAAGGTGTGTATATTTTTTTAAAAATTTCATTAGTCTTGTCTGAAAAATTAGTTTCTTCCAATGGCATATTGAATCATAGATATTAGTATTGGGTTCTCTAATTCCCCCTAAAAATAATTCAACACCCAGTAAGCCCTTCGAAGGATCTACTATGACTCATGAAGAGGAAGAAGTGCAACATGATATATCAAAATTACAAGACCAAGTGCATCAAATTTCACTCTCACAAAGAGTAAGAAAAAATGAAATGGATGGTTTAAAGAAAGGCATGGAAGCTAAGATGGATGGTTTGAAGAAAGGCGTGGAAGTAAAGATGGATGGTTTGAAGAATGACATGGAAGCTAAGATGGATGCCATGGAAGCTAATATGGATGGTGTGGAAACTAATATGGATGGAATGGAAGCTAAGATTGATGGTATAGAAGGAAACATGGAAAATTTGAAGAAATACATGGAAGGTTTGAAGGAACGTTTGGCAAAGTTGCTACAAGAAAAGCTTCCAAATGGAGAAAAGGTAGTAGAGAAAAAAATAAATTCTAATCACAATTTCATATACTCTAATGTTGGATTTAAGACCCCCCATATTCCAAAGATCGATATGAGGAAGTTTGAAGGCAAGGATCCCATAACATGGATACGGCAAATGGAGCAATATTTTGATCTCCATAATGTCCAAAAAATGCAAAAGTTATGCATTGCAACTTTATATTTAGAAAAAAATACATTTTAATGACATCAATGACTTTTCTCTCATTAAAAAATGAATACTTGGTCAATTTTTACAGAGAAAGTGATAGCACATTATGAGAATACAAAGAGAAACACCTTCTTTAGCCAACTCATAAATTTTAAACAAAAGGGTTCAATGGTGGAGCACATTGATGACTTCCAAAAATTGAATATAAGGGTAATTGATATTCCATAAGAACACAAGATTGAGGTCTTCATAGGGAATTTAAAGGATAACATCCAACATGAGGTTCTCCTTTGGGAACCTGATTCATTTGAGAAGGCATTCAGGTTGGCAAGAAAAATTGAAAGTAAAATTATGGAGACAAGGAAGCCTACTACTCACATCTATAAAGATGGAAGTGTTGCTACTCCTAGAGTTCCACAACCTACAAGGTTGACACCACAATAATTGGAAGAAAAGGGAGAAAAATGGCTTTGCTATAGTTGTGATAACAAATACACTAAAGGTCATAAGTGTACTGAGAATAAATTATTTTACATATATTGTGAAGAAAAGGAATAAAATGAATAATAAACTTCAAAAGATGAGGATATACACTAGGAAAAAACCCTAGAGAAAGAAGAAATAAGGCTACCATATCCTGTAATGCATTAGCAAGAATTACCATTTCTCAAACTCTTAAGATAGAAGGACATATCAAGAAGAAAAATGTAATAATTTTGATTGATTTAGGTAGTGCCCATAATTTTATTCATTGTAAGGTAGCCACGGAATTGAATTGCTTCCTATACCCACCACCAAAGTGTCAAGTGATGGTTGCAAATGGAGGAACTATAAATTTCTCTGGAAAGTGACATAATATCAAGCTAACAATCGAGGAATATGTATTGAATAGTCCAATGATTTCCATTCCAATGGGAGGTGTTGATGTTGTACTAGGAGTACAATGGTTACAATCTTTGGGGATGGTAGCTTTTAATTTTCAAGAAATTTTCTTGAATTTTTTTTCGAAAGGAAAGGAATTTGAATTACGGGGTATCGCAGGGAAGCCGTGAAAGATAATAATCTCTAATGTCATGACAAATCTTCTGAAGAAAGAAGAAGAAGGCATAATTATGCAATTATGCTCACTAGAAGTTCCAACATCAAAATCATTTATTTCTCCAGACCTCCAAAATGTCTTGGACAATCATTCCAAGGTGTTTGAAACTCCCAAAGGACTCCCACCTATTCATGATCATGATCATGCTATGCATTTGATTCCAGGAAGTGTTCCTCGAAACATCAGGCCTTATAGATATCCTTATGTCTAAAAGAGAAAAATTGAATGTATGATTGCAGAAATGTTAGAGGTTGTTATAACTCAACCTATTCAAAGTTCTTTCTCTACTCTAGTAGTATTGGTACACAAGAAGGATGGATCCTGGCACATGTGTCTAGATTATAGGGAGCTCAAAGAGCTCAATATTAAAGATAAATTTCCCATTCCTGTGATTGATGAATTATTGGATGAATTACATGGAACAATTTATTTTACCAAGTTGGATTTCCATTCATGATATCATCAAATTATAATGAAGACTAAATATATTCTGAAAACATAATTTCGAAATCATGAGGGTCCTTATGAATTTTTGGTCATGCATTTTGGCCTTACCAATTCACCTTCTACATTTTAAGGGTCAATGAATTCCATTTTCAAACCCTTCCTTGGAAAAATTTTGTTTTTATTTTTTGATTATATACTAATGTACAACAGGTCTTGGAAGGATCATGTTCAACATGTTGACAGGGTGCTAGAACTGTTGGAGGAGAAAAAATTTTATGCAAAATCCTCCAAATATTTCTTTGGAGTACAAGAGGTGGAACATCTGGGTCATATTGTATATTAGGAGGGTGTGAAGGTAGACCTTAACAAAATTAAAGCAATTAAGGAATGGAAAGTCCCCACAACCATAAAGAAGTTTTGAGGATTGCTTGGGTTAACAAGGTCTTATTAAAAATTTGTTAATAATTATGGGAGAATAGCAGCAACTCTAACAACATTATTGAAGAAAGATGCATTTTCATGGACTCCTGAAGCAACTAAGGCCTTTTGTTTGAACATCTTAAGAGGAAATGTTCCAAGCACCAGTCTTAGCTATGCCAGACATCACAAAAACCTTTATTGTGGGATGTGATGCCTCAGGAAATGGAATTGGTGCTGTTTTATGCAAGAAGGAAGACCCATTTCTTTTGAAAGTCGTCCAATCAAATGAAAGTATTTAAAGAAAATTATTATGAGAAGGAAATGTTGGCAATACTACATGCACTAAATAAATGGTGACCTTACATAGTGGGAAGACACTTCAAGGTAAAAAATGATCATTATAGTCTTAAATACTTTTTGGAACAAATAATATCTTTAGAAGAGCAGGAAAAATGGGTCACAAAGATGTTGGGTCATGACTTTGAAATCATATAAAAAAAATAGAAGCTAAATGTTGTTGCATATGCACTCTAAAGAAAATATGTGGAGGTGGAAGCATTGCTTTGTGCCATTTCGTTATCCAACCAGATTAGATAACCAAAGAAATGGAGGAATGGAAGAATGACGAAGAAGTGTGGACACTCATTCAAAAGTTACAGTAAGATCCCAGTAGATCTGAAACATTTAGTTGGAAAAATGATTCCTTATGGTACAAAGATCAATTATATCTTTGTAAGAATTCCCAACTAAAAAAAAAATTTCTTTTGGAATTCCACACCTCTCCCTTAGGAGAACAGTCAAGGTTTTTAAAAACTTAATAGAGGTTGAAGAAATAATTTTTTTCGAATGGCATTAAATATGAGATTCAAAAGTTTGTGGCAGAATATTTGGTTTTCCAACAAAATAAAGTTGAGACAATTAAGAGCCTGGGTCTGCAAAACCTTTGTCCATTCCAAATCAACATTGGGAGGTGGTTTCAATGGATTTTATCACGGGTTTACCTATGTCCGAAGGAAAGAGTGTCATAATGGTGGTAGTTGATATACTTACCAAGTATGCACACTTTTGCGCATTATCTCATCCATTTAAATCAAATATAGCTGCTACTGCTATGGAAATAATTCAAAAGCTACATGGAAAACCAAAGATTATTGTAAGCGACAGAGATCCCATTTTCACTGGAAATTTTTGGAAGGAATTATTTTCTTGTTTGGGTACTGAAATAGCTCATGGCTCATCTTATCATACTCAATCCAATGGGAAAATCGAGATAGTGAACAAATGTTTGGAAGGATATCATCATTTTTTTTTATCTAATAAATAAACAAAATGGGTGAAGTGGTTACCTCTGGCTGAATGGTGGTATAACACTTCCATCCATACTGCAAAAAACATGACCCCATTTATGGCACTTTATGGATATCATCCACCATCCATCACATCGTATTTAAGAGAAAATTCTGAGGTTCAAGTAGTGGAATATCACATTGAGCATCAACAACAAGTTCTCCAGCTCATCAAGGATAACCTAAATTTTGTACAAAATCGAATGAAACAACAGGAAGAATAACATTGCAGCGAGAGAAGTTCCGGTGTAGGAGATTGTTTATTTGTATGGCTATAACCACACAAAAAAATGTCCCTCAAGAAAGCTAAGAAGGATAAAAATTATCTCCGAATTACTATGGTCCTTACAAGGTGTTGCAAAGGATTGGTACTATGGCATACAAATTGGAGCTTCCTGCTTCTTCCCAAGTGCACCTAGTTCTCCATATTTCATTCTTAAAGAAGGTTACAGGTGAAAAAATTCCATTTCATACAATATTGTGAGAATTTTATGAGGAAGGAAAAATCATATTGGAACCTGAAGTAGTGACCGAAACAAGAACTCGATAGCTACAAAATCGATCAATTTTAGAGTATCTCATCAAGTGGAAGAAGTTACCTGCTAAATATTCCACATGGGAGGATGAGAATTTTATATAGAAGCATCGAGAACTACTCAACAGTTGAGGAAAACACTTTTTTGAATCAGAGGGGAATTTTAGGTACCTATATTACTACTATAGTCCCTTATTGTTGTTAGTGTAGCCCCCTTATTGCTATTGTTGTACCCTTGTAGTCCCCATATTGTTATTATTGTGCCCCATCAAATCCCACTATTGTTATTATTGTTCCCTTACATTACTATTGTTAGGTAGGCTAGGATTATATTGTGACCCCATAGAATCCTTTATATAGAAAAGATTTTTTTTCATCTGTATCATCTAATAATTTTTCATTTATGTAATGTAAAGGAGGTTTCCCCCTCGAAGTGGTTGATTTCTAAGGTGTTGATCTCTCTTTTATTATATTTTGGGATCTAGTTTCATAACATACCCTGGCATATTGCATATGATTTAAAAACATTATTCTTTGAATATCAAAAAGTAAGTATGGGGATATTCCATAAAGGGCTCCAAATCTAAATGTTAATAAAATGTTGAAGGCTTTGATAATCCCGACATAAGAACATGATTCATATGCTTAGGAGGGAATGTGATAGAATCAATATAAGTTTATGTCTTTAATATATATAGAGTATGGATAAGTTGATGTGGGGACCAAAAAACAACAAGCATAAGAATTATTTATATTAATTTAACTACACCCCTTAACACTTGCGAATGTTATTTCTAAGATGAACATTAAACTAGAATTAATGTAATGTACAAACTAAGACAAAAAAAAAATTATTGTGGAGTGGAGATTCGTGAGACACACACACACACACACACACACACACACACACACACACATATATATATAGCATAGATCCATCTTAATACTTGGATTTTAAAAGCACCAAGAAGTCTGTAGCTGGGTTTTTTAATCCCTCTCACTGCTTAAGAGTTCCAAGGTTAAGACATGTCTATGTTGATTTAGTATAAATACCAAGAAGGAAATTTTATAAAATCTCTTCCAAAATGTGGGAGGTTTTATAGTGTGAGAATTTATCATTTCTTTATGGTTATATTATCATATTTAATCTTGAAAAAGATCCAATCTTATAAATGATAAGTTGTTAGTACCACCAATTATGGATTTATTTTTTTTAGCAAAGCATTGGTGCACTTAAGCGCTTTTTCTTGATCTAAAATAAAATGTATTAAACAAGAAAAAAAAATCTTCATAGTAGTTCCAAATTATATTATTTATAATATAGCTACAAAAAATAAATGAGCCCCTGCAATGTAGGTTAATTGACCACTAGACTTGTATCTCACCTTATTCTAATACTAGAGATTGTGTTAGCATGTGCTAGAATTTGTTTAACCTATTCTTGGCACATGTGGGTCGTATTACTTGAGGATTTACATAGATTATGCTTGGAATGTGTCAATATATTATTTTCAAATGTGGTGTGCATCACTTGAGGAGTTATGTGGAGGATTGTGCTTGGAATTTAGCCATGATTGGAGTACTGTGCTTGAAATTTGTTGGCATGTGTTTACCTATTCTTGGTACATGTTGGGCACATTACTTGGATAGTATTCTTGGAAATTTTGGCATTCATGTACCCCTCCCTTGCTATGAAAAAATATATAAATGGATCATTAACAACAGAAAAAGTCATTGTAATTATATTTTTAATCTTAATGAGCAGTTACATGATTGATACTGAAGATTTCTATCTTGTTGTTTTTTTATTTGTAGATTTTGTATTTCTCAGATACAGATATTGCCATTTTCTATATTGATATGAAATTATGATATGAAAATTATAAAATCATGATATATATGCCTATATATTTAGTTTTTAAAAATATGAAGGTTTGGTTTGAGTTTCTAGTTTTTAGTTTTAGCTATAGGGTAATATTTGAGTGCAGATTTGCTATTATGAATAGGAAAATTTTACATTTCCAAGTGAATAAAATAATATATTTTGGAGTCATGTTGAACAATCCCATTATCTAATTTATTAAATTTGTATCTTAAAATTGTATCCTCTACTTGCAAACTAATGCTGGAATTAGACAGACCCTTCTCATCCTATGATACTAGGAAGTTTTACAAGGCCTATACCAAAACTCCAAATAGTAGGTGTTTGGTAATTTAATTGGAGTTAAATTACTTACATGAATTATCAACCAGGGCTAGTATACTGATGAAATATATATGCATTTCATGTTCTAGGAGTCCTTATTATTTAAACAATTCCTAAGTTAAATTGAGATGTCGAGGTGCACATGTCAACTATGAAAATAAATATGTTACTCTAAAATCAAAATGATCACACTTTCTTAAAAGAATTAATTCCAAACTAAAATGGTCATAAAATTATCACACTTGCTCAAAATAAAGATCACACTTTTAAGAAATAATTATCACTCTTGCTCAAAGTAAAATCACACTTACTTCAATCTTTCTTGAAATAAATCATACTTTCTTGAAATGAAATCACACTTGATAATGAAATTAAATTTAAGTTGCTAACAAAAGACTAACTTTAAATTAAAATCTGACTCAGACAATTATACTACAAATCTATATCAATCTGTACTCTATCCATGTGCACATTAAGAGATCTCACTTCTCTCTACAACAAAATGATAAATCAATATTATTCTAAAAACAATAATAAGAATTCATTATAAAATCAAACTTAAGCATTCAATTAATCTGATGGAATAATACAACAAACAAAGAATTGAAATTCTATCTACAATTAATGAAAAACTTACATCTCAAGTGGGCCCTCTTGTGACAAGTAGGTGTCAACACCACACCTTCAGAAGACTAAATTCACATTTATAAATCACACAATAAAGGAATGAAATGTAAGAAACATTTTATATTTGCAAAAATAGTGTTTTTAAATAAAATACAAGTTGGTCACTGTCATGACAAGAGGAAGATTTATAATCTCATGCTCATAACTATTTCAGAGTATTATGATTCTTCCTTACTAAAAAATGACTAAAATTAACATAAATCGATAAGATAACATGATTCTCTCGTGATTTTCTTTCAGCAAAGAAAATCACGAGGTTGAATATATGCATATAATAATTTATTGCTCGCTTGATTCACCTTCCAGGGTGGTTGAATTTCACTTTGAATGAGATGCTACGATGATTTCCTTATCGATCCAGGTTATGAATATATGTAAAAATATTTGTGCCAACTATTTTTTGCATGCCCATATGCCTTTTTATTTGCCTAGATCTTCAGAACCCATCAAACCTACCACTTCACTACATAATCATACATTAGCTATAGAATCACCATAATTAAGTAGCTCATGTAAATTTTGAGTTAAATAATAAAAAAAATTGAAATTTATGAAATAAAAGGTGATCATGTACCTAATATTCCATAAACCTTGTAAATTGATGCCCAATTATAGTTATTAGGATTAAAAAGGAGGATAGTGTGTAAGAGAGTTGTCAAAAGAAGCAATTTTGGGGTTCAACATCACCCCACATAGAAGACACATGAAAATTTTCAAAATTTGTGGACCTTATTCGTCACTTATTTTCTTCAAAGGCCTAAGAAAAAACATCCAAGTTATTTCTTCTTTGTTTCTTGGTAGTGACTCCCATCCTCGGTTTCTCCATCAAGATTTTGTGTTGCAAGTTCATCATATTTCTTTTAAGAGATTTTTTTTTGGCCTTCAATTAATTTTTCTTCTCATACCATACACCAAGATGAAACATAATGTTGTCATTTTTAGTTTTTTGAATTTCATTTGTACTTTCAATGTTTCATGTCTATTTAGTACATCCAACTCATAGATTTATTCTTTAATTTATGAAGTAAGAAGTATGGTAGGTTAACTTCATTTCCTTCAAGAAAATTCATCATCAATCATGCATGGTTGAATAAAATGTTACCAAACCTACGTTCACAAGTTATAATTTTCTTAATAATCAGTAGAAAATTCCTCCATTTGTTCTTGAAAGTTGTGACTAGTATCGACTTTTTAAACACATAAATATCAATACTTGGGTTATTGAGGAATACTTTCCACTATTTGTCTTCATTTTTTTTTATTCTTGAACCAACTCTCACTATTTCTTGGCAATCCTATACCCTCTGCTATAAATTACTCTGTCAAAATGAATTTCATGTCCCCAATATCTTCTTCTATGTTTTCAAAATCCCTAGCAAAGGATTTTGTCACTTATTTTTCATGCCCATCATTTTTCTCCACAAAGCCTAGCGACTGCGCTTGCTACAACAATTATCTAACCTATGGGTATCCTTAAAGGAATTTATCCCCATTTGGATCTGAATGTACAATGACTCCCATGTCAGAGAAGCTTTAGCCCTCAATTTCTCTTTTGACAGAGTTATTGTGGAATGAATTTTGTTATGGAGTGAGTTTAAAAAGATAGAGTTTAGGTAAGAGGTGGTTTCAACAATGAAAATAGGGTTGAGTGAAATAGGTGTGATGGAAGGAATACACATGAAGTGGAATGATATATGAAGAGAAGGAAATGAGTTTGAATTATATCAAGGATTCATAATGGATTCATTTTACAAGACAGATATTTTTTGTTAATTTCAAAGTCACATCATAGTAATCATTTTACAAAATGGCAGTAGCAATGATCACTCATCTTATATTTAATTATTCAAATGTTTTAAACTTTATTATATAACTAATATCTATATACATTATATATTTTTCGTTACTTATTTTTGTACATTTGTAGGTTTATTTAGGTTGTATGCATGTTTCTTTAGTTGTAATATTCATTCAATTTTCTTTTTCCATGATGTCCATTTGCCCTGGTTCCAATCTGTCAAATTAGCTGCAAAATTTTATGAGAGTTGCAGAAGGTTGACAAATCCGTAGCTACTTTTTTTTTCAAAAGAGAAAAGATGAATAAAAATAAAATGGGACAATAATAGGGAATTTAAGAATAAAATCTGTGTGTGTCAGTGACTCTTAGTTTCAACTTAGATTTTCTGTATAAACATGCTAACATTGTTGGTTTTCATGTTTATACAAAAATTTTATTTTCATTATATATATATATATATATATATATATATATATATATATATATATATATATATATATATTCTAAAAGGAAGTAGAAGGCTAAGTTGGAGATGAAGAAGAATATTCCAAGACCAACTTCAAATTGATATTATCTTGCATATTTCTTATACAATCTTCCTTCGTTAATGGTTTATCATATATTCATAATATATGACCATTTACAAGGAAATTTATTTTTTCTTCATAAATAGTTCTGATTCTGACTACTCCATTATCAAAGATAGTTTCAATCTCATAAGGGCCAGGCCAATGATTTTGAAAATTTTCTTGAAAATATTTAAAATTTAAATAAAAAAGAAATGACCAATCAGTAGACTGGAATTTTTGTTCTTTGATAAACTTATCATGCCACCTTGATATTTGATGCTGAACTTTACTGGTTCTATGTCGTATCTCATCAAGTTCATTCAATTTCTCCATTCTTTGTCTTTGTGATTCTAATAGTTCAAGACCTAATTTGACTATTATTTTAAAGGTATTTAGCTAGAACTCGATAGGAAACATGGCTTTTTTTCCATTAAAAAGTTCATAAGGAGTGTTTCCTGTTGTATTTATCCATGTGGTATGATATGCCCATAAGGCTTCTGGAAGTTTTTATGCCCAATTTATTCTATGCAAATGCACAATATTGGTAATAATAGCTTCAATTAATTTATTGGTAGATTCAACCTGTCCATTTTCTTGTGGATGGTTTGGAGTGGATTTGTGATGTTTTATTTTCTATTCCTCCATTATCTTCTATACCAACTTGGATGTAAATTGGGTACCTTGATCTGTCACAATTTCCCTTGGGACACCAAACCTTGTGAAAATACTCTAAAAAATAAATGCAACTCCAGCATTTTCAGTAGAAAAAATGAAGTGTTTTTATCTTCTACCCATTTTGTGACATAATCTGTACAGATAAGAATGTACCTTTTTTTCCTTGATGGTGGATTGATTGGACCAGCTAAATATAGTGGTCATTTTTCAAAAGGTTCAATAAGTACCCATGGTTGTAGAGGGATTTCATCAGAAGGAACATGATTTCCCATTCTGTGACAATTATTGCATCTCTTAACATATTGTTTGACATATTTAAAAAGTGAAGGTCAATAGTATCCTAAGAAAATAACTTTATAAGTAGTTCTTTTATCAAAAAAATGGCCTCCGCATGTTTCATCATGACAATCTTTTAGTATCTCTGGTACTCCATCCTCTCTAACACATCTTCAAATAATTAGATATGGTCTTGTCTTATACAAATCAACATTTATCCATGAATAATATGCACTGATTTGAATAACCTTATTTTTCTCTCGAGGAGACAAATATGATGGTAACTTCCTTGTGGCCAAATAATTAGCAATATTTTCAAATCAAGGAGATTTAATAGATACTGCAAAAATATATACATCAGGAAAATGATCTTTTGGATGAATATTGTTATTATCATTTTGGATTCTAGATAGAAAATCAAAAACTATGTTTTTCTCTCCAGGTCTATCCAAAATAGTAATATTGAATTATTGTAATAAAAATAACCATACTATAATCCTGCTATTAGTAATTGAAATATTTGTTAAATATCTAATTTTAGAATGATATGTGTGAATGAAAATTTCATAACCAGTGATACAATGTCTAAATTTATTGATGTCATGTACACCGACCAAAAAATCCTTTTCTGTTACATTGTAATTCAACTCTGCACGGGTAAATTTTTTACTTGTATAGTAGATGCCATAAGGATTCAAATATTTTTTTCCTAATACAAATCCTAAACCTGTATCTTAGGCACCAGTTGAAATATGAAAAGGTGGTTTCTAATTTGGTCCTCTTAAAATGAGTGCTTCGGAAATATTTTCTTTCAATGTTTCAAAGGCTTTCCTGATGTCAATATTCCAGATGAATTCACAATATTTTGTAATCAATTTGAAAAGTGGAGAGGAAATCTATAATAGCCAGTAAAACCAAGAAAAATTCTACATCCCTTTGACAAGTAGTAATTGATAATGTAAATATAACTTCTACCTTAGATGCATCTACTTTAATTCCATCTCATGAAATATGGTGGCCTAGAAAAATTCCATCAATAAACATCATAAAGCATTGTTCATGGCTTAATGATATATTTTCTTGTTTACATATAATGAGAACTTTTTCCAAATTTTTAAGAGATTCTTCAAAAGAGTTTCCATAGAATGTAAAATCATCCCTGTAAAATTTCACACAATCATGAATTAGATCAGAAAAAGTGACTAGAACTTCCCTTTAGAATGTTGCTGGTGCATTACTTAAACCAAAAGGAAGTACTCAGTAAGCATAAGTTCCCCATGGACTTGTAAAGGTTGTTTTATCTTGATCTTTTGCAGCCCCTTGGATTTGGTTATATCAACTAAAAACATCTAATAATGAAAAAATATTTTTCCCTACCAATTTATCAAGGACTTGATCTATAAAAGGAAGTGGAAAATGATCTTTTAGAGTGGCTTTTTTCAATTCCCTATAATCAATTCGTACTCTCCATTTTACATTATTTTTAGGAACAATTACCAATGGCAAGACACACTAGCTATCTGATATTGGATAAATGAAATTCACTTTTAACAATTGTTGTAGTTCCTCCTTAACAATTTCCCTTAAATTTGGATTCATCCTCCTCTGGGGTTATCAAATTGTTCTAGAATTTTCTTCAATATATATGTGATGCATACAAGTGTTTGGGTAAATTCCTTTCATAACAGTTTATTCCCATGCATAAGTAGATGAATTTTCCTGTAGCATTTGCTAATTCTTTCTTTTGAGATTCTTCCAAATTATTATTGATATTCAAAGTTTTCCATGGAAAAATTTCTATTAAATTATTTCCAAATTTCTCCATAGAATGTAAGGTCATTTTTCATGATGATAAATATTAAATATTAAATTTCTCTTGAAAAGTTTTATTTTTTTCACAATGTGAGGAAGATTCATTATTTTCCACTAAATTTAAAATCTAGAATTCTTCATCTATTTGTGAAGTAGCAAAAAATGGTCGTATGTCAAAGTTTTTGTAATATTCCTAAATTAGCCTACAACTAATGGGAATATTAAAAAAAAAAATTGTCATATAGATAGGTGAATAAGTAGGTGGGGAGACCCATAAAACTCTTTATTGTGAATAAAACCACTTCTCATGTGAAAGTGGATCATATTTTTCATCTTAGTTGAAGCACCCTTGGTATGAAAGGGGCTGAAGCATTTTGACTGGGTAAATCTTGAAAAAATCTACAGTGCTGTCATGGAGGAGTGGCCATCAATGAGGCACAACATAGTTTTAGGTGGAGGTGCCTTGTGTGAAAGAAGTGTTATCATTGGACGTGGTTTAGGGTTTGCAAGCTCTTGTCTTATAAAAGGAAGGGGAGGGCAGGATTAGAAGGTTGTTGATGATTATTATATTTCTGAATATATTGTCTATTTAGACATATATCTTTCTCTTTTTGCTTTGCTAAGATTGAATTTTGTTTAGCATTGCGTGTTCCCAGTCGGGAATCCCACCTCTATCATTGAGGAGCTCTTGGAGGAGTCCTGCACCACATTGTCCACTATCTCTCTTAAGGGAAAGCTCCACCTTTATTTTACAGTGTAAATCCTATTGAGGGTTTGGTTTTTTTAGTAAGCTGCAACAAGTAGAAACTAGATCTCTAGATCTAGGCCATTTGAGTGCTCATTTTCAATGGAGGAGGTTTCTACTCCATTGGGAGGACAGTATTGAAGGCATTGAGCCTCATTTCTAGATCTTGGCATGAGGCCAACCTCATTTTGATCCCTATAGTGCAGTATAGATCCATATCTACATTATTTCCATAGGTGAAGTTGCAGGGTGTTTCAGCACATCATTTGGAGAGTGATTTTCCTAGTGTTGGGGATCTGCCCTTCACTTTGAAGATCTATTGGAGGAGGTCATTCTATTGTTTATATCATATCAGATCCACTTTCTAGATTTGAATATTTTTGTAGATATGTAGTCTTAGATCTCATATCTAGAACTTGTACATGGTGTTTTGCCGAACATTAGAGGAGCTCGTATAGTGTATGGATCTGGTATAGATCTTAATTTTTATCCACTTACTTGCTTTGGATTTGATGTGTAATATAAAGTTGTTGTAGAGCCAATAAAATAACACTGTAAGGAATTTTTAGAATGTATATATGGCTGCAGCACCTCATTATGAGGGATCTCTTTCATTGGAGGCTTCCTTTTCTTGTTATGCATCTTATGGGCCACTTTTTACATACATTTTGTTGTTGTAATAACAAATGAAAGGTCTCCATATTGGCATATTTCTTTATAAAAGATGATTTGCATTATTTTCTTATCTTTCTGCATTTTATTGTTGCATTCCCCATTTGGGAATATTATAGTGGTATCGTAGCATCATCTTGGCACAACCTTTTCTTTCTAGAGCCAATACGTCTTTTGAAGAATAAGAGCCTCTTATTGATAGAGAGAAGAGGTATGAAGAGAGAAACACAGAAGATTTGATTATACTAATGAGAAAGAAGACAAGGGTAACACCCCTTTATCTAAAGGAATGAAAGGGAAGGAGATCTCAAGACTACTTCTTCAGACTATGCATGAGCTTAAAAGAGAAATCAAGGGAATGAGGAGGGAAAGGCATGAAGATCCCTCAAGAATATTTTCATATGAAGAAAGCCCCAGTTCTTCATATTATGTGTGTGAGAATTCAACCACACAATCAGAGCTACAACATTATAGTATGCCCAGATTTAATGCAAGAGAGATGGAGGAAGAAGATGCACCAAAGGAGGAGACTTTGAGTGATTATATTCATGAGTATGAATCTCAATATTTGAGATTCAAGGAGCACTTTAACTTCCAAGAATTTTTCCAACTCAAGGAGGAAATAAGACCCAAAAATCACAACAGAAGCACAAGAGATAGATTATTTCTTCCAAATTTTGATGAGTCCTCCACATGCACATCCAGGGACTGGATAGATCAGCTAGACTCATATTTGCATCTACATCAAGTTTCAGAAAAAATGAAGCCCTTATTATAGAAGCACTGAATCTTAAAGGTAAATATTATGCTTGGTGGTTATTTGAATCCCTTTCATTAAGAAATGAAAATATATATATTTATGCAAGATTCACTAAGATATTAGTGAAGAGATTTGATGTAAAACAATCTGAAACATCGTTGATTGAGTTAGAAAAACATAAAAATTCAAAAAAAATTCATGAGTCGGAAAGATCTATTACACCAAATCCACTTCATATTTATATTGAAGGGGATAAAAACTTCTATGATACCTTGCCAAGGGCAATATCCCCATTGCATGAAGATATATCTTCTCAAAAGAAATACATGGAGATTCCTCTTTCAAGGAATACCAATCTGTAAGGTCTCTCATTGTTGTTGAAGTATTTTCAAATATTGATGAGGAGAAAGAATAGGAAGGCAGTAACAACACTGTCACTTCGGAAGAAGGACCATCACCAAATGAGGATGGGCATGTAGTTATTTCTTCAAGAGGAGGAGCTTTTTCATATTTAAAAAAGGTTCCCAAGGAGCATCATGTGACAGAAGTTATGGGAAGTAACACCTTGATCCAATGAGGAGGAGAAAGGGTGGATCGACATCCAAGGATGAGGAGCATGCACCCTTATTTATTTAAAGGGGTTTATAGTCAGAATAAGGAGAATGATTTATGCAGTAAAGGGAGGGACAAATCAGTCCACTCATTTATACAGTCTACTTCAGATTTTGATGTCTCTTTGCATGGAGGAATTCCTCCAAGGAGACCCCCTGATTGGAAGATGAATAAAGTTTTCTCTCAACTTAGTGCAGCATTGACATATTTGGCTAAGGAAGGAGTCTTGGGAGAAGCTAGCACAACACACAAAACCATTTATGGGTTCCAAGGAAGGGTGAACAATTTTCTGATATGGACATTTCTATTTCCCACTCAGCTATTTGCGCTGGAAAATGAGGATTCAAAGATGTATGATGACATGAGCATGGTATCAAATGGACACTCAATAGCCTTGGAGCAGCAAATGACACTCCTACACATAATGAATATTTATGAATATGACAAGAGGGTATTAACACTCTTGAATTCATGGGCCAAACTATGGAAGTCTTGGAAGAAAGAGACCTTTCAAGAGGAGGTTGACTTCCATGTACTTCAATCTTGTTTTGGGCAAGATCAGTTGCAAGAGAGGCAACAAAGATGGGGTGAAAGTACTCCAACATGTGACTTTGGCATTGACCATGTCAAAGAGGAGAGCCATGATATGACAAGAGTATCAATTCAGATTTCTACTGGGCTGTCATTGTTGGGAAGCCTAGATCCATATTGGGAGTCCCAGCTCTTGGTAGAATATTCCAATAAAATCTTCGCATGCAAGGTTCTTGATGGGAAAGTGATATATGGGAGGTATAAAGTAATTGATGGAGTCATTTATTTTCATGATCAGATCTATTTTACTAGAGACTCCAAGCTCAAGGATAAACTATTATATGCATCCTATGAGATCTTTCTTTCTAATACCACTAGCTTCATTAGAGTATATTGTACTATGTTGGAGGGATTCATGTGGGAAGACTTCAAAGAGGATATGCACTATCACATGAGGAAGTGCATAAATTGTTTGCAGGTTGAGGAGGGACATAGCTCTTTGAAAGTGTTATCATTATGACCTCCTTATTCATTGGGTGTGATAGGGAGCTTATCCATGAGCTACCTCACTGATTTAAACCAGGTGTATGGTAAGAATTGTATTTCTTAACATCATGATATATTTACTATATACTTGCATATTATTACCACACATGTGTAGGGCATTGTTCCAAGAAGGGGCACTCTTTCTTATTTTCTTTATGGGCTACTTGGAGCCATGAGCAATGATGATGTTGATCACGCCCTAGGAGATTTAGGGGAGATGATGTATTCCTTATGGTGTGATTCATTGACACCAAACATTATACACTTTCTCCAAGTGTGTGAGGATAATGGGGCAACAAACAAGTGGTGGGAGAAACACTTGTTATATCATATTTTGTGGCAGTTAAGAGAAAAACTTCACTGGTTGCAGATGAGGGACCATTGTGCTTCTCCTTTACTACACATGGCATCTAGCATGACTTTGATTGTGATTCCATATGTTGAATATGTTATTATCTTTGTTGGGAACATGATTCGAGGGAAGGCACATTGGTTGGATGTGTCCATGGGGAATGAAATTTCCCACACCTTTTATGCTTCATGCTTCAAGCGGAGCATGGGAGATGATATGGCCACTAAAGTAGATCACTTGTCTCTTTATGAGGTGGGACATATGATTTTTTGGAGCACTTGGAACATGCCTCTCATGAGCTTTTGGGGGGAGATTTTCTATGAGTTTCCAAGCTTCAGGGTGATTCATTTCATTTGGATGATAGCATGGAGATTGGAGTTTCTAATTGGGGTTGAAGCACCCAACATTTATCATCTCACATGCGTTAAGGAGACCAATGGACAGCATATAACTCTTTCTATATATCCCCCACTCTTTCATCATGGAAGTTATTTGGTTTATTCACCAAAGGCAAACTTATATGTTAGGAAGGAGACATATCCATTGGACATTTTGCAATTTATTTGTATTTTCTTGAGGACAAGAAAATTTTTGGAGGGGAGGACTGTAATATTCCTAAATTAGCCTACAAATAATGGGAATATTAAATTTTTTTTTTTGTCACATAGATAGGTGAATAAGTGGGCGGGGAGACCCATAAAAATATTTATTCTGAATAAAACCACTTCTCGTGTGAAAGTGGATCATATTTTTCAGCTTAATTGAAGCACCCTTGGTATGAAAGGGGCTGCAACATTTTTACTAGGTCAATATTGACCAAATCTACAACACTGTCATGGAGGAGTGGCCATCAATGAGGCATAACATAGTTTTAGATGGAGGTTCCTTGTGTGAAAGAATTGTTATCATTGGAATTGGTTTAGTGTTTGCAAGCTCGTCTTATAAAAGGAAGGGGAGGGAAACATTAGAAGGTTGTTTATTATTATCATATTTCTAAATATATTTTCTGTTTAGACATATATCTTTCTCTTGTTGTTTAGCTGAGTTTGAATGTTGTTTAGCATTGGGTGGTCCTGATCGGGAATCACACCTCTTCCATTGAGGAGCTCTTGCAGGAGTCTTGCACCACATTTTCCACTATTTGGGTTAGGGCCAAGCTCCACCATTCTTTCACAGCATAAATCCTGTTGAGGGTTTGGTTGTTTCAGTAAGCTACAATAAGTGGAAACTAGATCTCTAGATCTAGGCCATTTCAATGTTCATTTTCAGTGGAGGAGGTTTATATTCCATTGGGAGAACAGTATTGAAGGAATTGAGCCTCATTTCCAAATCTTGGCATGAGGCAAACCTCATTTTGATCCCTAGAGCGCAATATAGATCCAGATCTACATTATTTCTGTAGGTGCAGTTGCATGGTGTTTCATCACATCATTTGGAGAGTGATTTTCCTAGTGTTGGGGATCTGCAATTCACTTTGGAGATCTGTTGGATGATGTCATTCTATTTCTTATATCAAATCAGATCCACTTTCCAGATTTGAATATTTCTATAGATCTGTAGGCTTAGATCTCAAATCTACAACTTCTACATGATGTTTTGCTGAAAACCACAAGGGGGTTCATTAGAGGAGCTTGTATTGTGTATGGATCTGGTATAGATCTAAATTTTTATCCACTTACTTTCTCTAGATCTGATGTGTAATCTACAGTTGTTTCAGAGCCAATAAAATAATGTTGTAAGGCATTTTCAGTCTTTATATATGGTTGCATCACCTCATTATGAGGGATTTCTTTCATTGGAGGCTTCCTTTTCTTGTTATGCATCTTATAGGCCACCTTTTACATACATGTTTCTGTTGTAATAAAAAATTAAAGGTCTCCATATTGGCCTCTTGCTTTATAAAAGATGATCTATGTTATTTTCTTATCTTTCTGCATTGTATTGTTGCATTCCCCATTTGGGAATATTACAGTTTTAATTATAATCATCTATCCATTATTAACTTCCTACTTCTATATAATTTTAATGTGAATTCCTTTGTTTAACTTCCATCAGAGATAAACATATCACCATATCTACAACTTATAAAAGCATCAGTTATAGCTAACCATTGTCTACCTAAAATCAATGGAGGTCCTCCTAGATTATTCTTGGGTGCTAAGATCATGAAGTAAAAAAGATATTCCCAAGAATATAAGATTGAAAACAAATCCTTTAACACACCATAAGTTTTGATAACATATATGTCTTCTATTTGCAATAGTGTAGGTCTATATTAAAGATTAGGGAGTTTCAATTGATCCATAATTTCTTTACTCCTAATATTAATAGATGCCCCTAAATCAGTCAATGTTTTAGAATTTCAACATGAGTAATGTGTCTTTTCACAATGGGACTACCTGGATCCAAATGTTTATGAATTTTTGTCTTTCCCATCATGATATATGTACTTTTTCCAACTAACTGGATTCTTTTAACTTATTTTCTTTTCTTTTTTCCTTAGGTTCTTAATACTTATCTCTTTGATTATCTTTGAAAATATTGGTATTTATTTGATAGATTGTAACAAAGGAATTTTTATACAAACATTCTTCAGTTCATATATCATGTCATAATCTGAAAATACAATCTATTTTTCTATCCCTTTGTCAAATTTCAATCTTGTAAGGAAAGGTGGATTTTGAACAGAAATTGAAGGTTGTTCTATAATGGGAGTTGATTTTATTGGAGTATCATCAAAATGTATAGGGACTATTTATTTTTGAAGATCTTCCTCTTCATGAAGAGATGTCTCTTTCTCATAGAGGTCATCCTTCTCATATTTTCCAATACTCTACCAAATATAAGTTGAACATTGTTTATATCTAATGTAGTGATCATGTAAGTTTGGAAATTCTTCCCTTCTACAGTTTAAACAAGCTGTGAGTTTTTTAATTGGATTTGGAAGTGGTTGTGCAGGAAAATTATTTGGATTTCGTGGAAATGGTAATGAAAGTTGTGGATTTGGATTTTGAGGTTGATAGGGTTGAACAAGATGAGGAAAATATTGCAGTGGAAAACAGGGTAAGATTGTTAAAATTGAGGATATTTAGGATACTTACCATAAGGATTTTTCCATCATTGTCACCATGGTTGAGGCCAATGCTGCCAATTCCAAGGCATGGGTGCAATCCAATTACTTTGTGGTGGTTTTGCATATGTTTGAGTGTTGAAACCTTGAGTCATATTCATTTTGGACTTTGTCATGGCCTCTTAGCAATAAAACAAAGAGGTTTTGTTTGATTTGGTATTAATTCCTCTTAATAAACAACTTTAAAACATGGTATTGAAGGAGATTCCTTTGTATCATGATTTTCTGCACATATAATACAGGTTTCTACACTTTTTAACTCAAGAGGGAATTCTCTCAAGGCATGTTTCTTTCTACATTTTGGACAAAAGATAGATAATGCAACATTTTTAGCCTTTTTCTTGTTTTTTATTTGAAGGGTATCTATTTTCTCACTCATACTCCTGAAAATATTTGTTTTGAATTTGTCAAGAAACTTTCCTATATCTTCTCTACTTATTGTTCAAGCTGTAGATTTATTATTCTTAGACATAACATGATCTCTTGATTTTTTTTTCAGTTCTAGCCTTTCCTATTGAAATATGTGTAAAAATTTCACATATTTCTATAAATGATAACAGTGAAACATAATATTTACCCATTTAATTTATAATATCTATCCACTCATCTCTAATGGCTTTTATCAAAAGATCTTTCAAAGTTTAATCATCTAGATTATGAATTTTAGCCCTTTTAAAATTGTAAGAAAATATTTCAACCAAATCCTCAATATTTTCATCCTCTTTTTGCATCATTTTAAATACTTCATCTTTAAGGTTATGAGGCATACAATTATCTTTGTATTTTTCTAAGAACGCATCTTTCATTTCCTCCCATTTTCTTATGGTATGTGTTCCTAGTCCCATAAACCATCTTAATGTTGCATCTTTAAGGGTGGTTGGAAACAATTTCAAATTTTGACTATCAAGCAAGTATTCATAGGATCTACACAAAAATTCAAACTCAAAGGGAAATGTTTCAGGATCCTCATTCCTTAATCCATGGAAATTAGGGAGGATAGAGGGTGAGATATTTTTCATTGTGGTTTTGGTATCTTAATCAAAGATAGGAATTCCGAAAGGTTCTGGATCTCCTCTACCACCTGCTCTTCCTTTTCCTCCACCTCTTCCACCTCTTATTCCATCTCCAATCCTAATATGTTCACCATTCACATTGTGTACTTCTCCTTCCCATTCTCCTACCATTTTAGATTCCTTAGAGCTAATATAAGGTTCCAAAATTGGATCTTTCAATTACTCATCTGGTTATCCTCTCAATGGAAAGTTAAAATATGTTTATTCTTCTTATGCACTAGGGATTTCGAGTTCCTTTCCTAGAAATTTTTCTCTAGTTGGAGATAGAATGATTACTACTTATGTTGGGATATATGATCTTCTTCTTCTACTATAGCTTCAGTAGAGGAAGTTGGTGAATATTTAGGTTGTATTTCAGAACAAGTACCTCAGGAAGTCTATGTTTGTGTGAAATTCATGGAATATGAGTTTCGGTGTATGGTTTGCCACTATGAGGTGTTGGTGGGCTAAGTGGTGATGTTGAAATTGAACTCCTACCTCTTACAAATATACCTCTAGAATATCTTTCCCTATGTATATAAATTTTTTTTTTAAATTCTTATGAAAAGAAAAAGAAAGACTCCTATATACACTTCCCTAGAAATGCCACCAAAATGTTTGGTAATTTAATTGGATTTAAATTACTTACACGAATTATCAACCAGGGCTAGTATGTGCCAGGAGTCCTTATTATTCAAACAATTCCTAAGTTAAATTGAGGTGTCGAGATGCACATGTTAACTATGAGAATAAATATGTTACTCTAAAATCAAATTGATCACACTTTCTTAAAAGAACTAATTTTAAACTAAAATCATCCTAAAATTATCACACTTGCTCAAAATAAAGATCACACTTTTCAGAAATAAATATCACTCTTTCTCAAAGGAAAATCACAGTTGCTTCACTCTTCCTTGAAATAAATCACACTTTCCTGAAATAAATCACACTTGTTAATGAAACTAAACTTAAATTTATAAAAAGAGACTAACTTTGACTTAAAATCATACTCACACAACTATACTGCAAATCTATACCAATTTTTACTTTGTTCATGTGCACAAGATATCTCGCTTCTCTCTGCAGCAACATGATTAAGCTATCTTATTCTAAAAAAAATCTTAGGCATTAATTATAAAATCAAACTTAAGAATTAAAATAAACTAATGGAATGGCACAACAAATAAAGAATTTAAATGATATCTACAATTGATGAAAACCTTAGAACTTGAGGGGGCCCTCCTATAGGAATTAGGTGTCAAGACCACACCTTCAGAAGACTAATTTTGCATTGATAAATTGCATAAAAAGGAATGAAATGAAATAAGAGTCTTATATTTGCAAAAATAAAGTTTTTCAAATAAAATCCAAGTTTTTCACTATCATGTTGAGAGGCATATTTATAATCTCATGTCCATAAATATTTCAGAGTATTTTGATTCTTCCTTACTCAATAATGAATAAAATTAATATAAATTGATAATATAACATGATTCTCTCATGATTTTCTATCACCGAAGGAAATTATGAGGTTGAATACTTGCATCTACTAATTTTTTGCTCTCTTGATTTGCCTTCCAGGGTGGTTGACTTTCAATTTCACTGAGTTTCTACGATGCTTTCCTTATCATTCCAAGTTATGAACATAGGTAAAAATCATTGTGACAATTATTTTCCACCTGACCATATACCTTGTTCATATATTGGAGCTTTATAACCCATCAAACCTACAACTTTGCCGCAAAATCATACATTAGCTGTAGAATCACCATAATTCAGTAGCTCATATAAATATGGAGTTAAATAATAATTAACAATGAATTTTATGAAACAAAATATGATAATGTACCTACTATCCAATAAACCCTATAAATTGTTTCCCAATTAGATTTATTAGGATAAAAAGGGAGTATCGGGTGTAAGAGAGTTGACAAAAGAAGGAATTTTTGGGTTCAACAGTAGGTAGGACAAAAATAATTTGGGAATCACAAGACACCGAGGATAGATGTGTTCAATTAGATCATATGATTGAATAGATTTGACTAACATCCAAGTGTTGGCATGAATAAATCTCAACCATATCATGGAAGCAAAGTCACATCAAAAGTGTAAAAGGTTTTTGTTTATGACCATTCAAGAAATGACAATTTCAATATTTTAGGAAATGGGGCAATGACATATTAAATTATTTTCAGAGATATCATTAAAAATAAAAAATCCAAAAACAATAATTCATAATTATGGGTTGCATACTTCTAAATCCTAATATGAATTTTCTATTATTTTCTCTTAGTGAAAGTGCTTTTAGAAACAAGCCCTAAGGGGCTAGACAACATGATGCAAACTTTCTTTGGATTTTAGATTCCATGATTGATGGGTATCTCTATTATGCCAATTTCTCTTGGGACTCATACCCAAATTCAACATTTTTAGTAATGTTACATTCAGGCAGGCATACAATAGTGAATATTGAACATTGTTGGGTGGTGTAACGCTTAATAAAGTTAGTGGTGGACCATGGTGTTGTTGGTATTATTTCTGTTTTTTATTTTTTTGGGATTTTTTTTTGTTATTTCAGGGTTTATTTATGCACAAACAGGCCAAGGTCTCATTTCCTTTGTGGGTCCTGCATTTATTTATTTATTTTCCCATGGGAAGCATGTTGTTTTGGGAATTTTTGGATAGGAAATGTGTCATGGATGTTTGGTCCATTTTTCTTATGTCGAAACATTTCCTGGACATGAAATATTAACATTACAATGTTCTAACTACAAGATGCATGACGAATTAAATAAATAGTTTGATTGGTTATAGATACTAGCTTTTTCTAAGGAATATTCATAGAATAACTAGTTGTAAATGGTTTATAGAAATGATAATAAGTTACATAATATTTATAAATTTTGTTACAAGTTATGTTGTTATTCCTTACTTTAATACATATAACATGTTAAATTAAACTACTTTGTTGCAAAAAAAGTTCAAAGCAATGTTTTATACTCATTTGTGATTTTTTTTCCTTTTAGAAAAGAAATGCAATGAACTCAATAGGTAGGTTAGGTGCTAATCTTGCCTTTGTTTTCAACTAAAAGCATTGTCTTACATTAAGAGTAAGACGATTTAAGCTCTAATCAACTAAATGAAGAGTGGCCCAAAGATTTCCCTAACATAAATTTAAACTGTGTTATTTCTTTATAGCAACTATTGCATGTGTTATTTGTTGGAATTCAAATTTAAGGTTTTTCAGTTACGAAACATAACCTTATAGTTAACTCAATTTCTGCAAATATGCAATTTCCAAGGTCATTTTAGGGTATTAGTTGAATTTGGTTCTGAACGCTTGCACACATAAATACCCTTCACATTTTATTAATTTTTGTGCCTTATTCATTTTTCTTCTTGTACATGACAAATAATTTCCATTTCTCATGAGAGTAACTATATATTAAACTCTACTTTTGGTTCCTAAGTTTCTTTCAGATCCCCTAATAATATTCATGTTTGATGAAAAAAGTCATGACCAAAAGAAATTGATTTCTATATAAATTATGCCTTCCATAGGTATACTATTATTTTACGAGGTTGGATGCAAATTCATTTTTGTTTTTGAATTTGCACTGGTGCAGCCTTCATCAATGACTATAGAATTTACACCTAGTCATGAAAAAGTCCTAAAATTTCTTTCATTTTTATTTAGGTATTGAAAGATATGTAAAATCAGTGGGGTACGTATCCATGCTTCAGTTTTATAATATTCAAAAAATGGAGAATTATCATGTTTCTAGGGGCGATTATCTTCTATTTATATTTCTATTTAGGAAATTTGTAGTCAGTAGTGAATGGATTTTCACATGTTTATTTTTTTTTTAAATTGATGAAAACTTTTGAGATAACATTTTGGCCTTCCAAAAATTCATCTTGTACCTCAATTATAGAGCATAATAGTGGAAATATTGACATATAGTACCTATGAAGGAGGCCTTAAGAAATGTATTGTTATTTTTTTAATAGAAATATTGTTCTTTTCTCCTCGACCAATCAAAGCAACAACTTCATAAGATCCTTCCATTTTTGTCTCATGATTTTGATGAATCCCTTGGTGACTTGAAAGAGAAGGTATGGATGGTTTGGTTTCATATTACTCATTTTTCTTTTTATATTCTGTGGAAAATGTTCTAATTGCAAGTTTACTGGCATATATTATTTTAATGTCTAATTTCATAGATTTTTTTGGAAAATGGGGGTTTTTAATCTCAAGATATTAATATTATTACATATAAACTTGAGTCACCACCCAAGTTATGTTCTTCTAAGTGTCATGAAAATAATTTTAACTTATCCATAATTCAGTTTAGTATGGGACCATTGTTCGAATGATGGAAAGTGCCTAGTGGCTTCCTTGGGAAATGCATCACATGGAAAAAAAAAGAAAAAATATAAAACCCAGAGAGGGTGACAAGATGAAAAGTTGTATTGATCATTGCACAAACCCAATATATAATATGAATTGATTTAAATTTCACGGGTATATTTCTATTTTCATCTTTCCATTTAACCTCTTTAAAGGAAAAATGTATATTCAAATACAAACTCAACTCAAATCAAACTAAAATAGAGAAGCCTAATTATGAATATGTTTCACTTTCCACTACCTTAAAATGTTATTTTTCTGAATTATACATGAATTTCATTGATAAAAACCTAGATTTATATATTGCTTCTAGCTATAAATTGACAGCATGGAAAGTGTACAAATATCTCATTAAGAGTGGCCTAAATATGATTCAAAGAATCTGACCTTTAGCTTAAGCACGTGACAGACCAATTTCTGAGGTGTAAATTTTTATTAGAGGCAGTGTTTGTTTGTTTTTTTTTTCCTTAGAAGAGGGTTTTCTCTTGGTTTTATGTGACTTTAAATTTATCATTTGTATCATTTTGAGAAATGGAAAAAGAATAATGTGGCATTTATCTTGCGGAAATTGATGTTGACTGAAAGGATAGAAAGTTTTAATCTAGCTACATTCCCCTTTGGTAAAGGCTGAGAAACATCTTAAAATTTTTCCTAAGAATACAACATATATAGAGCTTTACCACAAGTAATATATTTCTTTCTCTTTTACAGATATGTTCTCTTTTCTACCTAAGATATCATAGCAAGAAAAATATTGATATTCTAGGAATTGTTTGAGGAACTCATTGAGGTCTATTTTTCTGATGTCCCACTTGATTGATACCTTTTCATGATAGGAAGGATTTAAATATGAATTAATATGTTCCTGAAACAAATAAAATTCAAAGTTTATAAATATAAAAGATAAAAAAGAATTCAATGCCTTCATTTGATTGTTACTTCACTCTTGTGTGGGCATGCTACATGATATGGGATTGGAAAAAGGATGGGGAGACAATGCAAAGCATGTCTTGAATATGATTCATTTATTGTTGGAGATCCTTCAAGAACCTGATCCATCAACTTTGGAAATTTTTTGAATAGGGATTTATATGGTTTTTAATGTTGTGATTCATTCACCTCATGGCTATTTTGGTGAAGAAAACATTTTAGGAATGCCAAACACCGGTGGACAGGTAAAATTTTCTTTTATAGTTGCAATTTCCATTCCACAATATCCCCTCTTTAATTTATGATCTTGTATTTTGAATGTTTATTTTGATTTTGTTTTTTATTTTAACTATGAAATTGGCAATACTTGGTATCGCTTCCATTAAAAAAAATCCAAAGCTTGAAGTCAAAATTAGTATTACACAATATTTATTAAAATACCTTTATATTTTTTGTGTTAAAATATTTTCGTGACTCTTAGAAAAGTTTACTTTTATCTTATTATTTGAGCAGAGGTTGTATATATACATTAGAAACTTCATGAGTTTGAGAATGAAATTTTGTTGAGAATAAAACAACAAGGATTAAACATCACACCTCAAATTATTTTTTCTCAAAGGTTATCTATAGGAAAAGATTTTTAGCATGTAACTTAGTTGGCATTATTGTGCCAAATCTCTCCCTAAAGGTCGAATAATAATTTAATAAGGTGTTATTTTATATGTTGATGTTTTATTTTCTTTGTTTATATAGGTCATCTGGCCACTATTGCTTAAGTGAAGTAATCGTGTTCCATTTTATTTCTTTTCTAGAGAAAAATGATATTGACATTGTTGATGTTGAGGTATATGTCACATAAATCCTTTATAGTCTACTTTAATTAATATTTTAGTGTTCATCACATTTTATGTCTTATATTCTACATTGTATCCTCTTTCGTTTGCAGAAAAGGAACTCAGTATGATGGTAAGAAGAAGGAATTCAAGAAATAGGAGAAAAAAAACACTGGAGTGACAAATGTATAAAGAGAGAGAGAGAGAAGAGAATCGGTCTAGTGATATCCTTAAATCTAATATATCACATAAGATGCACACATAGAGACTGATAATCAAATCTTTAGAGTTGGTGAATTCACCTGCAATGCCTTGACAACACAATGATTATGTTTGAAGTGTTGAAACAATATTTCATGTGTAAATCATTGTTCAACCAATATTAAGTTGGAAACTCATATTGTAATACTTGAAATTTCATATAATATAATTTATGTGGTTGGAATTATTTATAGTTGTACTTGATAGTATTGAGTATTGTAATTGACATATGTAACTTTTTGTTTTCATATTAGATTAAAATGCAAATTGGATGTCAATTTTTTAATTTAGTCGCAGAATCATACTAATAAATTTATATTGATTAATAATGATCACATAAAATAAATTCCAAACTACTAATTTAGTAGTTTATAGTGACTAATGATGAACACAAATAAAATGAATATATGACTAAATTAGTCACTTATAGTGATTATTAATGAAAATAAACGAAATAAATATAAACTACAAAATCAATAGTTTATATAATGAAATATGAAGCTACCTAAAAAATATAAATGAATATTGTAAATGATAAATTTGTGATTACAAATGATACCTAAATTTTTCATATATATATATAGATATAGATATAGATATAGATATAGATATAGATATAGATAGATAGATATATCTATATATATATATATATATATATATATATATATATATATATATATATATATATATACTAATATTTACTATTAGTGGCTAATTTACAGTGTTTTATAACACAAACATAATTTAGTCATATTTTTTTGGTCATTAATTTGTTTTCTTGGGTGATCATATAGTAGTATATTTTTTTGTGTATTTCGTCATTAGTTGTGGAAATTAATGACTAAATTAATAACCAAATTAATGACTAAATATACCATTAGAAGATAAAATTGAGAAAGATAATTAATGACTAAGCTAAAAACAACCAAAAGTTAGTCGCGTTGTAAGATACTGTAAATTAGCTACTATTGGTCACCAACAGAAAAATTGTTGTTTATATGCAAATCTTAGTCATTTTTTAGTAACTAAATATCCATTTTGTACTAGTGTACCTACCTAATTAATATATGTATAAATCATGAATGTTATGCTACTACAATATTGTTAATCTATAAGGATGTGCAGAGGATGGGGTACCTTTGGGGGAAGGGGTGCAGAAATGAAATTCATTTTAAACTCTTTTCCATTTAAAATTTTTGTTGTGTGGGAGAGAAGTTGCATAGAGCTACAAATTTATATGAAATTAAGGATGTGCGGAGGATGTGGTACATGCGGGAATACATGTATTTCTAGTGTATTTATCTTTTATTATTTCATTTTAATCTATTTTGGATTTAAAATTATTATAGATTTATTTGTGCGGGAGAACAATTGTATAGAGTTGTGACTATTTGTGGAGTGAAATATGTGTGGAGGACGTGGTATGTGTGGGAGAATTAGGGTGTAGAGGTAAATTTTTTCTGTAGGCATGAAATTAATTTTAGACTCTTTTATATTTAATTTGTAAACATGAAATTAGTGTAACTAGGAACAAAAAATTTAGTTAACACATATTTCACATTTACCTTGCTAGTGACTATAACATTTTCCTCGACGTCAATATATGTTGAATCTATATTATTTGAGTGTAGAAACAAATTTAATCCATAATGTTATTAATTTTTGGATAAATTTCACATTGGAGAATTTCTTGTCTAAATTAACACACTTAAAAGTCATTAGATAAGCATGCATTGAAGTATTCTCTAGTTATAAAATCAAATTTGTGAACCTTTTTAGTGGGAAAACCTTATCTGTTATTTACATAATCAAGCTTTCAAATGAACGCCTTGTTGCAGATGACTATCAAAATAGAGGAAATAACAATGACTTAAAAAAAAAATTTGGATTAAATATTGAACATTAATTTACAACAACAACTTTACCATAAACTATTAAACACTAATACAAAAAATGTCATTTTTCATATTCTTCAAAACTTTTCATTGAGAAGAAATTTTTGATTTTATAAAACCTACATTCATTCAATCGACACATTGTAATATCTAAAAAGAAAGCATTCCAAATGGGTTTTTCCTTTAATTAAATTTTTGTATAGAATTAAGCAACATCAAGGTTGGAAAATTTTCCTTTATAGAAAGTATGTGATAATTTCTTCTACACCGTATTATGCAATAATACTATTAAAATTTTTAAAAAAAGTTGGTCTCTAATAGGCCCCTAATACAAAATTCTATCTTCTTTTGAGGCACTCAGTCCTTTTCTATCACAATGGGTTTCAGAAATTTTTTCCTTACTGAGGGTCATCGAATTATATGTTTGTAGTTGACCTTTTTCTATTTCATGCTGTTCCACTATTTCATTTCCTTAGTAGGGATTGGCATGGCCTTGACCTCTTTCCCTTATTCGTGATACCTATAGGGTTGGTGTAAAGAGTATTCTTGTCTACCCACCAAGGTAGGGGTTCCTAATCGATACTCCTCATGCCACCCCCGTATGCATGAGGATAAAACCTCATTGCAACTTCTACAAACCCCATTACAAGGACTACTCGGAATCATAGGGCCCTCCCATAATCACAGTGCCTTCTCATAATGTGTGCCGAGTTCAATTAACTTGTGTAGTTATGACCTACCATGTAAACTACCTTCCTAAGTGGAAAGGGGCCTCTATTTTTTAGGCCACCTAGCATGATTAGGCCACCACTGATAGACAAATTCCTCTATTTTCCTTCTGCCATATTTAACTCTCACAATACTGTCTTTTTTTCCATAAAAAATCATACTAGATCGATAAATATGGTATGATCTTCCTTGGTACATTCTCTTCATGATTTTCATTCCTTTAGATTCTCTCTCTATTAATAATGTAGCTTCATTCATTCATCGTACCATTCTTGGGCCACCCTTATTTTCACAATCACAAACTATTCTACTCTACTGAACTCTCATAGAGTTTGAAATTTCCTCTATCATTTATTTTGCTAGCCTAGCTTCCCTCCCTTGGTTGGTGTTCTATAACTCTCAGAGACTCAAAGAACTTTGTCCTTCCCATAGGCGATTATTATATTGACTTCATCATTACTACTTGTAGATCCAGATCACTACACTTCTGTGTGGAATATGTGTGGAATATTTTTCAATTTAGTTCGAAAGGATGACATATACATGTAAATTCTCAAATTGATACAAATTCCTACCAAAATTATCCTCTTTCTATCATATCATCTCAATACCCAATGGGACGAAAGGGTGGTCCATGTGCTCTTTTTTGCTACCAGAATTTGATTCGGGGATAATATCAACTTCTTTCTTTCAATACAATTATCATTACCATACCAAGGATGGTAATTCATTCATCTTTACACGTGGTTCCCATCATATTTTTTACTGCCATTTTGAACCGTTCCTAAGCCTTCAACTAAAGAAAACTTGTGTGCATCATCAATATTTCATCCAAGACATTAGGGATATAAATAATATCGATGGTAGTTTTATGTCTGATATGAATATTTCGTAACATTTTTCAAAGGAAAATTAGTAGAAGGTGGTGATTTCTAGGGAAGTGAGTTAGTTCACATGTCCCATGAAATTTCATTCCATATAACTCATTTTATCATATCTATAGGAAATTTAATTAATCGATTGTATATTTATAATAATGGAATGTGAAGCGTTTTCTCTTTTCATAATGTTATGAATACCATGTGCATTTTTGGTTTCACATTTTTTGATTAAATAATAATAATAATAATAATAATAATAGCAATAATAGTAATGCAATAGTAAATTAAGTGTCTTTTTGATGTGTGTGAACCATTAGGTTTTTGCAAGAGAACATGTGTGCAGAGAAAGGAACAAAAACTGTAATTCGTAGTGTCAAAGAGAAATATTCTAGAGACGAGCTAAGCTTGTTTTCTTTATCTATTTGTCTTTCTAAGATAAATTATCTATCTAGGGATACTTCATAAATCCATCATTTTTCTTCCTTGCCCATGAATAAAATATCTTCAAAATCCACACATTTATAATTATAACAAGTGGAAGAGTGGTGACTATGTATACACAGTCCTAGACTCACGATATTACATGTTTGCAGGTCTGTGTAGGAAGCACAATGAAAGTAGGACATGATATGCATGTTGATATTTTGGAATTGAAGAGACACTATGTCGTATTTTCGATTTCCATTAAATAAAAAACTAGAGGCTACTCACTAATCTATTTGAAGGAAAAACACTCCTTTTCAGGATATTTTGTACCTCTGGATACATTAGTTCATTTAGTTAACGATCATATAAAATGTATCAAAAAAATTGAAATATTTGAACATAATTAATCAAGAAAATTCTCATTTTAATGCATAACTATTAACTATGTTAAATAATATGTATGAATCCACACAATATATGAATACACACCTCCATATTTCACACAATGTATTAAAAAATATTCAAAATCCACTATAATTATAAGACACGTTTTTGGGTGGACACATGTACGAAGTGTGGAGGTGCAAACAAAAGCTATGTGTGGAGATAAGAGAAGGTGAAGAAGCATTTTAGATAATAATTTTTTTTATTCCACTATTGCATTCCACACAATGAAAGCATTGAATATATATATTATCAGTAATATATGTGAACAATTGCAAGTTATTTAACATGCATGGAAATAAACTTTCAATTTGTATAATTTAGTGTAAAGAAATAAGTCATTTTTTTAGTGCATTGAACATGATCTCGAAAGAGATGGGTATTTCCTAAATAATGGCTTACATTATTGTAGCAAGAGCCTTGATTTCATTTCTAACTTGGAGGAAAAAAGGCAAGAATTGACGAGTTTTAATTAAATGAAGAAAATCAAAGTTGCATGGTCTCAGGGAATCATAAGTATATTGAACATTATTTATGTGTGAAACCATATAGAATCAAAGAGATAACGTACTTTTCGTAGCTTCTTCTGTTGATAAATTTTTTGGAGTGAGTAATATTGACTGTCTACGATCATTTAAAAATTAGTATTGTGTAGAAGGAAGTTATGTAGGAGAACTGTGCAGAGGGAGAATGCATGCAAAGGTGTGGAACTTTGTGGAAAAAATATTTTTTTTTTTACTACGCACACTTTTTATCCGTAGCAAACCCAAAGTAGAAAGGTCTATGGTTTATGAAGAGTAACATGTCCATAGATGCATTGGCCATGTGTTCATCATGAATGTTTTCCACATGCATGTTGCCAATCATATTCAATTAGTTCTCGATGGGGCTTGTTACCAATGGCTTTTCCCAAAGTTGTCGGAATTGATAGTGAAAAGTTTTGTTCTAAGTGTTATGCATTTTTCTTATTAGCATAAGAATTACGAATAGAATTTTTTTTCAAAAATAGGTACATATTTTATGATATCTTTATCAGGGACATTGTGGCTCATTTGTTTTGTGATCTAAATCTCATTCGTACAGAAGATTTTTACGAGAATAAAAGTGGATACACATATGCTATTAATGTGTTTATTTCATGTTATTTTATGGGTTTAATGTGTGCATTTATATCATGTTGTTCATTTCCTTGTATATTGTTTATGTTGAGGTTATCGTGGAACAATAGTTTATAGTGAATTTAGAACATTTTTGAAGCATGATTGTTAAACCATGAATGGAGAATAATTTGTTTGCTATAAAAAGAGATCATACAGATGAAAATTTAGGGAAACAAAATATATATTTTTAAAATAATTTTGCATACGCTGTAGGAGAATGGTTATTCGATACAATGAAAACTCTATATCATTTTAGATACATGTCAACTGAGTTGGAGGAAGGAATGATATAAAATTTTAGGAATATTTTACGTGAATGAAATGCTAAAGTGATATTATCTTATGAAAGTGAATTGAATATAGATGCATGGTATAAATAGCTTAAATATTTACTTGGAAAATATGATAAAATCAACTTAAAATTTTACCACTACAGAAGAATTACGACTTTGGGGGGGGGGGGGGGGTGGCATATTTTGTATACATTGGTAATCGAATTGGTTAAATATTCGATAATATTTTTTCAAAGACAACAATGAAAGTATATTTTCATTTAAATTCAAATTTTTGTAAAGAAAGTCATAACATATTGTTCCATGACGAAAAATCCAATTGATGTAGATTTTGAACTACTACTGTGTAAGAAAAAATGTTCAATGAGAATTGATCATGAACATATAATAAATATAACAACATGAAAATAAACCGAACATAGGTAAATGAGAATAGAGGAAACAATGAGTACATATGTTTACGAGATTTTGCAATTTAAATATGATTTACTCTGAAAGATGCTTTGAAACAATATGTCAATTAATAGAGAATGAATATGATTTTCATTTTTTACGAAGCATAATTGCATAGACATTTGGAAATGCAATAATGCATAATTATTATTTTGCATTAAATTACATAGAAAAATATGTGAATGGAGATGCAATTATGCAATTTCCTAGAATAGTAGATTGGCAAGGATATATTATACAATTAGTAATACCATATGAAAAAGGGAAGATATATGGTGGCCTTTTTGTTTATGATTGGGTGCAATATATCTTGAATGTAAATATATACATATGGTTTGCTGGTACATTTCTTTTTGTAGCTGTATTTCCTGTGTTCGAGAAATATGCAACGATATTCCGCGATAGAAAATTTGGAACAAGTGTACGAAATTTGCATTATGAACCTATGAAATATATATTACAAGAGAAAAACATTTTTCATCATATTTAAGTGATTAAAGAAGAGAAATATATAGAAGAATCCAATAAAAAACATAGTGAGGTTAATGTGAGTGGGTTTGAATACATGAACATAGATGAAGATGTCATAGAAAGTAACACATATCTTATCAGTGCAAAGAAGAGACCACGTATATCATTGCATGAACTTAAAAAACATATAAGAAGAAAGGAATTTTTTAAAACAATTCTTGTTAGAAAACCATGGAAGCCATTAAATTCTAGATTTAAGGACATCAACATAGATGAAGATACTATGGACCTTAATACAAATCCTTTCAATGTAAACAAGAGACCACGTTGCATGCTCCATCAACTAAAAAATATGTATAAGAAACAATAATGTTATTGAAACAACTTCAATTAAAAGATGATCAAAGCATCCAAAATCAATGCAAAATATGATATTTCGAAATATACATAAACAATCAATATATATATTTGATTATACACACAAAATAGTGGCTGAAATAAAATATTTTTAGAAAATACTAGATGTTCATGTTTATTATTGTGAAATATGAAATCAAACTTTGTTTAAAAGAGATTTCATAGAGAAACAATTGAGCAATGTGTCGAAAGGTAAGTGTATATGTAAAAAATGCAAAAAAAAACATTAAACAAAGACAAAATTATCAAATTTACAGTTCTAAATCAAATTACGTGTAATACAAAAATTTCCATAGTGAAATATATTCATGAATTGGAATAAAGACTAATATCACTAAAATTGACATTTTTCAAATACGGGAACTTGGACAACGTTTTAAAAAACCACAATTGACAATGACTAGTGGATTGATCATGATCTAAAATTAGAGAGGAACACAACAAAATAAATATATAACCATAAATACAGAGATGCAACAAAAATAACATTTCCTTTCATTAGTATCAAAGAACTAAAATATGGTTATAAACAGAATGAAAATAAACTAGCTCGACCGATGGTAGCTTATCTCTGAGAAGAGATGTGGTGGCTACATTCCTTAGAACTATGTCACAATGAGGTTCAAAGGCCTATTTATTATTTATAAACAATGGATAATCCTAAACATCCAAAAACCTAACCCTAGGAGATGAATCGCCAAAGTTTTGGGACTATTGGGGTAAATTGGTACATCAACATCGCCTGGGTCACAACTTTGGCATAAAATATTTGTTTAGCGTGCACAATACCTCGTTATAAATATATATATAAGTACTAAAATTTTTGACTAGAAACATCAATAAAAGTATGATGTGTTCCCATTTTACAAAAAAAATTATTGTTTAGGGCCTCAAAACGGCTCCAGAAGTTCAACACCCGAAAAACTGCCAAAAATAAAAAATTGTGCTACAATTACAGAAACTAAAAACAATGAAAGAAACAATGGTGGGGGTCCAAGTGGAACATGTGGGTGGACAAATATATCCACCTGGATCAGTCCTCCCACCTTAGGAAGCAATGGTCCCCATTGCGTTGAGTACCTGCATGAGAAGGGGAAACTTCTGCTGAACTTGGTCCCTAGTGAGCCAATTTCCTTGGTGCAGGAGTTGGCTATCTTTGAAAACCCAATACAGTTGGATATTTTTCTCGTGAATTTTATTGACCTGTGTTTCCATGATTCGATTAGTCGTGGCATTTCCCATGCATTCGGGGCTTAGCCTTGTTGGTGTGAGTTTTTCCGCAATGTCTGAAGTGTCCATTAATGGTGGAAAGTATGACCGAAGGTGATTGAAATTAAACACTAGGTGCAGGCCAAGGAATTGCGGAATTTTGAGCTTAAAAGCATTTTCTCCAACAACCTTGGTGATTGTGTAAGGCCCATATCGAGGTGGCTTAAGGTTTTGATGGGCTCTAGTAAGTCATTCTTTTTGCAAATGCAACCAAAATTTATCTTCACCTGAAACTTGTGTGGCACCCATTGTTGATCATGTTGTTGCTTGAACTTGGCATTAGACTTCTCTAAGATGTCTTGAACCTATTGGTGTACATGTTGGACACATTCAATAAATCTGTTTTCTTTATCAGCCTTAGACAATACATATGTGGATTCTGTCTATGTAGTCGCATGAGGTATGGCAACATTAATCAGATACAAGTTTTAAATACTAAACCCACTTGAAAGGGACTATGACCAATTGATCTATGGAGAGATTTGTTGGGTAGAGGTGCTTTTGGAGTCAAATCGATTATATGCTTGACCTGAAAGTGAAAGGGTATCCATGTGGGTGAGGAGAATATGTCCTTGTATTATTCCACGACCTTATACACATACTTCTGTTGTGAGGAGGAACCCTTCCTGAGGGCCATCGATGTGGCCATGGTCTTCCCTTTAGTTTGAGAGTGAATCAGAAAGAAAATAAATTTCTCGGTATGGAAGATGATCTTACTGTATTTCTTAGTAGAGATCAAAGAGATGGTGGTACGCAGGGCAACCTCTGGTATCTTGTATAACTTAGTTCCCAAAGAAATAATAACACTATGAGACATTGACTCGTGCATGACATGATGCTTTAAAAAGTATGGTTGGCCTAATAATACATCGCAAACTTCAAGAGGACCAACATCACACAATACCTCATATGTGAAGGGCTTGAGTCTATAAGAAGGCGACACTACTGGCTGGCATGGATATCTCACCCTTCGTGGAGCCACCCGATGGTGTATGGATGGAGGTGGGGTGTGGTCGGTAGGTAAAATCGCTTCATGACCTCTACTGAAATGAGGTTATTTTGGCTCCCATTGTTGGAAATAAATTTCAACGACAAACCCTTCACCCACATATGTGAGTGAAAGATGCACTCCCCATACTCCATATATTCAGGGTTTTCCTTTTGGATCTAGGTGGTTGCTACCATTGCAGTGGGTTCTGCGTCAATGACTTGCTTATAATGACATGCAAATAAAACTGATAAAGAGCATACCACTCTGATACCACTGATATGAAATTAGAAATGAATGCAAAAAAATACATATATAAGCATAAATGTAGAGATGAAATAGAAATAACACTTCATCTAATTAATATCAAAGAACTAAAATGTGCTTATAAAAAAATGGAAATAAACTAGCTCAGGTGATGGTAGCTTATATCTCAGAAGAGATGTCACAAATACATTCCTATGAAATGTGTTAAAATGAGGCTTAAAGTCGTATACTTATTATTCAGAAACAATGAAAAGCATAAACATCCAGAAACGTAACCCTAGGAGATGAATCACCATATCTGTGGGCCCTGTTGGGGAAAATTAGTACATTAAATTCCCGAGGTTGTAACTTTGGCATACAATATTTTTTTGACATGCACAATATGTTGTTATAAAGTTATATGCGAGGACTACAAATTTCAACAATAAAAACAACTCATGTATGCCCGTTTTCTAAAAAAACATCATTTAGGGCCTCAAAACTACTTTAGAATTTTAGGACCAGGAAAACTACCAAAAATAGTATAGAGTGTTACAATTAAGGAAAATGAAAAAAGGAAAGAAATAATGGTGGTGGTCCAAGTGGAATAGGTGGGTGGCCACAAATATCCACCTAGATCAAATCGGTGTACTTGCTAACATATCTCAAATTTATATTGAAATTCCTCATGACATAAATGAATCTAGTATAGTGGTTGGAAAATTAGAAGAGAAATATCAGATAGAGATATCAGATAGAAATATCATATAGAGATACCATTAGGTTTCTAAGATCCTATACACATATTTTTCACAACTTCATTTGTGAACAATTTTCATCACCAATACTTCCATAAAATATTATCATCAATATATTTCCAATAGGGTTGCACCATAAAAATACCATCACTGCTTCTAGACTAAAACAATGGCATACATATATCTAACCATATTTCCATTGTGAGAAGTCCAACCATATAACTACAGTGCTGCATATTTATATATAATGTCAATTAAACATAGTTATCCATACCACAATTGTCTCATATCTGCATATATAGATAATAGGGTTTATCTTGGAGATGTTACTATTGCTCAAAGATATATCCATTGTTATGAAATATACCACTATGCAGAGACTACATATACCATACTAGTGTGTCGAGACCATACAAATTTCCATGTCAAGACAACCATGCCGAGAACCCACACATATATGTATGCCGAGACTATGTATAAAGTGCAAGGATCAACCATACATTGTTCCAAGACCACTGTACATATAAAGTTCCTAGGCCATCCATACATTGTTATGAGACCATAATACATGTAAAGTGATGAGACCAATCAACTTCCATATGCGATGTGAATCATATAATATAATGCAAAGATGTTGTAGCATGTAGGAACAATCCATGTACATAACACACATATGTGTGCCATAAAAAAACATAGAGATATAATATCATAGATATAATACATGTGAGTTGATACCATACACCCATGCGAAAACATATTTCAATTACAGTAATCATATCGAGAGAAATCATGAGCCATTAAATTCATAGCAAGATAAAGAGCAAGACCTTATGAAGCCAATGTGAGTCATAATGAGACCATTACAATGATTCGAAGTCACTATCATTACAGAGATATAAATTTAATTCCATTATAGAGATCATGTATCGTAAGTCCTCCGAGAGATAGTAGAGGAACTGTAGATGTGCTACTCTTGTAGCCTGATAGCGGGATACTGCACATAACCCACACATTTTCTTCTTTCTATGCATATAACATGCACCTCCAATTTTGAACCCAAACAATCTCAACTGGTCTGGGCAAACTCACAGTATTCTATGTTCTTGGCTGGCAATTTAAATTCAATATATCTGGAAGCTTAATATCGCAATTCGGAGATTAATTTAACACTTTTCTCTTATGGTTATAAACCCCAACATTCAACTCTTATGCGGAAGCTCTGTCTTCTTTCTCCTTCGAAGAAAACCTTATTATATATTTGACTCACTTCACAAAACACTTTACCGCACTTAAACCATCGAACTCAATCGAAACCCAAGGTACTAACTATGTATGGGCCTTCACCTTTTAAACTTTACCCGACGCATCCTATTCTCAACCAATATTAAAATACCTTGACCTTTTGGTTTTATCTCTAATAAACCAGACTTTATATAGTATTCTTAAAACCCATATCTCATAAAGATCCAACAGCCATATTAGAGTGCGTGGATATCAAATCAAGTCTATGGATTAGACCATATAATAGGGACTCTCGATCCCACCACCTAACACCTTATTAACATAAACTCCGACGTCGATTTAAAACAAAACCCGACAAACAATGGGGTCCCACAATACCTTTTAACTTACCTCCCCATATGACGGTTGGTGATCAATCGCATTATCGTGCCATGATCCGACGATCATCGCATAACCAAACTGCCTGACCTTCAATTCCTCAACTCTTGCTTATCATCCTTGCAACTTCAGAATGTGACCACTGTTGATACCGGATGTCATTTGATCGAACGTCATTCGCATTTTTTCCCCACCAGACATTAACGCACAAAAAAAGTGTTAAATAGGCTATATTTCAATACAGCCTATGCCACGTGTCCATCAGCGAACGATATTGCATTTTATTTTGGAATACAGCTTACCAGCTTATGAAAGTGTGAATACCATTAGCGGTTTCTCAGGACTACTTCAAGGTTCCGTTCCTTCAGCTCAAGGTTCCACTCCATGTGCTATCAACACTTCATTCCCTTGGTTTATAACTTCTCATTCCGGTACTGAAGTCCTGATCTTCTAACCCTCCAAATCCAGTTTCGCATCATTCCACACAGGTTTAAATTAAATTTGCATTTCTTATTTCATGCCAGAGCTTGGATGAGATTCGACCCATTTCATACACAGGATTACAACTAAACCTTTACACAGAGATTCATTCGGCGTGTTGCCCATACAATTATTTCTTAAATTGAATCAACACATTCCTCATATGCTCACATCACAGAGTATACAGGTAGACTCTTAACCCAAGTTACAGAGTCCTACTCATACATGGAGATTCAAGGCATTTTCACACATGAATTAATCAAAAATTGCACAGTAATACTGAAACAATTCTTTCATAACATATATGTGAGTTTACTCACAAAATCCTTCTGTTCAGACCAGATCTCCGATCTGATGGCCTTCTCCTACACTACTCTATCTCTCTGGCTCCCTAGCTCTATGTAGCTCTATGCAAGTCTGCTAGTCTCCTATTATTCCTTTTAGGCTTATTTTTATACAAAAACTACTAAAGAATCGATTCAGATACTTTAGTGACTCAACAAAACTCTTGAACTCCTACAGTTCTAAATTTAGCCTAACTCCCTAACTGCTCTGAACTGACTCTTCACATTCTAATCGACTTCTCCTATCCTCTAATCATGCGAGGGCAGTTACAATTCTCTTTACATTTAATCAAAATGAACTAAAACCTACTCAATTCATTACATAAGTCTAACTCTCTTGGAAACTCAAAAACCCCTAAGTCTAATAAAACATACGGAATTTGTTTTTGCCTAATGCCCCTGCATCAGACTCCCCAGGTTAAATTTAATCATGATCTCCTGATCATGTGATTTTAGTCTTGTCCTCCTAGATCCCACACTTTGTTCTGCCACTGATCATCTATTGCAATATTCTTCTTCTCCACTCCTCTAGGCTTCCATACTTTATGCTGCATCCTTCCACTTGCTATGCCTTCACAGTCTGTGACTGTCTTCTTGTTGTTGTTGATGTTTCTCTATTTTTTTGTCGTTGCCTTCTTTTCGGACACTCTCACCATCAGTCTACTCATAAATTCAATTTCTCTGTCTAATATGTCTTCTGACTGCTGGATACTGCTCCATCTTGATTACTGAAATTCCACCTCTGCCTCTACTTGTTGAGTTCCTATTTGCTGAACTCTTACTACTGCTTTTTCTCTGGCTCTTGCACCTACTTGCTGAGCCCAAACTTGCTGAAGTTTTACTTGTTCAGTTCTTACTACTTCCCTATCTTTAACTCTATCTCTAGCTCCTGTGCTAGCTTTAGCTGTATCTGTAGCTCTTCTTACTACCACCCAATCATCCATACCCTCTTGTCTTCTGGTACAGAAAAAATATTCCTGATTGTCACTCATGACAATTTCTTCCTTCTCTGTCTTTAGCAATTCTTCAGACTGGTATTTAAATTTCCAGTCACTATCATCATCTCTTTTCTTCTCCTGGACTAAACATCCCTTAGTCCTTTTTTCAGTACCTGCAATCATAAAACAAACATCAAAGTCATAAAATCTTTGTGTCTCTTCCTCCTCTGGCAACACTTCAATTTGTTGCTCCAACATTTCTTCCAGCAACACTCCAATCTGTTGTTCTTCCATTTCATTCTCTACTTCAAATGTTTTCAGCAAACATTTCAGCCATCTCTCTTGTATAACCATATCATCAATATGTTGCAAACTAATTTCAGCATGTTCTTCTTCTTCTTCCTTGAAAATCTTCAGAAATTGTCTTCCATTTTCCTGATTGATTCTGGAAATCAAATCAAGTTCTTCAAGTACTGCATTTTCATCTTCTATCAGAGTAAAAATCTGATTCTCTACTACTGTAGCAACCCCAAAAGTTTTCCTTATAGACTTCTCTTGTCTATTCAGACAAGCAAAATCTTCCTTGTCATCTGCAGAAATAAAAAGTTCCTTTACAGGAGGCACGATAGCCTCACCTTTCTTCCTCTGCAAAAATTCATCATCCTTCAAGACAACTCCGAAATATGGATTGTCTCCTGCCATACCTGTCAACACAGCCAACTTGTAAATCTTAAAATTGCAAGAACTAATGGTCTCAATTGATGATACAGTCACCAATCCTCCCTTCTGCAATTCTAAGTCTTTTCCAAGACTCAGAAAATCTTCCCTATCACCATTCTCTTGTATCTTCACATTCTGCAATCCCCAATTCTGAAATTGAGGTTCTCTCTCTTGCATTGAATCCTAATGATTCCGCATAATCTCCAGCAACTTAAATTATTCATTCCATGGATTAAAATCTTCCACAGAATTCTCCTCCTCTTTTAATTGACTGCCCAATGGTGTCAATTTTCCTTCGGCATCAACAGGATATGCATTCACAAAACAATTGTCAAAACAAAAATCATAAGGTCTCAGTGCCTTTCTCTCCTCTACCAACATTTTAGTATGTTGTCCTAAATTTTCTTCCCTCTCTATCAGCACATCAGTATGCTGATTCCAATCCTTCAAATAATTCTCGAGACTGTCAGTTAGTCTCTCTTATACATCATCCTCTTCAAGGATGCCTCCTTGCTTTAGTTCATAAAAATGAACTTTCTCATTCTCATTCATCTCTACCCTTACAATCTGAACACCTCCTTTCTGTGCTTCCTTCCTCTGCTCTAGAACACTTAACTCGTGCCATAATCCTGGCATCTCATATGGGAAAACATTCATACTATCTTCACAAGTCAAGTTTCCTGCTGTCACTACTTCTTCATCCTTCATCAGAATAGAATTCTGATTTCCCATCTCTGCAATAACTTCAGCTATTTGTCCACCACTCTTCACTTGGCCATTCAATAAAAACAATCTTTCATTATCAAACTCATCATCTTCATACATAACTGTCATTTCCTCATTGAAACAATCTCTTTCATTAAAAAAGGAATTTATGAATTCCTTTTGCTGTAGTAACTCAATCTGATCTTCATCTGAAAGATAATCATCATATCTTGCTTGGCAACAGTTAGCTTCATTTATCACATTTTCATCATATGAACTATCTTCATCAATACCTGCATTCACACACAACTTTTCAGTTGTAAAAAAATAAGACCTTATGGTCTTCTTTGATGATTCAATCATCAAATATTCTTGCTGTCCCATGTCTTCTATACACTTCAAAGATTATTCAATGGTCCTCTCTTCAGTCTCTTCAAGTTGTCCAAATTCTAGCTTCTGGCCATCATCAAAATTTAAATCTCCTCTGCTTCCAATATGTTGGAAAGAATAACCTTTCTCCAATTGTGCATGGACATTTTCAAAACATGTAGCTGCTCCATTTTCTTCCTTAGTGACAACATCAGCTGTTTGGTCTTTCCCACATGTTCTTCCTACAAATATACAAAAAATTTCAGATCTAAGGCCATTTGACCCTTTGGTCTCACTTGAAGCTTCAGTCTTCAAGTCCTTCTCCAAATACTCAATCATTCTGAGTAATCTCTCTTTCAGCTAAGCATTTGTCATTTGCTCTTTTTTCATTTGTAGCCTCCGCCACTTTACCTTCTTCTTCATGAGCCAACCAACTCTCTAGCTTTCCTTTATCCTCAGTTCCAATTTATTAAATTGGTCTATGATCTCAGCTATCTCTCTCCAATATTCTTGATCAATGAGTTTCTTCCTCATGCCATTTTCTTTGGCATCTTCCCTCACTCTTCTATTGTGGCCTCTCTCATAACCTCTGCAATCTCTGTTATGGCTATCAATAGCCATTTTCTCCTCCATGAGTCCTTTACTCACAAGTTGAACTAAGCCTTTGCAATAGAAATCTCTCTTGCTGCAACTTACCTCACCAATCCCTTCCTTCAGATCCAACTTTTGGCAAGTACTGGTCCCCTTCTGTTGGAACCTTCTGAGCACTCTCTTCTACTCTCTCTAGGCTTCACTCTGCAACTTCTTAAGAACACATATGTTCTTCTTTCATCCAACCTCAGTTGGGAATCCTCTAGGTTCTTCCACACTTTCTTCTTCACTTCAGAATCCTCTGCTGGACTCTTTCATCACTGCTTTCAAAGCTGTGATCTACTTTTGCTGAGATTCCTTCAATTTCTTGCACCCTTAATTCTGCAAACAAATCCTTCAAACTAGAGTCAAATAAGGCTCATCAACTCACCTTCCAAGATCCCTGAATGATATTTCTTCTTCTTTCACCTACACTACATCTCTATCTGTTGCAATCTTCAAAACCTTTGTCTTCAACTTCAGATTCTGCAAATCTGAATGCCTTCACTGCATGCTTCTTCAAATCTGTAAATTATTTTAAATGGATTTAAACATCAAAATTTTCTCACTACTTCAGTACATGTGCATTTCAAAAATTAAATTTCAAAGAGCTATTCCAGCTCTGATACCACTTGATAGAAGGATACCTCACATAACCCACACATTTTCTTCTTTCTATGCATATAAAATGCACCTCCAATTTTGAACACAAATAATCTCAACTGGTCTGGGAAAACTCACAGTATTCTATGTTCTTGGCTGGAAATTTAAATTCAATATATCTGGAAGCTTAATATCTCAATTTGGAGATTAATTTAACACTTTTCTCTTATGGTTATAAACCCCAACATTCAACTCTTATGTGGAAGCTCTATCTTCTTTCTCCTTCGAAGAAAACCTTATTATATATTTGACTTGCTTCACAAAACACTTTACCGCACTTAAACCATCGAACTCATTCAAAACCCAAGGTACTAACTATGTATGGGCCTTCACCTTTTAAACTTTACCTGACGCATCCTATTCTCAACCAATATTAAAATACCTTGACCTTTTGGTTTTATCTCTCATAACCCAGAATTTATATAGTACTCTTAAAACACATATCTCATAAATATCGAACAGTCATATCAGAGTGTGGGGATATCAAATCAATTCTATGGATTAGACCATATAATAGGGCCTCTCGGTCCCACCACCTAACAACTTATTAACATAAACTCCGACATCGATTTAAAACAAAACCTGACAAACAATGGCATCCCAAAATACCTTTTAACTTACCTCCCCCTCTGACAGTTGGTGAGCCATCACATTGTCGTGCCATGATCCGACGATCATCGCATAACCAAACTGCCCGACCTTTAATTCCTCAACTCTTGCTTATCATCCTTGCAACTTCAGAATGCAACTACGGTTGATACCGGATGTCATTTGATTGAACGTCATTCACATTTTTTCCCCTCCTGACTTTAAGGCACAAAAAAAAGTGTGAAATAGGTTGTATTTCAATACAGCCTATGCCACACGTCCATCAGCGAACCATATCGCATTTTATTTTGGAATACAACTTCATGGCTTATCAAAGTGCGAATACCATTAGCGGTTTCTCAGGACCGCTTCAAGGTTCTATTCCTTCAGCTCAAGGTTCCACTCCGTGCGCTATCAACACTTCATTCCCTTGGTTTATAACTTCTCGTTTCAGTATTGAAGTCCCGATATTCTAAGCCTCCAAATCCAGGTTCGCATCATTCCACACAGGTTTAAATTAACTCTGCATTTCTAATTTCATGCCAGAGCTCGGATGAGATTCGACCCCTTTCATACACAGGATTACAACTAAACCTCTACACAGAGATTCATTCGGCACGTTGCCCATACAATTATTTCTTAAATTGAATCAACACATTCATCATACGCTCACATCACAGAGTATACAGGTAGACTCTTAACCCAAGTTACAGAGTCCTACTTATACATGGAGATTCAAGGCATTTTCAGACAGGAATTAATCAACAATTGCACAGTAATACTGAAACAATTATTTCATAGCATATACGTGAGTTTACTCACAAAAACCTTCTGTTCAGGCCAGATCTTCAATCTAATGGTCTTCTCCTACACCACTCTGCCTCTCCAGCTCCCTAGCTCTATGCAGCTCTATGCAAGTCTACTGGTCTCCTATTATGACTTTTAGGCTTATTTTTATACAAAAAATACTAAATAATCGATTCAGATTCTTCAATGACTCAATAAAACTCTTGAACTCCTACAGTTCTAAATTTAGCCTAACTCCCTAACTTCTCTGAACTAACTCTTCACATTATAATCGACTTCTCCTGTCCTCTAATCATGTGAGGGAAGTTACAATTCTCTTTACATTTAATCAAAATGAATTAAAACCTACTCAATTCATTACATAAGTCTAACTCTCTTGGAAACTAAAAAACCCCTAAGTATAATAAAACATATGGAATTTGTTTTTTCTTAATGCCCTTGCATCATAGCCTCATACATGAGAGAGAGAGAGAGAGAGAGAGAGAGAGAGAGAGAGAGAGAGAGAGATCATCATAGTAATGTGGCATACTAAAATGGTCATGTAACATAAGTCCCGAGCCACTGCAAGAGAGTGAGAGATGAAAATATTACACTAATTTTTTCATCTGAATTGCCTTTTGTTCCAGATATTATGGGATTTACATAGGTTTTGATCTTTTACGAAGGGTCACAACCCTTGGAGGAAGCCGATATGACCTATTAGAGGTTGACCTTAAATTTAGGTGGGAAATATTATAATTCAAATAATCATTTATTTTCAAAATTAATATTTCTTCTCTCCAATCAATTGTAGCCAATATAATGACGTTATTATAAATTAGATCCAATGCATTATGGAATTTATCCCTGGCATCCAAATTTAACATTAGACTCTCATCTTCCCAAATAAAACACTTAGATAACAAGTCAGCTTACATACCTAAAATCCTTGATCTCCCTGATTTCCTTAACAATTCCATAATTAGGTCTATCCTCCTCGAAACCCTAGAAAAATCAACAATTGTCACCAGTTTTTTCTCCTTTACACCTCAATAAGTTTTTACTTAAGAGTGTACATTTCTACAATGTGTAAGTACATATTTTATGTCAATTTCTGGAAATATGTTGTGTGGATGTCTATTGAGGTCCAATAAACATGCACACAACATATTTCCATAAATTGACATAAAATGTCTACTTCGTGTTGTGATCATCGACCAACCTCCTCAATATTATGACTTTCCCTAAAGACACCTTGTTTTGGCCCTCAATCAACATCTTGAGAAACTATCCAACCCTCAACTAAAATACTAATCTTGTATCGTCCCCTTGGAATCCTTATCCTTTGGAAACATTTCCCCAAATAGGGTTTTCTCCCTCTCCTAGACAACATGTAACCACTAGCATCCAACCCACTTTTTCTGGCCAACTTTCAACAACCCTAAGAATTTTTTTTTATCACCTCATCCAATAATCCCAGCCCTATGGCTTGCTTATCAGCCTCCTATGACCTACCTTTCAAGCCTCCTCTTGGCCTCGTTTGACCTTCAACAACCCTTAAATCACACATAACAAAAAAATAGTATTTTTGTCCAACCTTTACACTATCATTGGTCTCCTTGACCTACAATTAGAAACCGTAAAACCAAAACCAATACCCTTATCACCATCGAAATGATATCCAAAGACCTTGTTTCCATAGTGGTAGGTATGTGAATTCCTTTTGTTGCCTTGGCTAAGTCCTTTTAGCCTTCACATAAGAAGAATAGCCCATCATCTTCTTGTACTTTCGCATCTCCATTGGCCACTATATTTATACTTGTCACTTAGGTCACTTAGGAAGCCCTTATATCCATCAAGGCACCTCCAACACAACATTTTTATTAAATTAAAATTTTAAATTCTTTTCCTTGGGTTCTAAGCCCACTCCTTTAGGTCCAATACCCCATCTTTGGGTGAAAATTCGAAACACAAAACCAGAAATCCCCTAGGGATTTCCAACTAGAAATACATTAGAGGATTTTTTCCCTAAAAGTGCCATCTTAAGGAAAATTAATAAAATGATAGTTAAAATAATAAAATTAGAGATATAAATTTTGGAGGGAAAAGAAGAAAACTACTTTTTTTAATTGTATTTTTGGATTTTCTCCTTATAGGTTTTCTCAAATTTCAAGTGTAGACACTTATTGAGTGTGGAATTAAATTCTACATCGAACGGGTACCCATTATGCATACTTTTTAGATGACTCACATTGATAAAAATTTATGATACATGAAAAAGTGTGTTCAACATGAATTTTTTAATGTATCTTCAATTTTTATCAATGTGGGTTTTCTTGAAAGTACGCATAATGGGTACTCGTTGGATGTGGAATTTAATTCTCCATCTAGAAAGTGCTTACATTTGAAATTTGAGAAAATCTATAAAGAGATACGCCAAAAATACAATTAAAAAAAATATTTTTTTTTCTTTCCCTCCAAAACATTTATGCATGCCACTTTCTAAATTTAGAATGTTTCTATTACTTTACATATTATAACATGGAAATTACATGAAATTTTAATGGGAACTTATAGGCTGAAACTTCCTCTAATGCCTCTTGAGCTACCAAATTTCAACACCATGGTACTCTAATATTAGTGTGGAAAAATAAATATTTTATGTTCTTCTATGTAGCAGAATTTTAAATGGACCTACAACTATTGCATCCAATGATTCAAATTTAATGCATCAATGTCACTTTGGAATGGCTTGATATCCACTTTCACTTTTATTTAAAAATATCATTGTGAATGAATAATGGTACTAGAACATGGCTTCTTTTTCTTAAGCTCTTTGCTTGACTCTTTCTATGTTCTTTTTCTCTATATATTTCCACTCTAGTACAATCTTTGAGTTAAAGTCTCTAACCTCCTCGAATGGTTCAAGCTTGCTTGCGAACCATGATGAGGAGGGGAATATTACAAGAGATATTATTGACTTTCTTTTCCAGCCTCACAAATATCTCTTATGCTGGATCTCAAGGGTTGTTGTGAAAAGACTCATCTATCATGACAAGGGTTTTATCACTTTTCAGTTAAGAAAATTTCTAGATCAATAATTTCCCACAAATACTGAGAAGAAAATTTCTCTGATACTAATATGATCAATAAAATTTCATGTATATTCTACCAGAATAGTTCACCACCATGGATATTTTAAAATATTATATTTGGATATTTGTTTTTCGTAGATTCTAGATTAATTATTTACTAGCTTGTTTAATTTATGGAATAAATGAAACAAAAAATGGAAAGAATAGGCACATAAAAAATACCATCTACACAATTGAATATAATGTTTACCTTCAAAAACCCAATATGGGACAAAAATAGCTAAAAGGTGAGGTGTATCCTCTTCTCAATTTCATTTATTTATAAGAACAAACATACAAAGGATTTAGAACTCATATGGAGTTACCTTTTGACAATATGGCTTGAACAAATACTACATGATGATCCTCCTACTACTTCATTATGCTCTAAAATTACTGTTTTCATGTATTATCTATAACTATGGAACAATTATTGCACAATAGAATGGAACCCATTCTCCTTCTAGTATTTTAATATTTAAAATTTCCTGATAGAAATGGATGGTTAGGTTGTTTACTTCTTCAACCCTTAATGGTGATAAGGTTTTTCACTTTCTACAATATTCTAGAAATTACACAAGTTGCTAGCCATACATGTGTGAATAAATTAAAGAAATTTTGGGGTCTGAAATGGGTCTCCTAAGGAATATTATAAAACAATAGTGGAAATAATAACATATTGTTAGATTATCTCATCAAGTTTTGGAAGGAAAAGGAAAAAAAAAACTACTTTTTCAACTCATACTTTCAGCTTATCTGAGTATAATTTTACTCAAATTTTGAGCGGGAACACTATTTGGATGTGGAATTTAACTTTTCATCCGAGTACCCATGTTGCATTGTTTTGATGGATCTTACTCCATGAAAAAAGTGAAATACATAAAAAAACGTGATTGCAATTGCAATTTTTCATGTATTTTACATTTTTCGTGTAGTAGGGTCCATCAAAATTATGCAACATGGGTACTCATTGGATGAAAAATAAAATTCTACATCCAACGAGTTCTCCTGCTTGAAATTTGAGTAAAATCATAGGGAGATAAGTTTAAAAAATGAGTTGAGAAAGTTATTTTTTTAATCTTTTTCTCTTTTTACTTCAAAAATGGTGAATCACTCCCCTTCGTTGACATCATCATATTGAATGCTATTGGTTCTTATAAAGTTGACTTTTTTTTTTTTTAGGCCCATTTTTTAGCTCAAAATTTCTCTAATGAGAAGGGAATTTGAGGCATCCACTTGTACCATAACGGTATGCAAGGTAGGTCAAATTTCATGAGGCATAACTTTGGCATATAATATTTCACTAAGTTGATTTTTACACAATTGGAAATTTTTTTATGCATAGATCGATCCCATGGCCATGAACACGTGTTTTGGGCCTTGCAACCCTGCAAAGCATTGTTTGATGTTTGGAAATGGCCCCAGAATGTTCTAGACCCCAATTTCATAAGTTGATTCCTCCAATTTTTTCCACCCATAAAGTATCAAGATAGATGAAAAGTAATATGTTTATCTAGTTTGGGTCAATATGGAAATTATCGCAAGCATGCATGATAATTAAGATTTAAAAGGGAGTTATTTTTCTTCTAGAATGATAAATTAAATGTAATGGAATTTTGGTCTTTATATTTATATATGGATTTAATACAAAGGGACATACATAAGTGTTTTTTTCTAAAAAATAGAAGTATTTTACATTCAAGGAGAATAAAAAACAAATTCCACACAATCCATGTTGCACATAATTCAAATTTATACTAAAGTTAGTACATATCACTAAAATACTTATAATTCTGCCCACCATTCATTAGGAAGATAATCTTGAAATAAACATGTTGCAAGGAATTACATTACATTTCATCAAAACACTATCAAGTAATTCAATCAAATTATAAAAAGAAAAGAAAAAGAGAAAAAAAAAACGTCAAAGCTCACTCACCTACACACACATCCCAAAAAATAAATGCTCAAAAAGTATTAGAAACTTTGAAGAGACTAAAATCTCCCACTAATATTCATCTTCAATCATTTGATTTTTCGTAAACAGTAAGCCATCTTTAGAAAGGGTGTCAACCTGGATATTATGATCATAGTATATAAGCTTGAAAGATACCTCGCAAGACTATCTTGAAATTTCCTTCAAATACTTAGCCAAAGGGGATGAACTAGTACTATGGATATGAAGCTACTCTTGCATCCAATTTATAGTGAAAGATCAATCCCCAAAATATGTAGTCTAAGAATTTATTTGTTAGTGTTATTTTCATAAGGAAAAATAAACACTTGAATTCACAAACATTATTTGTTAATTTTCCTAGATTAGTCTTTTTGGTAAGACAATGAGAATCTCGTAGAAATAACACAAATCCCAAACCACAAGTTTTGTTCGATCCTTGACAGGCCCCATCAAAGAAACTCTAAGGTTGTCTTACCCACGAAAATTTTTCTCTCCTCTAATCACTTCTCTATACTCACATTAGGCTTATAAATTAGTAACAAAGCTAGTAATTAGGCAAATATTTGAAAATATTTGATTGATGTATCTTCAAATAAACTAGAGTTGTGGGTAAGAAAAATCCTCCAAGTGACTGTGAAGGGAGCTACTCTAAAATACTTCAATTTTCTTCTTATAATGCATTCCTCGAAATTCTTATGTAATCACTTTATGCCACAAATTCAGAAAACCTAATGCAAACTCCACATGATTCCAAACCTACATAGGGAAAAGAGAAGAGAAGAAGTGATGAGTGGTAGTCTCCTCATTTTCTTTACACTAAGTACACCTTCGAGGCTCAATCTTGTTTATCTTTTGAAACATTTCCCAAGTTAATACTATATCATTTAGAATCACCCACATGAACAATATACCGCTAGGTGGAGCCTAAACCAACCATATTTTTTACTACAATGATAATATCAAAAACATTATCAAGAGATTGGAAAGATAAATAACCATGTTTTATGCTCTAATCACCCCTTGTTATTTATTTCCTATACTAAATCATTGAGATCCTCATTCAACCTTATATAAATTCTTCTTAGTGTACACAAAAATGATGAGAGTTTGAGATCCCAATTCAACTTTATATAAGTTCTTCTTAGTGTACAAAAAAAATGATGAGAGTTTAGGGTCTTATTAATGTACACAAAAATGATGAGACTTTGAGATCCCCATTTAACATTATAGAAGTTCTTCTTAGTGTAAAAAAAAATGATGAGAGTTTAGGATCTTGTTAGTTAGTGTACACAAAAAAAAAATACCACTCTGATAATTATTTCATCAAAAAAAATATTTCCTAGGTTGATAATTATTTCAATAAAAGCCCTATTTCGTGCTTTTGGTAACTAGCCCTATTTCCCACTTTGGCTACTAACCTTAAAAACATAGACTAATTTCAATTAAAATATCTTCCTAATCTTAATAATAATTAAATAATAAATATCACTAACATAAATTAAGTATAAATAATCAAACACACTTAAAATCTTTTAACAATAATACAAATTTATCCTTAGATTATTACAAATAATTTTTTTTTATATATTTATATAACAATAATTCTATATCTAAATTTCAACATAATATTATCATTTTTTTCAAATAAATAAATATATAATAATTTCTTGGTGCTACAGTTGATTCAAGATCGAAATGGCTTTCAATGGCTTGAGGTTGGAGTATGCACTCGAGGGAATTTCAAACTATATTGCTTGGAAGGACAGGATGGAGGCAGTACTCGAAGACAATAGCTTGAAGGAATTCATTGACAATGATGTTTGTAAACCTATGGTGGCAGATGCAAATATTGATGCATGGAAAAATAAGTGGCAAAGGCGAGGAGGATCATGTTTGAGGGAGTACGAGATGATGTTGTCTTAAGCCTCCATGGGAAAGACACACCTTATGAAATTTGGAAGGCTTTGACAGATCTATTCCAAAGCAGCAACGACCATAGGAAATTGGCACTCAAAGATAAACTCAGGAAGATCAAGATGGAAAAGCGCGACACCATTCCAAAATATTTAAAAAAAATTGTCCAATGTCGAGATGAACTGGGGAGAGTTGGAATAATAGTTGCTGATGATGATTTAGTGAGCTTGGCTCTCCTAGGACTTCCCAAGAGTTGGCACAGTTATCAAGACTTTGTCAATGGAAGGGAAAAATTGTTAGATTGACAACGACTATGGTCGGCTTTGTTGCAGGAGGAGTTCAGATGCAACACCAGAGATGGATCTTCATGGCGAAAACTTAAAAGCCATGAAGGCATGTGAGGAAATTTCAAAGAGAAATTTTGTTCCAAGTTCTAAATAAAAAACATGTCAAGTTTGTTTTCAAGTTGATTGTCATTGTTTGAAGCCCATGTTGCAGCAAGAAGATTGTAGACATACATGTTATGGCGAGCATGTGAGTTCGGACAATTTTCAAGACATGAACACTGATGTTAGTCTGTAAAGGAAATTTGGAACCTCTACTAGTTCATATCCTCAAGAAGGTAAAAAATTTGGACATGCAAAGCAGCATGGAAGGTATAATTCTTCCCATAGTCTAGTTGATTATTTTTCTGCAAGGCATGATAATTGTGCATGCTTGAAAGGAAGAAAGAGTTGGTGTGCATATTGTGGTATGTTTAACCATGATGTTTCGAGATGTTGGAAGAGGATGAAAGCATACAGGAAGAAGTTGAGGAAAAGGCAACTTGCAAATAAGGTGCATAAGACTTGTACACATTGCCAGAAGAGGGGACATCTTGTTTCCCAATATTGGAAATTGCATCCAACTAATCGTCCCAAGCATTTGAGGCAAGAGGAAAAAAAGTCTGGCGAAATTGGAATCAAGGATTCCATCATTGATGTGAGAACAGATGTTTCACATGAAGAAGATTTGCAGTAGTAAAATTCATCGTGGAAGTGGCTTGGTGAGAAGTGGTTTGACTTCTTGAAACAGTAAGACATAATTTCATTTGAACATATGCAAATTTCAGTCAAGTATGCATGTTTTTTGATGTAATCTCACATTTGTTTGAGCCACCTTGGATCGAGGATCAAGGAAGTGATGTTTAGCTACCTTCTCTAAATTTCCCGCCAGAAATTTCTGAGAGAGTGCAAGGAAGACATTTTTTGACAGGAGGACAAGCACATCCAAGAAGGGAAGTGTCAACTACCTTCGAGTTGTGGTTCAAAGGTACTACCCACGCAAGGCAAGTGTATGGAGGCTGAAAAGAAAAGGGTGTTGTACTCTCATCTATTGTACAGATCAATGTATTAGTCTTTTGGGGTCCAAAAAATTCCTAATGGGTAGGTGTGATCAGACTTGGATCATGGACCAAAGTGATAGCTCAAAATTCAAATTATTCGGAAGAGTGTCAAACCTGAGCGTCCGGATAGATCTCGTCTTCCTGATTTCGACACCATGAATAGTTCGAAAATTCAAAGTCGTATGAAGAAGTTATTGCAGTTTGAAAAGTCCAGTAAACTGCAAAATTTGGACTTTGACCAAGTTTGAATGGATTGGGAAAAATTTAAAAGAGAATAGAGAATCTTCTCTTTTAAATTTTTCCCAATCCAAGTGAAACTTCGTCAATGTCCAAATTTTGCAGTTTACTAGACTTTTCAAACTGTGATAACTTCTTCATACGGTGTCGGTTTTTCGAACCGTTCATGGCACCATAATAAGGAAGACGAGATCTATCCAGTCACTTAATTTCAAAACTCTTTTGAATACTTTAAATTTTGAGCTATAACTTAGGTCCATGATCTAGTTTTGATCACTCACGAATCCCAATCACCTTAAAATTATCAATAATAGAGCCATGGGCACATGTTTTAGGCCTCACGACCATGAAAAACATTGTTTGATGCTTGAAAATGGACCTAGAAGGTTATAGATCCCAATTTTTCAAGTTGATTCCTCCATTTTTTCCACCCATAAAATATCAAGATAAATGAAAAATAGTACGTTGATATAGTTTCGGTCAATATGGAAATTATCACATACATGCATGATAATAAATATTTAAAAGGGAGTTTTATTTTTATTTTATTTTATTTATTATTATTTTTTTAGAATTATAAGTTAAATTTAATGGAATTTTGGTCTTTATATTTATATATGGAGTTAATACCTAGGGACATAAATAAGTTTTTTTTTCTCTAAAAAATAGAAGTATTTTACATTCAAGGAGAATAAAAAATAAATTCCACACAATGCATGTTACACATAATTCAAAGTTATACTAAGGTTAGTATATATCACCAAAACACTTATAATTCTACCCACTATTCGTGAGGAAGATAATCTTGAAATAAACATGTTGCAAGGACTTAAATTACATTTCATCGAAACACTATTGAGTAATTCAATCAAAGTTTAAATAGAAAAAAAAAAGAGTAGAAAAAAAAATCAAAGCCCACTCACTCACACACACATCTCTAAAAGAAATGCTCAAAAAGTATTAGAAACTTTGAGGAGACTAAAAGCTCCAACTAATATTCATCTTCAATCACTTGAATTTTAGTCAACAGTAAGCCATCTTTAGAAATGGTGTCAACCTGAATATTATGCTCATAGTATATAAACTTGAAAGATACCTCATAGGACTGCCTTGAAATTTCCTCCAAATACTTAGCCAAAGGTGGTGAACTAGTATTATGGATATGAAGCTACTCATGCATCCAATTTATAGTGAGAATTGAATCCCCAAAAAATGTAGTCTAAGAATTTATTTGTTAAGTGCTATTTTCATAAGGTAAAATAAAGACTTGAATTCACAAAATTATTTGTTCATTTTCCTATATTAGTCTTTGTGGTAAGACAATGAGAATCTCATAGAAACAACACAAATCCCAAACCACAAGTTTTGCTCGATTCTTGACAAGCCCCATCAAAAAAACTCCAAGGTTGTCTTACCCAAGAAAAGTTTTCTCTCATCTAATCACTCCTATATACTCACATTAAGCTTCTAAATTAGTAACAGAGATAGTAATTATGAAAATATTTGAAAATATAGGATTGATGTATCTTCAAATAAACTAGAGTTGTGGGTAAGCCAAATCCTCCAAGTGACTAAGAAGGGAGCTACTCTAAAATACTTGAATTTTATTCTTGTAAGCCATTCCTTGAAATTCATATGTAATCACTTTATGCCACAAATTCAGAAAACCTAATGCAAACTCCATATGATTCCAAACCTACTTAGGGAAAAGACAAGAGAAGAAGTGATGAGTGGCAGTCTCCTCATTTTATTTACATTAAGTACACCTTCGAGGCTCAATCTTGTTTGTCTTTTGAAAAATTTCCCAAGTTAATACTATATCATTTAGAATCAGTCACATGAACAATCTACCATTAGGTGGAGCCTAAACCATCCATAGTTTTGACTACAACCATAATATCAAAAACATGATCAAGAGATTGCAAAGATAAAAAACCAAGTTGTATGCTCTAAGCACCCCTTTTTATTTATTGCCTATACTAAAGCATTGAGATCCCCACTCAACTTTATATAAGTTGTTCTTAGTGATGATGTGAACAGAAATGAGTGAGGGTCCCTAAATGCTCAATAATATAATTACTATCTTAATGAAAGGTATATGAGATTTTTATAAGATTTAATAATTGATGATGCATAGATAATATAATATGCTTTAATAAGAATATAAGTGGGAGAGTTCCCCTTGAACTATGTAGAAGGAATTTGATATTTTAAGGTTGCTATAGACCTTAGCAAAGATTTTAATTAAATATTTTTGATATGATTGTATGTTAAATTCCACTTTTTGTACATAATGTTTTCATTGATGACAAAAATATGTCATTGATTTCAAAGAGAAGGTTCAAGACAACAAAAACATCATTCATGATGTCCAATGAAGCAATAAGACTCTCCATGAAGGAGTATGAAAATTGAAAATTTAGAGGATCTTATCACAACTTAATGGTTTTGTAGGTGTCATTGATACCTTTCCAACACTATAAAATGAGTGACATAGGGCACCCCTCTCGGTTTTCCACATTGCATGATGATGTCATGCTCATTTCATCATGTGGGAGACCAAGGACCCCTGTGGACTCGATATCAAGGCATGGTCACATGTGTGAAAATGAGGGACTAAATCTCGGGCATTGTTTCACATGAGCCCTAGGACACATGAATTCATTATTGCATGGGAATATGGCTCTATTTGGCTATGGTCAAAGCCCTAAGATTCCAGGCATATTCTATTGGAGTTTTGGTTGGTGCTTTTAGCATTAGACCACATGGAACCATTATATATACAACACCCATGCGATCAAAATGAACAACAAAAAATAATTGAATCGAATTTAAAGTTTGAGCCTCAGTGTGAAGGTTTCATTTGTTGAAGGTTTTGGTTTTCATGATAATTAGTGATTGTAATTAGTGGATCCCACATATTTTGGTTTCAGATTGTAAGGACCGCGTGAGTGCCCAATGAACTTTGGTTATGTTTGAAAGGATAAATTATTAGGCCTTGCACCGAGCTAGTATCCTCAAATATAGGTGGTGAACTACATTATGGATATGAAGCTACTCATGCATCCAATTTATAGTGAGAAATGAATCCCCAAAAAATGTAGTCTAAGAATTTATTTGTTAAGTGCTATTTTCATAAGGAAAAATAAATAATTGAATTCACAAAAATTATATGTTCATTTTCCTAGATTAGTCTTTGTGGTAAGACAATGAGAATCTCGTAGAAACAACGCAAATCCTAAACCACAAGTTTTGCTCAATTCTTGACAAGCCCCATCAAAGAAACTCCAAGGTTGTCTTACCCAAGAAAATTTTTCTCTCATCTAAGCACTCCTATATACACAAATTAAGCTTCTAAATTAGTAACAGAGATAGCAATTAGGAAAATATTTGAAAATATGGGATTGATGTATCTTCAAATAAACTAGAGTTGTGGGTAAGACAAATCCTCCAAGTGACTAAGAAGGGAGCTACTCTAAAATACTTAAATTTTATTCTTGTAAGCCATTCCTCAAAATTCATATGTAATCACTTTATGTCACAAATTTAGAAAACCTAATGCAAACTCCATATGATTCCAAACCTACTTAGGGAAAATACAAGAGAAGAAGTGATGAGTGGCAGTCTCCTCATTTTATTTACATTAAGTACACCTTCGAGGCTCAATCTTATTTGTCTTTTGAAAAATTTCCCAAGTTAATACTATATCATTTAGAATCAGTCACATGAACAATATACCATTAGGTGGAGCCTAAACCATCCATAGTTTTGACTACAACCATAATATCAAAAACATGATCAAGAGATTGCAAAGATAAAAAAACCAAGTTTTATGCTCTAAGCACCCCTTTTTATTTATTGCGTATACTAAAGCATTGAGATCCCCACTCAACTTTATATAAGTTGTTCTTAGTGTACACGCAAATGATGAGAGTTTGAGATCCCCATTCAACTTTATATAAGTTCTTCTTAGTGCACAAAAGAATGATGAGAGTTTAGGGTCTTGTTAGTGTACACAAAAAATAATACCACTTTGATAATTATTTCATCAAAAGCAAGATTTCCTAGGTTGATCATTATTTGAACAAAAGCCCTATTTCCTACTTTTGGTAACTAGCCCTATTTGCCACTTTGGCTACTAACCTTAAAAACATAGACTAATTTCAATTAAAAATATCTTCCTAACCTTAATAATAATTAAATAATAAATATCAATAACATAAATTAAGTATAAATAATGGAACATACCTAAAATCATTTAACAATAATACAAATTTATCCTTCATTAATATTTTATCTTTTTATAATAATATAATTTTATATCTAAATTTCAACATAATATTATCATTTTTTTCAAATAAATAAATATAAAAATATCTAAAAACTCAACTACAACTCCAATTTTTTGAGTGGAAAACTACTGCCATTTTCGGTAGGTAAAATGCTCATTATCGGGCTTCATAATTTACAATATTTCTAAATTAAATAAATTGATTAAATCCAAGTTTGTCTTAAGTTTGTGTGCCCTGAAAAAATACCTAGCCAAAGGTGGTGAACTACATTATGGATATGAAGCTACTCATGCATCCAATTTATAGTGAGAAATGAATCCCCAAAAAATGTAGTCTAAGAATTTATTTGTTAAGTGCTATTTTCATAAGGAAAAATAAAGAATTGAATTCACAAAAATTATTTGTTCATTTTCCTAGATTAGTCTTTGTGGTAAGACAATGAGAATCTCGTAGAAACAACGCAAATCCTAAACCACAAGTTTTGCTCAATTCTTGACAAGCCCCATCAAAGAAACTCCAAGGTTGTCTTACCCAAGAAAAGTTTTCTCTCATCTAAGCACTCCTATATACACAAATTAAGCTTCTAAATTAGTAACAGAGATAGCAATTAGGAAAATATTTGAAAATATGGAATTGATGTATCTTCAAATAAACTAGAGTTGTGGGTAATACAAATCCTCCAAGTGATTAAGAAGGGAGCTACTCTAAAATACTTAAATTTTATGCTTGTAAGCCATTCCTCGAAATTCATATGTAATCACTTTATGTCACAAATTCAGAAAACCTAAAGCAAACTCCATATGATTCCAAACCTACTTAGGGAAAAGACAAGAGAAGAAGTGATGAGTGGCAGTCTCCTCATTTTATTTACATTAAGTACACCTTCGAGGCTCAATCTTGTTTGTCTTTTGAAAAATTTCCCAAGTTAATACTATATCATTTAGAATCAGTCACATGAACAATATACCATTAGGTGGAGCCTAAACCATCCATAGTTTTGACTACAACCATAATATCAAAAACATGATCAAGAGATTGCAAAGATAAAAAAACCAAGTTTTATGCTCTAAGCACCCCTTTTTATTTATTGCGTATACTAAAGCATTGAGATCCCCACTCAACTTTATATAAGTTGTTCTTAGTGTACACGCAAATGATGAGAGTTTGAGATCCCCATTCAACTTTATATAAGTTCTTCTTAGCGTACAAAAGAATGATGAGAGCTTAGGGTCTTGTTAGTGTACACAAAAAATAATACCACTTTGATAATTATTTCATCAAAAACAATATTTCCTAGGTTGATCATTATTTGAACAAAAAGCCCTATTTCCTACTTTTTGGTAACTAGCCCTATTTGCCACTTTGGCTACTAACCTTAAAAACATAGACTAATTTCAATTAAAAATATCTTCCTAACCTTAATAATAATTAAATAATAAATATCAATAACATAAATTAAATATAAATAATAGAACATACTTAAAATCATTTAACAATAATACAAATTTATCCTTACATTAATATTTTATCCTTTTATAATAATATAATTTTATATCTAAATTTCAACATAATATTATAATTTTTTTCAGATAAAATAAATATACAAAATATCTAAAAACTCAATTACAGCTCCAATTTTATGAGTGGAAAACTACTACCATTTTCGGTAGGTAAAATGCTCATTATCGGGCTTCATAATTTACAATATTTCTAAATTAAATAAATTGAGTTTATTTTTTTTTTAATTTAAGAGTTTATGATCTTCTATGGTTAGCCATAAACCCAATATGCGGTTTGTCTTTATATATTGCCCACCCCTAATTACCATAAACCCATTATGTGGTCTGTCTATATATTGCTAACCCCTAAATTATAATGTACTTATTTAAAACTAACCGCAAATTAATGGATTTATAGATTGAGAAATATGTATAACTAAATAAGTGACTGCCACTTGGCAAAACCTCTAACGTGCAGAATCCTGTGTAAACGGTCCGGTTACGCTATTAGCTGCCGGTCTATGTCAATATAGATCCTTCCGTCGGCTCAAATGTTCCCGGCCTCTATATATTGGGAGATTGACATTTCAATGTGAATTCCCGTGTTCCATTTCGCTGCGGGGAATTATTAATTGAATTGAACGAAAGAATCTTGGTTTCCTTTGAAAAACTAGCTTGTTTTGCATTCCATCTATGGACATGGCTTGTGAAGAAGTGGTTGCCGGCCCGATGACTGCAACTGCAATTGGTTTCGAAGGATTTGAAAAACGGTTAGAGATTGAGTTTCTTGCATCTTCGTTTTTTACTGAAACAGATGAGGGCAGGGGCCTTAGGGCACTCACTCGAGCCCAATTGGATGAAATACTAAACTCAGCTGAATGCAAAATAGTTTCTGTGCTCTGTAATGAACATTTCGATTCATATCTCTTGTCAGAGTCGAGTCTCTTTGTTTACCCAATGAAGATCATTCTCAAAACCTGCGGGACGACCAAGTTGCTGCTTTCCATTCCCCTGATATTAAGCAATGCAACCAGCCTGTCTCTATCTGTTAAAAATGTTAAATACAGTCGTGGAACATTCATCCATCCAGGAGCACAGTCATTTCCTCATCGCAGCTTTTCTGAGGAAGTCTCATATCTGGATAAGTACTTTGGAGCTCTTGGGTTTGGTAGCATGGCTTATGTTATGGGAAATTCTGCAACGTCTCACAACTGGCATATCTACTCCGCTTATGCAGCAGAGGGTGCGTCTCACCCAGTTTATACACTGGAGATGTGCATGACCCATCTGGACCGCGAGCGGGCTTCTTTGTTTTACAAGGGTCATTGTAATTCTGCGGCAGAAATGACACATAAATCCGGTATATCCAAAATTCTTCCTCACGCGAAAATCTGTGATTTTGAATTTGATCCATGCGGCTACTCCATGAATTCTATTGAAGGACCGGCTTTATCTACAATTCATGTAACTCCGGAAGATGGTTTCAGTTATGCAAGTTTTGAAGCCATGGGTTATGATCCTAAGGATTGTGATCTGGAAACATTGGTGGAGAGAGTATTAAGTTGTTTCAGGCCTATGATATTCTCTATTGCAGTTCATGTCAATGTCAATGTCAATGCTGGCGCGTGTCAATCTACATGGACCAAACCAGTTTGTCCGCAGGGGTATACTTGTGAAATGATAGCTCAACAGGAGCTTACAAAGAAGGGTAGTGTACTTATATATTGCACTTACAGAATTGCCAATGCTCAGTCTAAATTGGCTACTTCTCTTGTGAAATGATAGCTCAACAGGAGCTTACAAAGAAGGGTAGTGTACTTATATATTGCACTTACAGAATTGCCAATGCTCAGTCCTAAATTGACTGCTTCTCTTGTGAAATGATAGCTCAACAGGAGCTTACAAGAAAAGCTAGTGTGCCTGTATTGCATACAGAATTGCCAATGCTCAGTCTAAATTGGCTACTTCTCTTGTGAAATGATAGCTCAGCAGGAGCTTACAAAGAAGGCTAGTGTACTTATATATTGCACTTACAGAATTGCCAATGCTCAGTCTAAATTGGCTACTTCTCTTGGCAGAAATGATAGCTCAACAGGAGCTTACAAGAAGGCTAGTGTACTTATATATTGCACTAGTGCCAATGCTCAGTCTAAATTGGCTACTTCTCTTGTGAAATGATAGCTCAACAGGAGCTTACAAAGAAGGCTAGTGTACTTATATATTGCACTTACAGACTTGCCAATGCTCAGTCTAAATTGGCTACTTCTCTTGTGAAATGATAGCTCAACAGGAGCTTACAAAGAAGGCTAGTGTACTTATATATTGCACTTACAGAATTGCCAATGCTCAGTCTAAATTGGCTACTTCTCTTGTGAAATGATAGCTCAACAGGAGCTTACAAAGAAGGCTAGTGTACTTATATATTGCACTTACAGAATTGCCAATGCTCAGTCTAAATTGGCTACTTCTCTTGTGAAATGATAGCTCAACAGGAGCTTACAAAGAAGGCTAGTGTACTTATATATTGCACTTACAGAATTGCCAATGCTCAGTCTAAATTGGCTACTTCTCTTGCCTCGGAAGAGGAACGTGAAGGAATTGATTATTTGCAAATGAAAAAGAACACAAAGAAGCATGTTGAGTGTGATGCCCTGAAAGATTGATACGCACATCATGCTTCTTTCCTAGTGGGCTTTATAATGTTCTACCATTTCTTTCACGATCTGATCAGTTTTGTTCTCAGTCATCACTTTGTTAGTGCAATCTATTATTCTCTGCGTTGGGGGAGGGTTGTAGCGTAGTTTGTTCTAATTTCATAAAAAAAAAAAACTTTGGTACTAATTTGTTCAACAAAGGAATGAATTACAGTAAAGCAGCATAATGTTGTTACTATGTACTGGAATTGTTAACTATGGTCACTTTTTTTTATAACCGCTCATTAGAAGGTGATCTATACTTGATGCTTTACTCCATGTTGTATATTATTTTACATAATTTAGTTTTATGTACACACGATACAGTTCTCACTCTTTATATCATCTTATTTAATGTGAAATTAGGAGATTAACAATTTTGATTTCAAAATTGTATGAATCACGCTAATGCATATAAATATGAACAATTATGTTAGGGTGTGTTGGAATTATCATCTTTGATCATGGTTTTCCATTGGTGTGGTGCACGTTTTTTTGTTTCTTTGAGTGCTGATTCGTATGCCTACATTTTGTAATTTCTGCAGGATGTATGTTTCTAACTGCTCATCCTTCTTATTTCTTTATGTGAATATTGTACTTTGAGCCTTTTCAATGTTTTCTTGAATATTGGAGTTTAGAAGAAGTAAACAATGCACACAAATTATTTAAGGAAATGCCTCAACAAAATGTGTTTTATGGATAATTATTGATGTAGAAACTATTTGATATAATGTTTTAGACAAAATGTGATGCCCCATAACCATAACTCTAATGAAGTACTAAGAGGTTGGGTGTGCTATAAATTTGTATCAGATTTTATTGTTAAGCTCATGAAGAAGAAAACAAATTGATACCTTGAATCATTAGCATTAGGTATGTTACAAAGTAGTGTCCAAGCATAGTCAATACTACGGGCTCAAGAACAAATGAAATGAGAGTTTTGATATTATGTTACAAAGTGGTAACAAACCATTGTTCCACACTGTAATGGGCTGGGCTCAACAACATATGAAATAATAGCTATGATATTATGTTTCAAGTGGTATTAGAGGTAAGATTCATCATTGAACCTAGATGCCTTCATTAATAGTTTTCTGTTATTTTCAAAAGTAAGAAGATTTTCCTGCAGTGAAAAGAAAGAGAACGGTGTTCATTGCTAAAGGATTCAATAGAGAACATGAAGAGTAGACAAATCTAAATATGACATTGCTACAAGACATGTAATAAATGCTAGGGTTTTTGCAACATGGACCAACCACTAGAGATATAGAGGGGTATCATAATCGCAAGACAATTTTCTTGCATTAAATTCCATTTTTTGTCCATAAGGTGTGGTGCACTTTTTTTGTCCAAGACGATTTTCTTTGATCATGGTTGTCCATTGGTGTGGTGCACTTTTTTGTTTCTTTGAGTGCTGCTTAGTATGCCTACATTTTGTAATTTTTGCAGGATGTATGTTTCTAACTGCTTATCCTCCTCCTTATTTCTTTATGTGAATATTGTACTTTGAGCCTTTTCTATGTTTTCTTGAATATTGGAGTTTAGAAGAAGTAAACAATGCACACAAATTATTTGAGGAAATGCCTCAACAAAATGTGTTTTATGGATAATTATTGATGTAGAAACTATTTGATATAATGTTTTAGAGAAAATGTGATGCCCCATAACCATAACTCTAATGAAGTACTAAGGGGTTGGGTGTGCTATAAATTTGTATCAGATTTTATTGTTAAGCTCATGAAGAAGAAAACAAATTGATACCTTTAATCATTAGCATTAGGTATGTTACAAAGTAGTGTCCAAGCATAGTCAATACTACGGGCTCAAGAACAAATGAAATGAGAGTTTTGATATTATGTTACAAAGTGGTAACAAACCATGGTTCAACACTCGAATGGGATGGGCTCCACAACATATGAAATAATAGCTATAATATTATGTTACAAGTGGTATTAGAGGTAAGGTTCATCATTGAACCTAGATGCCTTCATTAATAGTTTTATGTTATTTTAGAAAATAAGAAAATTTTCCTGTAGCAAAAAGAAAGAGAAGGATGTTCATTGCTAAAGGATTCAATAGAGAACATGAAGGGTAGAAAAATCTAAATATGACATTGCTACAAGACATGTAATAAATTCTAGGGTTGTTGCAACATGGACCAACCACTAGAGATATAGAGGGGTATCATAATGGCTAGACGATTTTCCTGCATTAAATTCCATTTTTTGTCCTTAATGTTATCATTCATGACAAAAATATGTCATTGATTTCAAAGATAAGGTTCAAGACAACAACAACATCATTCATGTTGTCCAAGGAAGCAATAAGACCCTCGATGGAGTATGACAGTTGGAAATTTAGAGGATGTTATCACAACTTAATGGCTGTGTAGGTCTCATTGATACCTTTCCAACACTATGAGTGACATAGGGCACCCCTCTTGGTTTGCCACATGGCATGATGATGTCATGCTCATGTCATCACATGAGAGACCAAGGACCCCTATGGAATCGATATCAAGTCATGGTCACATGGATGAAAATGAGGGACTAAATCTTGGGCATTATTGCACATGAGCCCAAGGACACATGAATTCATTATTGCATGGGAATATGGCTGTGGTTGGCTATGGTAAAAGCCCTATGATTCCAAGCATATTCTATTGGACCACATGGAACCATTATATATACAACACCCATGCCATCAAAATGAAAGAAAATAATAATTGAATCAAATGGAAAGTTTGAGCCTCAGTGTGAAGGTTTCACTTGTTGAAGGTTCTAGTTTTGCTGACTATTAGTGATTGCAATTGGTGGATCCCACACAGTTTGGTTGCATATTTTAAGGGTGGTCTGAGCGCCCAATGAACTTTTCTTATGTTTGAATGGATAAATGATTAGGGCTTTCACCGAGCTAGTGTGAGTATTTTTGGTCGATAAAACATTGTTGGAGGTGGTGCCCTGCAAGAAACAATGGGTAGCGTTATTGGTGTAGAGCTATGTTGGGAACTATGATGTTCTCTTTTCAACCCCATTGGTTGACAAGTTCAAAAATATTCTATATATATTTGTGTGTGAGTGTGTGTGTAGGCATTTTTTCGAATAAATTTCCATAAGGTCCATTCTCATGTGACTTGTTTGAATTAATGAATTATATACATAGTGCAAGTGTCTTTTTTTCAATTGATTGAAATTTGTATGTAATCATATGAAATGATAGATTTCCTTCTAACATGTGATAAGCATATGAAACAATATAGTTCCTATTAACATTTGATATTGAGATACTTTTAGTGGTTGTTGAGTGTTACAACATCAAGTATGCTAAGGTAGTCACATGAGAATGGACCTCATGGAAAAGTTATTGATGCGGTAAAATTATGAATGATGAAGATAATGATATCATATATAGGTCAATAAAATCATAGATGAAGCGAGTTGGATTCCTTGAAAATATTTCAGCTAATAATGCATGTTGATGGTAGCAAAGTAAGTCATAAAAGTAACAAGTGAAGATAAAACTATAAAATAATTGGGCAAGAATTATTTTTAGTTGAATTTGATATCTTTTGCTTGTTCAATTTAATGCATATATTGCGTGGATTCCCAAGAAATCATATGTTTATGATAGAAAATTGTTAGCACATAAATATTTAGTAAAACACAAGTAAACTTTTCATGTATTGAGTTTCTATGTTGAACAAAAATTAAATGTTTAACAAATAATTCATTCATGAGATACAATATGATTGGTAATGCATTGAGAGATTACATGAAAACGTGGGAGCTTTGGTGGTGTGCTTTCTACAATGATGTACCAAAATGCACCTCTTTAGCAGTTGGTTGCTATTTGCAAAAGAACACAGAATAATGATGCTACTGTTAGAGAAAAACATAAACAATGTACACAAAAATCAGAGGGTAAGCTAAGCATACAACAGCCTACTCAACCTGCTCTGCAAGGTCAACCTGTGCAACCACGGAGTTCTTATTACCCTCAAGTTTCCTATTAACTGGTATATAATGCACCCCAAATTCCGTACCCTCAAAATCAACCAATATATAGTGCACCTCAGATTTCATACCCTCAAAATCAACCTATGTATCAACAACCTCAAAGTCATACTTACATTTCGTAGTAGAATCCTTATGCTACTCAACAAGGACCTCAGTGGTCTACTTCAACTCAATATCCTAGTCCTCAATCCCAGTATCAATCGAATTATCCTATTTTTAATCCCTATGATTCGGGACAGAATATATGGGGATAGAATCCTGCTCAGACTGGGTGGAATTTACAAACACGTCCTTATTAAAGACCTCTGATGACTTTCAATACCTAGTTACCATTTCTTTCTATGTTGGAATTACCTGATGTTTCGAAGTTGAAAAATGATCCTATTCTTCGTAATCCATATTGGCCTCCGATTCTGACCAAGATTCTTGGTGATTGTCCTAAATTTGAGGGTAAACTTGGTGAATATTCCCAAACGCATGTGATGAATTACCACTTGTGGTGTTCTTCTAATTCTTGGGTTGACGATTCTATTCGTCTCATCTTTTCCAGCGAACTCTTACTGGTGCCATTGCAAAGTGGTACATTGAACTATCTCGTGGAGTTTTCTAAGATTTCAATTGTTTGGCCATGGCATTCCTTACACATTTTCAGTTACTAATCCACTATGAGACCCAATGCATCTCCTCACTTCATTGAAACAGGACGGAGCTACTCATATCTCACATCATATTCATGAGTGGCGACGTCATCGTCGCATGATCAAATTTGAGATACCTGATCGGCTTCTGACTCATTAGTTCACTGCCTCCTTTGTCAATCAGATTGCTAAAGACATTGCTATGGGGGCATGTGTGACCAAGGAACAAGCCATTTATTACGTCCAGTACCTTGATCTCTATATTCTCAGTCTGTCGCATTGTACGATATCTTGCCTGATGCTCCTCGACCTGGAACTTCTAAACCACCAATGACTCCATCCGTTGATGGTATTATTGGTTCTGTATCATAGACTTCTCAGAAGTCTCCTTCATCTAACTCTAGGAAGCAGAAGTCTACTTCTTCCAATAATGTAGCTTCTCAGTTAAATTTGAATTCTGGCACACCCGCAGAAGTGAATGATGTTTAGGCCAATCCTATAGATAACACTTCCAAAGGTAAGAAGAAGGGTAAAGGTAATGCCAAAGCCGATACCCTGAAACAGGATTCACTAAAACCTCTTTCTGTTGATAGTTCTCAATGCAAACTGAAGTATCCTTGTTTGATTTGTGACGAGGAGCACTTCACCAAGGACTATCCCCGATGGTCTGAAGTGAGTCATTTTCTCAAAGGCACCCAAGGAGCTCTGGACGTTCTTAAGGAATCTTTCCCTCAACAGACTCAGATGGTAGAGCACCCTCAGTCCTCTACTCCATCTGGTTTGCAAGTGTTCATGATGAACAGTTCTGCACCCATTTCTATTGCTACTTGATCAAAATATTACTTTGGCTTGCGTCAGGTAGCGGGAAAAGAGATCGCTGACGGTCCTCCTCCTCCTCCTACTTATGGCCCTCTTGAGATTGAACGGCCTAGCACCGAATCCGTTGTGTGACCACCTTCCAAAGGTGTGCTCCGTAAGTCTTCATACAATCCTAACACCCGTGCTTCTCAGCATTACAGTATTGTTGAGGATTTGGCTCAGGCGCCATCCGCAATGTATACATTATAAGTACTTCAGAGTTTTCCTTTGCAATGGAAATATTTTCTATGTGTGATCGGTGGGATTGATCCTACCGATACTAGCTTGCTTTCTTTTGATTTAGAGAATTTCCTCCCGCGACTCCCACACCAAGTTGCGCTCATCATTCAAGTTGGTATTTATGGTTGGAATATTCATTGGGCCATCATGGACGAGGGTGCATCCACCTGTGTTATGTCATCTACTTCTTGGAAAGACATTGTTTCTCTAGCTCTTACTTCATCACCCAATGCCCTTGAAGCATTTTATGGAAGAGAATCTAAACCTCTTGGTGTTCTCGCTATTTTTCCAATCACGTTAGAAGGGAAGACAGTCAATGTCAAGGTCGAAGTTATTGATGAAAAACTCAATTATAATCTCCTCCTCGGAAAGATTTGGACTCATGCCATGTTATGCGTTCCATCCAATCTCTTTCCTGTTTTGAATTTCCTGCACTAAGGAAAGTTTATTACTGTTGATCAATTGTTTTTATTCAATTCTTCCAAGAACAACGTTCCATATGTGGACAAGATTCCTACTCCCTAGGAGAGTGTAGGGCCGGGCCTTTTCAAGGATCCTGCCCTCATGGGTGTTTTCCCTCTTCCATAATCGAATATTGTTCAGGTCAACATGATTTCTCAAACCGATGACCCTTGGGTTATCCCTTCTCTTGATCAGATTGGTTCGTTCGGCGATTCGATGCCTTTGAGTCCAATTGAAATTGATTATTGTGAACTCATTGCTGCATCGAATACTTCATCCTCTAATTTTGATCCTTCGAGTGACTCTTGACATATATTCTTAATTCCCTTGGCTTGGTGATTTTGATTCACTGGATCCTTTGAAAGAAGTGTTTCCTTCCGATGAGGCTATCATGGAAACCCTGTCTCTTGACGATATGTCGTGTGATGATGGTCATCATCGTTCCTCGTTTCTACCAAGCCTCAAGGCCATGTCTACCTGTCTTGAGAGTTTTTCCTCTTAGGTTCCTTCTCCTCCTCTTCAAACACATGTTCAAGTCTAGGAGTTTTTTTCGGAAGGTAACTTGAGTAACATCACTCAGACAATGCCTATCGACATTTCTACTCCTTCTCGTTCCGAGGAATTCATCCTAGATGATTCGATTTTCTTGATTAGCACTCTCAATCCTTGGTACAGTGATATCATTGTCTATCTCCAAACTTCATATTTTAGATCTGAGTTGACAAATGATGTCAGCCGATGCATCCACCATCAGTCACAACCTTATCGTATAGTTGGAGATACTCTCTATCGTATTGGAGTCAATTCCATACTCCGATGATGTTTCACTCTCGAGGAAGCTGAGAAAGCTCTGAATGATTGTCACAATGGTGCCTGTGGTGGTCACATGTCTGGTTATGCTACTGCACAGAAGATTCTTTGTGTTGGTTATTTTTAGCCTTCTATTTCAAAGACTGTGTTGTTGCAGTTCGTAAATGCCATGATTGCCAAATTTATCAATGCAAGATGCGTGTGCCACCCATTCCTCTTCATCCTGTCATTACCATTAGTTCCTTTTAGAAGTGGGTCATCAATTTTATGACGTGTAACCCTCACTCAGCCGGGGGGCATGCTTATATTATCGTAGTCGTGGACTACTTCACCAAATGGGCCGAAGCAATGCCTACACTTGCCGCTGACGGGAAGACAACTGCTCAGTTCATATTCAATCACATTATTTATAGGTTTGGTGTCCCTCAAGCCATCCTTACCGATCATGGTTCCCATTTTCGGCATTATATGGTGGAAGAGTTGACTTCTAAGTTGGGTCTGCATCACGACAGCTCAATGCCGTACTACCCTCAAGCCAATGGCTAGGTTGAAGCTGTGAACAAAGTTCTTGTCACGATGCTTCAACGTACGATTGGGATCCACAAATAAAATTGGCATCTCATGTTATTTTCGTCTCTTTGGGCATACCAAACCTCAGTGAAGAATGCAACCGGGTTCACTCCCTTTCAGTTGGTTTATGGCCTGGAAGCTGCTCTCCCGGTTGAATGTGAAATACCTTCGCTCAAGTTGGTTGTTGAATTACTACCAAATAATTTTCCAGAAGAAGAGCGTCTCCTTTATTTAGAAAAGTTGGATGAAACCCACCGCTTTGCTGCTCTCATTATCGAAGCACAGAAAAGCAGGTCAATGCTCATTTTGATCAATTAGTTTCCCCTCTTTCTTTCGTTGAATGAGATCTCGTCCTCCTCTATGACCAAGGTCGTGATAAGCTGGGGGCAGGAAAATTTCAACATATGTGGGATGGACCCTATATCGTTAAACATGTGTTGTAGAATGGGGACTATGAGCTAATTGAGTATGAAGGTCATCCTCTTGAACAACCCAGAAATGGGTTGTATCTCAAAAAATATTATGGCTGAGTCATTCACGCGTAATAGGTGTACATAGGTGTTGTTTTATTTTTTGTACATGTTTTTTGTTTTGGTGTGCTTTGTGAGCGTTTTATTTCTTATTGGGTCTTGCTTATTATGTAGATGTCTATTACCCCTTATGTCGCTTTCGTGGATGGTGCTTCCCGCAGTACCAGGAATTTGTCTTCAGTAGCCTGGGTAATTTATGATCCTACTGGTGAGTTGATAGATCTGCAAGGTATTTGTCTAGGACGAACTACAAAAAATTTCATTGAATATAGCACTGTCATTAAGCTATTAAGTGAGGCAATAAACCTCAGCATACGCGCATTACTTGTAAATCGAGATTCACATCTTGTTTTTCTGCAACTCAATAATCATTATTCAGTTAGAAATACGCACATTCTAAGATTGTATTTATGTATTTGTTTGTTGGAAAAACATTTTGATTCTATTACCTATCAAAATACTCTTGGATGAATGAACACATTAACTGATACAATGGCTATCATTGTATTAGACAGACATTTTCATAATTTATAAAAGCATCATCATATGTAAAAGATCCATGTAGGGAAATAGATGTATGTATATATATCACATGTTTGCAACTGTGTGCATCATAACTTCAAAAAATATATATGTATTTTTGTTACATCCTGAGACATCATGCCTCTAAAATATGCAAATAAAGTAAAACTTAGGTGTCTAATCAGCATGGTGCTCGTGATAACATGTCATGGCCCGTACTAGCCGCCTCAACAAGCGGTGAATTCGGCTGGGCACCCCTATGGTATGTATCTGGTAGGCACGAGGAACATAATCAAAACGTGCATAATATGGGACTCCTAGTGCGATCCCCTCCAGGTTGCGCACTATCTCATCTTCCTCACCACCCTAGCCTTGAGGGCCGAAATTGGGAGGGATTCGTCTTGCTATTGGTGACATGCAGGCAGGTCTCTCTAGGCCAACATCTACAATTACATGAATTTAATGTCAGGACATGCATAAATAAATAAAAAAATCATAATGCTCATAAAACTTAAAAAATGAATCTCACCCAAATCTTCATCCCAATCTTCTCCATCCGGGAGTGGGAGGTCCGGACCATCAGTGAAGTCTGTACTAGAGTAGGGCCAGTCCTCCACAACAATCAGTTGTCGACAGAGCCAATCAAATAATTCCGATCTCTAGGACATCTGTTGGCCACCCCCTTCCCTTGGCATCAGAGCTGCCCATCGACCCATCCGTGGTTCTCTTGCTGGTAGTGTCGATACTATAACCTCCTGTCGCTGAAAAATGGGTATTCATTCCAAGAAGAATGATACCAAATTAGATCCATAACCAAATTGTTTTACTTTGGTATTCTTGCATTTGGTTAGTTGGCGCTTCATGTTTATGGTCACAGCCTCTGCCGAGTTGTAGATGGTCGGTGCCACGCAGTCTAGAGCAAGAATCAACTGTTTCTTTGTTGCTTCATGTGATGCTTGTCATCCTACAGCCTATGTGATGGTATGCAGCTCCACGCGTAGTGTCAAATATGGGATAGTTTGTATATCAACTTTCCCACTACCTGATCCCTTCTGTGCTCCTCGACATACCCTGTCTATGGTCATGGTCATGTTTTCCATGCAAGGTTAGGTGTTGGTTAGGATTGGTGTTGCACCCCTCCATGATAATCCTATGATGAAGTACACGTTAGAGACATCAATCTCAAGTTCTTGATCCCGAAGGATGAAATTCTCTTGATTTTCATCCCATATACTGATCAGATATTGTAGCAGTTCTGGTTGGGCTCGGAGACATGGTGTTAGGAAGAATTTTTTCAAGCCACGGTTTCTGAGGGCTTCCATGACTCCCTTATGTTTTTTGATTATTTTATTATATTATTTTTTAGAAATGGGTTTTACACATGTCTCTTGTGCAGCAACAGGTTTTTCATGCGACAATGATGAAGAAATGAGTTATATTTTATAGTTTTTTGGACTTGGTAAAAACACGAAAAAGTTACTACTGGAGTCATCTTTAAGCTCTTTTTTGACTCTCTAAAAATGAAAATATTGTCGAGATTCTTGTCATTTTAAACTCATTAAATGGCTACGAAATGATATCTACCCAATATACGTTTAACCCTTTTTCGGGCGGGGATAGATTATTTATGAAAAATGAATACCTTAGCCTATCGCGACTAAGAGGTTCTCTCAGAGACAGTTTTCTACCTTTTCGGATCTATGAGACTACCTACGAAAAGGAATTGATGGATTTTTATTTTCTACCTTCTTTTCAAACTCTCTAAACATGAAAATATGCCGAGTTCTTCCTTTTTCAGACTCATTAAACCCTGATGACATCGGACTTCGTCACCATGACGTTATTTCGAGTTCCTCCTTCCTAGGGCTCGTAAAATGTAGTAGGTTGGATTTATCCGAAAGACAAACTTACACCACAAGCATATGATATCCACTTCAATCTTGTTCTAAAAAATAATTTGGGTACTCATCAGAAATGGTGGGGGAAAATGGAATCAAGTTTTAGTTATGTTGGTAGTATGTCGCTCTTGAACATGGCACTTGTCTACATTTGTGTTCGGTTGGGGACATCTCATTTCGTCATTTTTGCCTTCATGGATTTCGTTAATCTATTTTGACCTCTCATCCACTCTTTTCCACGTCATCATGATCTTATATCATTTGATTTCAAATGCTGCCAAATCCAGTTTCGTGCTGTTGATATGTTCAAGAGAAGTTTGCCTCTACAGTTGTCAACTGTCCTCTGATTTCCTGTTCGTCCTGATCTACATTCATCATGTTCCTCTGTCACATGTCGATGATGTGGGAAACCTTATGGCCCTCTTTCGACCAAGTCACTTCCTGTTGACTTCAGCTCATTATCGAGGAATTTGATCTAGAGACTCCCTTCTAGTACCTTGGATTCTGCATGCCTCAACAGTAGGTTTTTCACATTAGACGCAATGCTCACATCATTGGCCTTCGATCGAGTGATTCTGTGGATGTTCTACATCAAATCCTTTTTCACATTTTGTATATTGTACCTTTTGTACCTTGAGGGCCATCATCATTATTGGTGGTTTCTCTTGCATCTGTTAAAAAATTTCATCATTGGCTGGTAATCAGAAAATTTTCTTGCATGCTCGAATTTAGCTCATATATTCGCATGCTCGAAATTGTACTTGTTCGAGTCAAGATGGAGCGCTAGACCCTGGATTTTGTCCGATAAACTCTAGGCTGTGGATTTTTGTGTATTATTATGACCTATTACATGACTCTTTTGATTGGATGGCTGCAACCATACCTGAGTCTATTTATTGATCCTTCCTGCTGGATGGTTGTGTCCATACCTCGGATCTCAGTTTTTATATACTCTATTTTGGATGGTTGCGCCCATGCCACATGATTTATGTATCACAGATATCAGTTGTATTTTTAATTGCAGGTCTTCCAAAATTGGTGTTTTTTTCTAACACATTCTCATAAATAATTTCACCCCTCCCTCTCTCTCGGACTTCATGCTTTAGGGGGCATCTGTTACACAACATTTTGTCACTGTCCCTGCAATCCCCAAATCGCACATTGGAGGGTCGTTTCTGTGACCAATACGCAGTGTCATGCTTTTCAAATACCATCCTTCCATCCCTTTTTATGAAAGCAACATTATTTTTGTTGACATTTCCCTAAGCAGAGCTATGAAAATCCCTATTTTTTCCTTGGTACGAGTATCCCGTTACACCCTCGTGCCAACCAGGAAATTTAACATTGAGCCCGTGCCAGGTGGCTCTCTGTTCCAGTTAGACACCTGCGCCAAGTTGTTTATGGAATGTTTTTTAAAAATAGAGGCAGAGGTTCCATTGAAACTAGGGGATGAGTCATTGGGAGTGATTGAACTGAAACAACCACGGACTCCTTCCTTTAGTTAGTATCCACCTCCCTTGGAACTCTCCTAAAGGATAGGACTTCCTCCCACCTTTGTATGGATCCCAACCTCCCCCTCTTAGTTATAGATAGCTAAACAAATTATAGCTGAACAGATGAATAGCTGAACTAGGAGAATTATACTATAGCTAAGATACTATAGGAGATAGAGTAAGAAATATTGTGTTGAGAGAGCTCGATTCGATGAATTATTATTACACAGTAATTTGTTACCATCCCTGCAATCCCCCGTCCTGCACATTGGAGGGAATTTTCCATCACCTGTGAGCAGTGACATAACCTGAAACCACTTTCATGGCATCCCCCTTTACAAGGAAAATCATTCCTCTGAAGAAAGTCTCCTTGGAAAAACCCTAAAAACTGATCTTTTGGCATTGGCGTGACTATCCAGTTCAGCCCTCGCGCCAATGGGGGAAATAAACCAAAGAAGGCATGCCAAATGGCACTCTTTCCCAGTGTCTTTCTCATGCCAAGCTCAATAGGGATTCTTTTTTAAAAATAAATGGCAAAATTTTGATTCCAAAACACTCTTGAACGAGTCTCTAAAGTGAGTTGGGAAGTTTGGCTCTGGATCTCCATGTAGGGGAGGTGGTTTTCCACCTATCATGGAATCTTGCTTGAGGATAGGGCCAATCCCACAATTGTAGGGATCCCAACTCCCCTTCCACCATCTATATAAGCTTTCCATTTTCCCTTAGCAAGCTAGTAGTCCTAATAGCACTAGAGAAGAACTAAACTCATAGCAAGGAGACTATCGCCAGACAGCGTTTGAGAGCCAAGCCGAAGAGAGAGAGAGATTTATCCCATTTCCGATGAGCTTCATTGAGACGTGCTCCACTGCCGACCCCACCGAAGGAAGATCCAACATCAGAGCTTTGGGTTGTATCTTTCCTTTGTTATTATTAATGATAATCGACTTTGATTATGGTTTCATTCATGTGTCTTTGTCTTTGATGCAATGAATTACATCCTCTCTGACTGATGTATGGATACAAGATTTAGATTCTATGCTATGTATCATTGTGTTTCTTCACATGTGTGAAAATTTTAAAACTTGTTAAGTGGAAGGATCGTGATCTGCCAAAGCGGAGGACGGGAAGCGTTATCCTTTCTTTGATGACCATTGCGTAGGACCTGAGGTAGGAAATTCATTGTGTTTTGTCATTTTTGTAACTAGAGACCTACATCACTACATGTCTGATTGTTGCTAGACCCGATCTGGGCTAGTAGGGATCACCTCTGTCCGCAGAGGGGATTTACCTCTCCAAAAAGCTCGCGACTCCACTGGGGATATTGATTGGAGTTTGTCTTGTCTCTTTCGGTTGTTTTTGGCTTGTCTCTATTGACTTGCTCTTCTGGTTTGTCTCCTTCTGGTGTAAAACCTCTGTTCAGCCCTCACCATACCTGATCTACTCTCTGTTTTCTCTTTTTTATTTTATGTCCTTAGTAAACTTAATTGGCGCACTTTTTAGCCTGACAGTCACACCAAATGGCGCTTGTTGCTAGTCGGGCCCCCGCTCCAACCTGTTTTGGTGCCAGATACAGCGAAATAGTCGCGCCAACCATGTTTGGTGCTAGGGTTTACTTGTTTTTGAGCCCTGTGAGTCTGATTTTTGGTTTTGGTTTCATTTTTCCGACTCCCTGAGTGCCTTGAAGTCCCGGTTGACTGTGATTGACCTCTATCCTTTGGTTTTTTCCCCTCTACTATCAGTTTTACGTTCTAGCCCTAGGGCGTCTAGGTGCTATTGTGTGCCGAGCCTCCCGTGGGATTTTTTGTTTTTGTTTGTTTAGTAAACTTCGTTTTTGCTTCCTTGCATTCGTTTGGTTGGTTTCCATTGTATCATTGCGTTATTTGAGTGATTGCTCTTTTTTTCATTCAATTTTCTCTTTGTCTCATTTCGAGCCTAGATCACACGGTTCGTATGAGTTTTGGTTGGGATTCCTCTTTGATTTGAAGGATTTCTCCATCAGTTTGAGGTCTGATTATGTGTTGAGTGAACTTGCTTACTTTTACTCTTCCATTATCATTTCTCAAATTGGTCTCTTTATTAGTTTGTCATTTCATTTGGTGAATTTTTCTCTTAAAACATTGAAAAATACAAAAACAAATCTTTTTGCTTTTGATTTTTAGTGTAAATTGAAAAACTTTCTGCATTATTAGTGTTATATAACTCTAAAGGAAAAGCTTTTAGTTTCATTAGCGTGCATTAGAGATAGGAGTGGTTGTTTTGAAATCGTTTTGTTATTGTTTGAAAAGCTCTCAACCTTCCCGTAGTTAGATATTCATCGAACAAAGTGATATATAGTCGCATGTAGTGTGCATTTAGAGGATTTTTGAGACATAACATTTGGTAGGGCCTGAAATTGAAACATAAGTGAAGATAAACTATAAAATTTATTCAATTTACCTTAAGGCAACATTGAAAAATTAACGAAATATCTAGAAGTATAGGCTAGTGACGTGTTCCGGCGTCGTTAAACCTAGTAGCTGTCGTTCGCCTTTTGGCTTTAGATAGTGCTAGTATGGACTTGTGCTCCCCGTACCATCGCGTATATAAAGGGAGACCCTACTAGGTTTCTATCCTTTATCCATAGGAAGCCAATTCTGTCGCCTTATACCCTTCATACACCAGACACAACATTTGGGGAGATTTCCTGCATGTACGTCAAGTCCTTGGTTGATTTATCTTTCATTTTTTAACCAAGGTGTATATTGCAGTTCATGGATATCTGGTACACCCTTTTGCCTAGAGTTCCATAGTAGTCATTTCGATCTTTTCTGACTCATTAAATTTGAAAAGATCATCAAGCACTTGTCCTTTCATGCTTGTTTCTGAATTGAAAGAGATAGAGTCACCTTTTACTCGTTTCTCGACTCTTAAAACATGAAACGGTGAAATTTTTCAAGTTTCAATGTGGTAAAATTAATCACCTATGATCACACGCCCTGCTAGAGATTGTTTGTCAGCCGTTTGATTGTTTTCCTTGGTTTTTTCCCGTCTATCTTTGTTTTTATCTCTTCCTCTTTTTGTTACTATCACAGTGGCGGAACCCTCAGTTTCGTCTACTGGTAGTCCTTACACAGACGATTCATCACAGGTCTCTCAGTCCTCTGCTGAACCTCAATAGCCTAGTGTATCCGAGTTTCCCGATGGGGGACCGATTCTATCTGAGCTTCCCTTTGGTGGACCAGTTTAGTTCAATTGGCCCTTATCCAATGCTTGGTTCGCATTTGGAGTAGGGGAATATTTCCCTCCTCTTACATTGAGATCACCTTTCTTGGCTGCCATTATACCTCTTAGTCCTGACGGTGTTTTGGAAGATCTTGCGGCAGGGTCAGATATGGACTCACCCAGTCCTTCTCCTAGTGAGGAAATTCCTACATCTGGTGAAGATTACCAGCTTTTTCTAGAAAACAACCCCAAGTCGTCTGTCATGTATTCTTCTGGTCCTTCGCTTCCAGCGGGATATAGGTCCTTAAACCAGATTGTGGCCGCTGTGGCCTCCATGGGAGTATCAACTCCTCCCATGAGGCTGTTTATTCCTTCGTTAGGGATGTCGCCATCGACACCTCTCACGTCATCTCCTCAGGTCACGTCAGTACCTGTCAGGCCTACCATTTGCATAGCTGCATCTACGCCCACTGTCACTACTTAGTCCATCAGGACCTTCTCACTTCCTGAAGACATCTATATAGCATCTGCTATTCTGGAGAATATCTCTCCCGAGGAGTATTGGTTGTCCTTACAGCTGTCAAACTCCGAGGTTGGTTAGTCCTCCCAAGATCCCAACCATCCTTATTTTTCCCATTATGGACCAGATGGTACCCCCATTTTTGTTTTTCCGTATCAGTATGATGAGCAGGGTAACCCTCTATGTTTTCCTGCTCCAAAGGCTTATCAGAATGTTCATGGTTTTCTATTTGCCCAGGTTGGGCAACCTTCTAACCCGCAAGGACAACCCTTCCAAGGCCAACCTTCGGGCTAGCCTGGTTATCTATATGACCCGCAAGGACAACCCTTACAGGGCCAACCTTCGAGCCAGCAGGGGTTGTTGTACGGTCCACAAGGAAAATCCTACAACCCTCAGGGTCAACCTTTACAACTTCACTCTGTGGTCCAACCAGGGAAACCTCAAGGACGCACAGGTCAAACGGGGTATAAACCTAGACTTTTGTACTGTCCTGGGGGGAAAGTCCACCCTTCCCAACCTATGGTGCAACCTCAACAACCTCAGTTTCCCATCAGTCCAAATGTTGCACAACCAGGGCCATACTATGGTCCTGTTACAGGTCAACCTAGTTATCAGGCACAACCTGGCCCCATCCCGCCATCAGGCCAACCGGCTCAGCCGGGGCAACCTGGTGTCCTTCACCAGCTAGGTCAACCTGTTCAACCAGGACAACCTGTTCACCCAGGTCAGCCTGTTCAACTAGGGAAGCCTGCTCAACCAGGTCAACCTGTTCAACCAGGCCAACCTGCACATCTAGTCAACCCTGCTCAAAAGCCAATTTATTCTATGCCGCAGCCAAATCTGCTTGTGCGCCCAACTTATCAGGCTCAGCAGGGTCCCACTTACCAACAGCCTACTCGACCCCAAGGTGGTTATTACCTTTAAGGTCAGTCTCGACTATTTTACAACCTGCCCCAAGGTTCTGGTTATTACCTTCAACAACCAGGCTATACCTATGCTCAGTATTCAAGTACATACACTGCTCAAACATGGCCTACATATAATCAGGGTCAGTACCCTAGTTATCAACCCCCTTACACTGGTTATCAACAGGCGTATCAGCCCTTACACCCCCTATGGTCAGAATCCTCCGGGGCAGAACCAATGGGGACAAATTTATGCTCAACCAGGGTGGAGTACAGGTACAAGTCCTTATCGAGGGCCTGGTATGCCTTTCAATCCTCAATTACCTTTCCTTGCCACGTTGGAATTTCCAGACGTATCTAAATTGACCAATGATCCAATTCTTCACAATCCATATTGGCCTCCCGTTCCAACCAAGGTGCTTGGTGACTATCCTAAATTTGAGGGTAAAGCTGGAGAGGGCCCCCAAGCTCATTTCATGGCCTACCATCTGTGGTGTTCTTCGAACTCTTGGGTGGATGATTTGATTCGTCTACGTCTCTTCCAGCGTACTCTTACCGGTGCTACTACTAAGTGGTACATAGAACTACCACGCGGTATCTTTCAAGACTTTAATACGTTAGCTATGGCTTTTCTGACACATTTCCAGTCATCAGTTCACTACGAAGCTGGGACGCATCTCCTGACTTCTCTGAAGCAGGATAAAGCCACACACATATCTGATCACATTCATGAGTGGCGACGTCGTCGTCGACTGATCAAGTTTGATATTCCTAATTAGCTTCTAAATCATTGGTTCACTACCTCCTTTGTTAACAAGAACACTCAAGATATTTCTATGGGGGCATGTGTAACCGAAGAACAAGCCATCGCTCGTGCCCAGTACCTTGATTTGGTGTACTCTCAATATGGCACGCTATATGATATCTTGACTGATGCCCCGCGGCCAGGGACCTACAAAGCACCAGCTACCCCATTGGTGGATGGTGTTATTGGTTATGTTTCTCAAACTTCTCGAAAGTCCTCTAATGGGAAGCAGAATTAGAATTATTCCAATAATTCTACCCTTCCGGCCCCTCCAGATTCTAGTAAGACTGCGGAAGTCAATGCCATTCAGGCCAATCCTGCGGAAAAGGCCTCCAAAGGGAAAAGGAAGGGCAAAGGCAAATCCAAATTTGATGCCCCGAAACCAGAGTCTTTTGAACCTCGTGCTGATGATGGTTCCCAACGCAAACCAAAGTACCCCTGCCTGATCTGTGAAGGAGACTACTACACCAAAGATTGTCCCCGACGATCTGAGGTTAGTCAACTTCTGAAAGGCTCTAAAGGGACTTTTACAGTTCTCAAAGAACCATTTCCATAATAGCAGACCCAGATGGTTGAGCAGCCTTCACCATCTGCACCATTTGGGTCCCAATTTTTTATGATGAATGGTGATGCACCTATTTCGATTGCTACACATTCAAAGGATTATGCTAGATCACGCCAGGAAACTGGGAAGGAAGTTGTTGATGGCCCACCTCCCCCACATGTCTCTGGTCCTTTATAAATTGAGAAGCCCAGTGTTGAACCCATTGTAAGGCCACCTTCCAAAGGTGTTCTGCGAAAATCTTCCTATAATCCAAATGCCCGTGCCGCTCAGCACTATAGCATTGTTGAGGATTTGGCGCAGGAACCTTTCGCAATGTCTGCGTTGGAAGTGCTTCAAATTTCGCCATTGCAATGGAAAGATCTGTTGTTCACAATTGGTGGAATTGATCCCGCCGATTCTAGTCTTCTCACCTTCGACCTAGAAAATTTTGTCCCCCGACTTCCGCATCAAATTTATCTCGTTATACAAGTCGGTATCAATGGCCTCAATATCCACAGATTCATTGTGGACAAAGGTGCTTCCACCTGTGTTATGTCATCTACCTGCTGGAAGGCCATTGGCTCTCCGGCTCTTACTTCATCCCCCAATGCCCTAGAGGCATTTGATGGTATGGAATCCAAACCCTTGGGTGTTCTCAAGAGTTTACCGATCACGTTACAGGGTAAGAGAGTCAATGTAGAAGTAGAAGTGGTTGACGTCAAGCTCAACTACAATCTTCTTCTTGGTCGCAGCTTCACTCACGCCATGCTATGCATTCCGTCCACCCTCTTCTAGCTTCTGAAGTTTCCTCATGAGGGAAAAATTATAACTGTCGATCAGTTTTATTTCTTCACCTCATCCTCCGAGAACAATGTACCTTATGTGGATAAAATTCCCAATCCCCCCGACAGTGTAGGACTTGGTCTTTTCAAGGACCTCGTTCTCATGGGTATTTTTCCCGTGCCACCACCACACACCGTTCAAGTTAACATGATCTCTAGGTCAGACGACCCTTGGATCATCCCTTTGCCTGAATAGGTGACCTCTTTCAGAGAATCGATGCCTTTGACTCTAGTTGATATCAATTATTGTGAGATCATCATTGCATCAAGTCCTTCTCCTTTTGAACATGATCCTTTGAGCATGGCTCTAGATGTATATTCTAAATCCCCTTGGCTCGACGATGCAGATTCGCCCGATCCCTTTAGAGAATTATTCCCCTCTGACGAAGCTATCGTGGAAACGATGTCTCTTGAAGATCTGCCGTGGAGCGATGGACATCATCGTTCCTTGTTCATGCCTGGCCTGGGGGGAATTTCTAATTTTCGAGAGCGCTTTGCGTCTCAGGTTCTGACTCTGCCTCTTCAAACACCGATATTGACTCATGAGGTTCTTTCGAAGGGAAATATGAGTAACATCACACAAACCATGCATATCGACATTTCTGTTAAATTGGGGGTAGTCGAGAACATTCACATGGGAGTTACTTGTTCTCCCGAAGAGATACAAGTATACACAAAACTTTTTCGTGAATTTAGAGATGTTTTCACATGGTCCTATGGAGATATGCCTGGGATTGATCCTAGTATAGTCGTGCATGAAATTCCCACCTATCTAGGTGTAAAGCCCGTGCATCAACGTCTGCGCCCAGTGCATCCCCGAAAATCCGCAACTATAAAGGCTGAAGTTGAAAAAAATCTTAATGTGGGGTTCATATATCCAATTCCCCTCACAGAACAAGTTTCTAATATTTTCCCTGTAGATAAGAAGTAGGGCACTATACAGTTCTATGTTGACTACTGAGACATTAATCGGGCTTGTCTTAAGGACAATTAACCCACTCCCTTTATAAATCAGATCATCGATAACTGGGCAGGGAGTGAGATCTATTCCCTCATGAACAGCTTCTCGGGTTACAATCAAATTAATATTTTACCCACTGATCAACATAAGACCGCCTTTATCTGTCCATGGGGCACTTTCGCTTACAAGAAGCTCTCGTTCGGCTTAAAAAATGCTGGAGCCACCTTCCAGTGTGCTATGTCCTATGCTTTTCATGACATACGTCACATTGTTCAGCTGTATCTGGACGATTTTCTGGCTCATTTAGCTTGGCACGAGGACCATCCTGAACACCTCCACCAAATTTTCCTCCACTGTAGACGTTACAATATTAGGCTCAATCCTCACAAGTGTGTCTTCTGCGTAGGTTCTTGTCATCTTTTGGGATTCATCGTCTCCAAAGACAGAATTCACGTTGACCCCCTCAAGGTCAAGGCCATCGTTAACCTCCCATCCCCATCCTCATTGCATCAACTTCAGAGTCTTCAAGGGAAATCAAACTTCTTACGTCGCTTTATTCTGAACTATGCATAAGTGGCCAAGAGGTTTACGCGACTTTTGAAATAGGGCGTTCCCTTCCATTGGGATGAGATTTCCTGGAAATCCTTCGATAAACTTAAAAATTTGCTTGTCAACGCTCCGTTAATACGTCCTCCTAACTATCATCGCGACTTTACCCTTTATTTGGCTACCGCTTTCAGCACGATAGCCATGGTTCTAGTATAGGATGACGACAACGGAAATGAACATGTGGCTTGCTATCTATCTCAGAATCTTCTCGACACTGAAACGTGCTATGCCCACGTCGAGAAGTTGGCGCTTTCTGCGGTCCAGGCTGTTCAGTGGTTCTACCATTACATCCTGTTTCGTACGGTAACCGTGATTTCTAAATCCAACCCCATGACATACATCTTGTCTCCACAATTGCTGGGGGTTAAGTACTCCAAAGGGATTGTTATCCTTCAGGAGTTCACCACCGCCAAATCGATGAAATCATTGGTTTTTGCTGATCTTATCTGCTCTCTCTCGACAGACTCCATTCCATCCCAATCTGAGGATCATATACCAGATGAAACGCTCTTTCTTATCAGCACTCATGATCCATGGTACGATGAAATCATCGTGTACCTTCAGACATCCACTTTCCAGTCCGAGTTGATGAAGGATGCTCGATGTCACGTTCGACATCAATCTCAACCATTTCATATTGTCGGAGATACCTTGTATCGTGTCAGAGTTGATTCTGTGCTCTTCCGATGCTTGACCTTGGAAGAGGCTGAGAGAGTCCTAAATGACTATCATAGTGGCGGCTGTGGCAGTCACATGTCCAAATATGCTACCACCCAGAAGATTCTGCGTGCGGGTTACTTCTGGCCATCTATATTCAAGGACTCTATTGTTGCAGTTCGAAAATGTCATGCGTTCCAGGTCTTTCAGCACAAGATGCATGCGCCACCCCTTCCTTTGCATCTTGTCATTACCATAGGCACTTTTTCCAAATGGGGCATAGATTTTATGACATGTAAACCTCACTCGGCCGGGGGGCATTCTTATATAATCGTTGCCATGGACTACTTCACTAATTGGGCCGAGGCGATGCTTACATTAGCTGCCAACGGTAAGACAGCCGCTCAATTCATTTTCAACCATGTAATTACGCGTTTTGGAGTTTCTCAAGCCATTTTCACTGATCATGGCACTCATTTTTGGGATTACATGATGGAAGAGCTGACATCAAAGTTGGGCTTGCGTCATAACAGCTCAACGCCATACTACCCTCAAGTGAATGGCCAGGTTGAGGCCGTGAACAAGGTATTGGTCATAATGCTTCAACAAATGATTGGTATTCACAAATGCAATTGGCATCTCCAATTGTTCTTAGCTCTCTGGGCCTATCGAACGTCTGTAAAGAGCGCAACCAGATTCACACCATTCCAGCTGGTGTATGGTATGGAAGCGACTCTCCCGGTTGAATGTGAGATCCCTTCGCTGAAGTTGGCTGTGGAATTACTGCTCGACACTTCCCCGGAGGAAGAACGTCTCCTATATCTAGAACGACTGGATGAAACCTGCCACTTGGCTGCTTTGTTTATCGAAGCACAGAAAAAGTGGGTTAAGGCTCATTTTGATCAAACGGTTTCTCCACGTTATTTTATTGAAGGGGACCTCGTCCTCTTATATGACCAAGCATACGATAAACTTGGAGCGGGAAAATTCTAGCCCATGTGGCATGGGCCCTATATTGTCAAGCGAGTATTAAAAAATGGGGCCTATGAGCTAATTGACTATGAAGGTATTCCTTTGGCACAACCTAGAAATGGGTTGTACCTCAAGAAGTACTACGCTTGAATTATTCTTGTGTGGTGTGTGTACATAAGTGACTGATTTCATTTTTGTGCATGTGTGGTGTGGTGTGCTTTGTAAGTTTCTTTCTGTTGATTAGGTCTTCCTGATTGTGCAGATGTCTATTACTCCTTTTGTCGGTTTCACGGATAGTGCCTCCCGTAGTACCAGGAATCTGTCCTCGATAGCCTGAGTAATCTACAATCATGCTGGTGAGTTAGTCAATTTACAAGGTGTTTGTCTAGGGCCTACCACAAATAATGGCGCAGAGTATAGTGTTTTTATGGAATTGTTAAACGAGGTTGTTAACCTCGGTATTCATGCATTACTTGTATATCTGGACTCACAACTTGTAGTGTTACAACTCAATGGTCATTATTCAATTAGAAAGCCATCCATTTTACAACTGTATCTACGTATTTTTTTACTGGAAAGAAATTTTTATTACATTACATATCAAAACATACCCAGACACATGAATGCGTTAAAAGATGCAGTAGCTAACATGGTTTTAGATAGACATTTACGCAACTTGTAAAAAAATCATCATATGTGAAAAAGATCCATCCAAAAAAAAATATATATATCTGTGTGTGTGTGTGTCGAAATTTTTGCAGTTTGTGTGCATCACATAAAATTTAAAAATATACATGTCTGTTTTAATAATAGCCGGAGACAACATGTCTATCAAAAATGTGCAAATGAAAAGCCTAGATGACTAATCAGCGTGGTGCTCATGGTATCATGTCACTGCCCACACCAGTCACCTCAGTAAACGATGAAGGCGACTAGGCACCCCCACGGTGTGCCTCTGATAATCCAATAGGACATCTGCTAGACGAGCATAATCTGGGATCCCACGGGCGATTTCCTCCAAGTTTTGAAGTAGCTCACTCTCCTCGCCACCCTCGCCTTTAGGGTCATAGGCGAGAGGGGTCCTCCATGCGATTGGTGACATCCTGGCGGGCCTCTCTGGGCCAACATATGCATACACATAGGATTTTTTGTTAGAGCATGCATGTATACCAAAAAAAATCATAAAATACACAAAATAAAAAAGATTCTTACCCAGCTCCTCATCCCAGTCTTCTCCCTCTGGGAGTGGAAGATCTGGGTCTCCCGTGAAGTCAATACCGGCATAGGGCTAGTCCTCTATGACGATCAACTATCGCTGAAGCCATACAAAGAACTCGGGCCTCCATGAAATTTGCTGGACCCCTCCTGATCTAGGAATGAGTGCTGCCCATTGAGCCATCCATGGCTCCCTCAACGGTGGCTTGGCAACTATCGCCCCCTGAACCTTGGAAGATTGGTAGCCATTCGAGGATTAATGGTACCAAGATAGATCCGTACCCAAACTGCTTCAGTTTGGTCTTCTTAGACTTCGTCAACTTCCATTTGATGTTCATTTTTACGGCAGTGGCCCAATCGAATAGTGTTGGGTTCATGCATTCTGATGCTAGGAGGATCTGTGTTTTAGTAGCCTCATGCGGTGCCTGCAACCCCTCAGCCTACGTAATGGTATGGAGCACTACCCTGAGTGCTAGATCAGGAATCGTGTGGATGTCGACCTTCCCGCTGCCTGATCTTGTTCATGCCCCTGGGCACACTCTTTCCATTACCATTGACATTTTTTCACTAGATGGCCTAGTACCTATCAAGATCGGGACTGGACCTCTCTAGGAAAATCCAGTTATGAAGTAAACATCAGATACTTCGAGCTCCAATACTTGGTCTCGAAGCCTAAACTTCTCTTCATTCTCGTCCCAAATATTGATTAGGTACTGCAGCAATTCAGGTTGTGCCCTGAGACATGGTGTTAAGAAGAACTTTTTTAAGCTGCAATCCCGGAGAGCGTTCATACATGCCTCGTTCTCCATGGCCATTTCATCTTCTTCACTATGCTCCCTTTCTTTCCATTCGATCACCATTATGACTGTGTACCTGCACCAAAATGGTCACAAACACTTCATTAGATCCCTTGAACTCTCAAAAATCCAGTTGATTGGTTCATTTTTTGTAAAAATTCAGTGGAAATTTAGGTTGCGCCATTGGCGCGACTATTTTCTGACATTCGCGCCAACTAGCGTGACCCCTTTGCAAAAAGGAGCCAATTGGCACGGGTCTGTGCCTGATAACCGCACTATTTGGGTGAGCCCTAAAATTGCAAATATCCACTCAGGGATCCAAAATCGCAGTAGAATTATATGAAAAATGGATTAACACGGGAAGCGCCTCTTACCTGGAAAAAACGAGAACTGAAATGATGTACTATATTGTCCACAATTGTCGCCGCAAGTTTGCACAGGAAAAAATCACTGTTACTCTCCACAAGAGGTAAAAAGTAAAAGTAAATATGTTTTTACTATTTTTGTCATATTTATAAATTTTCAAGATCAAATTAGGTTTTGAAGGTTATTTTTCTCATATTTTATTATATTTTGTCAGAAAATGGGTTTTATGCTTGCTTTCTTGTGTAGCAACAGGTTTTCACGCAACTAGGACGACGATACGAGTTGTATTTTATACTTTTTTCAGATTCAGTAAAAACATGAAAAAGTCACTACTGGAGTCATCTTTTAGCTCTTTTTTGACTCTCTAAAAATTAAAATATTGCCGAGTATCTTGTCGTTTTGATCTCTTTAAATTGGCTGCGAAACGAAATCTACCCAGTATACGTTTACCCCCTTTTTGAGATGGGATAGATTATTTACGAAAAAGGAATACCCTAGCCTATCACGACTAGGAGGTTTTCTCAGACGTAGTTTTCTACCTTTTTGGATTTGAGGAACTATCTACAAAAATGGATTGTTGGAGTTTACTTTTCCGTTGTCTTTTCAAGCTCTCTAAACATGAAAAGATGCCAAGTTCTTCCTTTGTCAGACTCGTTAAAACCTAATGACATCAGATTCCGTCGTAATGATGATACTCGAGTTTCTCCTTCCTAGGGATCGTTAAATGTACTAGGTTGGATTTGTCCGAAGGACAAACTTATATCACAAGCATATGCTATCCCCTTCAAGCTTGTTTTCAAAAATAATTGGGGTACTCGCCAGAAATGGTGGGGAAAATGAAGCTAGTATCATCGTCGTGTCGGCAGTATGTCACTCTTGAACATGGCACTTTTTTGCATTTGTGTCGGGTTGGGGACATCTCATCTCGTTTTCTACTTGCCTGCATGGGTTTGGGTAATCCCTTTTGACTTCTCATCTCCTCTTTTCCTCGTCATCATGACCTCAGATTTTTTGATGTCAAATAATGCCAAATCCAATGTCGTGCCGCCGATATGTTCAAGAGAATTTGACCTCTGCAGTTCTCAACCCTCCTCTGACTCTCTACTGATCCTGATTCACAGATATTATGTTCCTCTGTCTTGCATCGATGATGTGGGAAATATTATGGCCCACCTTCGATCAAGGTCGCTTCCTGTCGACTTCGGCTCATTATCCAGGAAGCTAATCTAGAGACTCCCTTTCGGTACCTTGGAGCCTGCATGACTCAATGGCAGGTTCTTCGCATTTGATGCAAGGTTTTCATCACTAGCCTTCAATCAAATGATTCTCCGGGTGTTCGATGCCAGCTCACTGTTCACATTCCATGGATTGTACCTATAGTACCTTGAGGGCCATCGTCATTATTGGTGGTTCCTCTCGCGTCTCTTAACGGCTTTCATCATTGGTTGGTAATCAGAAGATGTGCTTGCATGTTCGAATTCAACCCACTTATTCATATGCTAGGACTTTTACTCTGTTCAGGTCGAGATGGAGTGCAAGACCTTGGGTTTTTTTTGATAGAATCCAGGCTGCGGATTTTGTGGATTATCATGATTGGCTACATGACTCATTTATTGGATGGGTGCGACCATACCTGAGTCTACTTACTGATCCTTACTGGATGGCTGCGTCCATACCTAGGATCCTGATTATTGTATACTATGTTATGGATGGCTACGCCCATACCACATATCATGTATTTGAGATATCACTTGTATTTTTCTACACAGGTTTTCCGACGGAAATGTTTTTAGTTGGACACGTTCTCATAAAGAATTTCACCCCTCTCTCTCTTTTGGGCCTCGTGCTTTAGGGGGCATCTGTTACACAGTAATTTTTCACCATCCCTGCAATTCCCCGTCCTTCACATTGGAGGGCCTTTTCTGTGACCTGTGAGCAGTGACATAACCTAAAACCACTTTCATGGCATCCCTCTTTACAAGGACAATCATTCCTCTGAAGAAAGTCTCCTTGGAAAAACCCTAAAAACTGATTTTTTGGCCTTGGCTTGACTAGCCAGTTTAGCCCTCGCGCCAATGGGGGAAATACACCAAAGAGGGCACGCAAATTGGCGCTCTGTCCCAGTGTCTTTCTTGCACCAAGCTTAATAAGTATTGTTTTTTTAAAATAAATGGCAGAAGTTTGATTCCAACAAAACTCCAGAATGAGTCTCTAAAGTGAGTTTGGAAGTTTGGCTCCATATCTCCATGTAGAGGAGGTGGTTTTCCACTTATCATGGAAGCTTCCTTGACGATAGGGCCAATCCCACAATTGTAGGGATCCCAACTCCCCTTCCACCATCTATATAAGCTTGCCATTTTCCCTTAGCAAGCTAGTAGTCCTAATAGCACTAGAGAAGAGTTGAACTCATACTAAGGAGACTATCACCAGATAGCTTTTGAGAGCCAAGCCAAAGAAAGAGAGCTTTTTCCCATTTCTAACGAGCTTCATTGAGACGTGCTCCGCTGTCAACCCCACCGAAGGAAGATCCAACATTAGAGCTTTGGGTTGTGTCTTTTCTTTGTTATTATTAATGATAAACGACTTTGATTATGGTTTCATTCATGTGTATTTGTCTTTGATGCAATGAATTACATCTTCTCTGACTGATGTATGGTTACAAGATTTAGATTCTATGCTATGTATCATTTTTTTTCTTCACATGTGTGTAGGTGTTCAGACATGTTAAGCGGAAGGATCGTGATCTGCCAAAGCAGAGGATGGGAAGCGTCATCCTTTCTTCGACGACCATTGTGTAGGACCTAAGGTAGGAAACTCATTGTGTTTTGTCATTTTTGTAACTAGAGACCTGCATCACTGCATGTCGGATTGTTGCTAGACCTGATCTGGGCTATTAGGGATCGCCTCTATCCGCAGAGGGGATTTACCTCTCCAACACTTCTAAGAGAATTTGAGTCTGAATTCCCTGACCGACAGTTGAGACGTGTTTCGTCTGAACCCTACTGGAGGAGATTACGATGTCAAAGCATCAGTTGTACTCTTCCTTATACTCATTAATATACATGACTACTGTTTGGTTCCACTGTTGTGTTATGATGTTTATTTGATGTGATATTTTTAGCCCTCTTTAACTGGCTAATAGTTTTGAATGAAACTATTTTGTTATATTTTGTTCTTGTTCTTTGTCCTAAGTGAAGGTATCTGAGCATAACATTGAACGGATCATAACTTTCCAAGGCAGGAGCGAGAGACCATTACTCTTTCCACAACATCGACAACATTGGATTCAAGGTAGGTCAATCTACCATGTCTTTTGTTCATTGATTAACTAGGAAGCAACACTTTAGCGTGTCCTTTTTTTACTAGACCTACCCTAGGGCTAGAGGGATCGTCTCTGTCCACAGAGAGGATTTAACTTCATAACAGCCCTCCACTGTGTTAAAATGAGGCTCGCAGGCCTATTTATTGTTGAGAAACAATGTAAACTTGAAACATCCGAAAACCTAACCCTAGAAGATGAAGCACCAAAACTGTGGGCCCCGTTTGGGTAAATTGATGTTTCAACTTCCCAGGGATGTAGCTTTGGCACATGATCTATGTTTGATGTGCTCAATAGCTCGTTAAAAATATATATCTCAGGAGTAAAATTTTTTGTGTGAGCAACATCGGTCACAGCACCCGTATTTCTCCCGGTTTTTCCAAAAAACCTCGTTTAGGGCCTCAAAACAGCTCCAGAATTTCAAGACCCAAAAAACTGCTAAAAATAGTAAGTTGTGTTGTAACTTAAAAATGGAAATAACTGATAGTGGCAGTTCAAATAGAATAGGTGGGTGGACACCAATATCCACCCGGATCATCAAGGCCCCAAAATGGCTCCGTGAGTGTAGGAATCGAAAACCTACTAAAAATAGTAAGTTGTTGGAAGTGAAGACCTGAAAGGGTTGATGGTGCGAGTCCAAATGGAATATGTGGGTGGCCACCGATATCCACCTAGATCAAACCTTCACGAGACAAAAAGGGAAATATTTCTACAAGGCGGGCATGTCTCATGCTCGTGATAATGGCTAGTTAACCAAATATGACAAATATTGTTTCTGTCGTGTTACATTGTGGTAGGTGACCTACTATTGGTTGATGACGATGATTGCTGACGCCCTCAAGGGAATTTTTTTCTTTGCATAGAAAATTTGAATGCAGCACCCCCATGCATTGGTTCGGTAAAGCATATCTGAAGGAAATGCTTAGTGTGAGAATGGGTATTTGAATGTTGTGGATATTCCCATGTGAGCATTGCTGAAAGAGATTGTCATTGATTATAGGTCTTTGAATAATTCTAACAGAGTGCAATGGTTTTTAGCTATGATACCATCTTGACATGAAAATTTTCTTTATGTCAAATTTCAATAGGATGGATGACATCATTGGGTGATTTTAATTCCCACTATGCCACCCAAGGAGACCCCTTTTAATGCTATAATGGATCAATTTTTCTGATGAAAATAAGGCTTCATGTGATTGGTTAACAAGAGATGATGGTGAGAGATGGTTTCATTTGGTTATGATGGGTAAATGGCGGGAGTTTGGAGCTATAAATGCGTGTGGAGGTAGTAATAATGACTTCTGATGGGAGAATCCATAGGGCTGGTAGGAAATCCAGGGTAGGTGTATGTTTGCTATGATTGACATGGTTGGGTGTGGTAAAGAATGCAAAGCTCTGACCAGGGGTGATAAGGGACTACTTCCAGGTAAGAAATGTGAATGGATGGGTGGGAGTTTTCTCCTAAAATAATCTTTGTACCATTGTCAAAAGAATATGAAAGTGGTTTGGATGTACAAGCACAAATATAGGTTCCCCATTAACATGAATGATCCTGCACAATGTTGTGAAGAGGGTGTTTTGTTGAGGGTGGGGGCCCCATTGGTTGGTCTTGGTGCGAGAGTGATGAGGTGGATGAAAATGTCATAGATGAGCTCTTCTTATGAGGGTGTGATAGGAAAAATGTGAAATGTGGTGATGCATTTTGGGTGATCCTCTTGAAGAGAATGGTGGCCCGGGAATAGTGTTTTGACATGTGATGAGTAAAACTGACTAATGTTTGATCATAGATGCACGAACATGAAATGGTTTCTGGGCTGGAGCTTGTGGCCATGGCTCTAGATATTGATGTATCATCTACATGAGTGATGGATGCCATGAAAGGTGTGGCTCTACTGACAAATAAGGGTGTTTATAATGTGCAAGGTGAGGTGATGATAAACATGTTCTGGTAAATAAAAACCATGGTTTTATTATTATGAGGAAATGATGTTAGGATATGAAAACATTTTATGGAAGCCTATCATGCTACGGATAGAATGATACTTGATCTTGAACTTTTGTTGTCTCGGACATATAGTAAAAGCATTTTTTCCATACAAACATTTTGAAATAAATTCAATTTAAAGAAATAAGTGAAGGCATACTTGAACTGTAGTTGGAAATTACTGGATAATTTATTATTTGGAAACTATTTGATATGATGTTTTAGAGAAAATGGGATTCCCCATAACCATAAATCTAATGAAGGACTAGTTGGTTGGATGTGCTACAAATCTGTATCAAAGTTTATTGTTAAGCTCATGAAGAAGAAAAAAAATTCATACCTCCAATCCTTAATTGAGTATTAAAGCATTGGGTATGTTACAAAGTGGTGTCAAACCATAGTTCAGTACTAGACCTAGATGGGCTCAAGAAAAAATTAAATGAGAGTTGTGATGATATGTTAGAAACTTGTAACAAATCATGGTTAAACACTTCAATGGGATGGGCGGCTCAAGAACAGATGAAATAAGAGTTATGATATTATGTTAGAAGTGGTGTTATATATAAGGTTCAACATTGAACCTAGATGCCTTGATTAATAGTTGCGTTTTATTTTAGTAAATAAAAATATTTTCCTCCAGCGAAAAGAAAGAGAAGGATATTCATTAGAAAGGAACAACTCAATTTGAAATGACCTCTTTTGAGGAAAAGGGGGAGAAGAGTTTGAAGGAAGCCATTTGGAGTTGCGAATTAAATAATAAAATATCTAACACAAAACAAGAATAATAGACAAATCTAAATATTATATTGCTACAAGACATGTCATAAATGCTAGGGTTGTTGCAACATGGACCAACCACTAGAGATATAGAGGGGTATTCTAATGACAAGATTAGGAATATCAATGAAACAAAAATGGGACAACTCACTAGGTTGACTATCCTAATCAGTTCATAGCACTAATGGAATATGTTCCATTTCTCAAATATGAAGACATGAAAATATAGTATTTTCTCAATGGATTACCAAGGTCATTTTAGTATAAGATAAAGTACGAGGAGCCAAATACACTTTATGACATCATTCAAAAGGATAACCATTGCTATAAACAGTTAGAAATTGAGGTAAAACCCCACAATATTTGGAAAAATTAAAGGCTATTGAAATGTTGGGGTTGTGGAAGATAATAGATACTCCATTAATTATCTCACTCATAACAAAATAAGCATAAAATATTTAAACTCCAAACACACGGGCTAGCAACCAACAATAAATTAAGTGAAAGAAGAATATCTAATGGTAGGGAAATCTATAATGTCCAAGAGAGTACCTCAATGAACAAAGCATAAATAAGTGTGGTATGGTTTGTATAAAAATGGAAAATTAGTAGGAAGAATTCATTACAGCCATAGTAGAGCTTTCTAGGAGTTGGTTGTGCCTAGAGAAATTAAGAAGGAAAATTCACCCACCTTTGCTGAGTAGATGAAGAGAAATGAGGGAGGATCCATAAATGGTCAATAATATAACTATGAACTTAATGAAAGCTCTATTATAGTTTTATAAGATTTAATAACTAATGATGCATAGCTAATATAATCTAATTGCATAAGAATGCAAGTGGGAGGGTTCCCCTTGAACTATGTAGAATAAATTTGAAATTTTATGGGTGTTATAGACATTAGAAAATACTCTAATTAATTTTTTTGCATATGGTTTTATGTTAAATGCCATATTTTGTACATGATGCTTTCATTGATGATGAAAATATGTCATTGATGTCAAAGAGAAGGTTCAAAACAACAACAACGTCATTATTTATGTCTAAGGAAGCAAAAAGACTCTCGATGAAGCAATATGACTGTTGGATCTTTATAGGATCTCATCACAACTTAATGGTTGTGTAGGTCTCATTAATACCTTTCAAACACTAAAAAATGAGTGACATGTGGCACCCCTATCGGGTTGCCACATGGAATGATGATGTCATGCTCATGTCATCATGTGGCAAACCAAGGACCCCTATGGACTCAATATCAATGGATGGTCACATGGATGAAAATTAGGGACTAAATCTTGGGAATTTTCACACATGAGCACTAGGTCACATGAATTCATTATCGCATGGGCATATGGATCTAGTTGGACTTGGTCAAAGACCTAATATTCTAGGCATAATCTCTTGGATTTTTTTATTAGCCCTCTCAGCATTAGACCGCGTGGAACCATTATATATAAAATACCTATGCCATAAAAATACATACAAAAAAAATAATTTAATCAAATGGAAAGTTTTATCCTCAATGTGAAGGTTTCATTTGTGAAGGTTCTAGTTCTGTTGATTATTAGTAATTTCAATTGGTGGATCTCTCATAGTTTGGTTGCAGATTGTAATGGTGACCTGAGTGCCTAACGAACCTTGGTTACATTTGAATGGATAAATGTTTGGCCTTGCACCGAGCTCGTATGATTATTTGTGGTCAATAAAACAATGTTGAAGGTGGTACCCTACCAGAAATAATGGGTAGTGCTATTGGTTTAGCTGAGCTATGTTCAGAACACTGATTTTTTCTTTCAACCCCACTGGTTGACAAGTTCAAAAATATTGTGTGTGTGTGTGTGTGTGTGTGTGTAGGAATTTTGTTTTGGAATTTGGAAACCTATTGAAAGGTGTTTGGAAAGAGACTTTTTTTATAATATTTAAATTATTATATAGTTGTATATGGTTATTTTGATTTTTTGGGCTCAATATTAGTCCAAATTTGATACTGAAAGAAGCTGGAAAATCGTGGAACAAAGATAGATGTAACTAGGGGCATGTGATTTTATTTTCAATTTTTTTGAATATTTTTTTGAGGGTCTATGAGCATTGCTCAAATGTTTTGGATACATGGTGAAAACAAGTTTCAACAAGGGGTTTGAGTGACTATATTGACGAAATTGCTAGAGAAGATAATAGGAAGCAATATTTTTAGGTTTCAGTGATTGTGTATTTAGTAGTGAAAATATTTGTAGGTTGCAGTGAAAATGATTGTGGGGATAACATTTTATGCAGGTTGAAATGATACTAGTGACAGTATGTGCAAGTTGAGATGATGGTATAACTGATGATGAAAACAAATATTTCAAGTTGCATATTATGACATTACTTATGATTCAATGATATATGATGATGGTGGGTCTAGTTTGAAAATGAGATGAAAACAAGGAGATGAAGTAGGAGGTTGGAGCCTAGAGTATGTTGGATCTCAATCATTACAGAGGTTGGATCCCGCTCTTTATCATGTTTATTTCCTCAATCAATTTGTAGCCTAAAGTGAGTAGTGGCCTGCATATTTTCAAGTTGGTTCCTCAATCAGGTTGTAGCCTAAAGTGAGTAGAGACTTGCATATTTTGGGGTTGGTGCCTCAATCAGGTTGTAGCTTACCGCAAGTGGCAGCTGGAATTTCTTAGGGGTATTTGTCTCTAGTAGGTAATAGATTGCAGATATATGTAAAGAATTGAATATAAGAAGAATATTCATGGTTTTCTCACATATGGTTTTCCACCTAAAATTTTGTGCCTCTTTATGATATGATGTTTCCTTGGTATGCTATTGATATGATGGTAGCTTGATGATGGATTTCTATAGTCGATGACGTTATGATTATGATTCATTATATATGGTTGTGTGATTATTAAAAGTTGTGAAATAGTAAAATTGATCTCACTCTGATTCACCCCCCTCTAAGTGTGACCTTCGCACCAACACCATTGCTACAATAAATGTAGAGGGAAGATTTTGAATAGGTAAACTCAAGTTGTACACCAAATTAAAAAACACCATAAGCATGTGAAGGTTTTTTTTGTTTCAAATATATGAATATATAATTGACATAATGAAATCAAAATTAAAAAATATTGAATTAGTTGTTGAATTGAGATGTTTTTTTTTTCTAAGTAAAACTGATTCTATTAAGCGATCATATGGTAAAAAGAGAGTTCACAATCAAGAGAGATGAGAAATGGGCCAACTGGAAATGAAAATATATCAACTTCGGTCCCGAAGAGAAAACATAGAACAGAAAAAGAACAAAGATGCACGATTTGAGAGACAAAAGCTGAGAGAAACCGGGTTCTACCAAAATTGGGTAGAATTCTCCATGTGGAGTTTTTTCCCTTTATTTTTGTTGACTTTGACCCAACCCAAATGGTGTGGTTAGGCTTGAACCACTTGTAGAGTATTGTTGACTAAAGGAGGAACCTCCTTATTTATGTCAGAAGAGGAGGACTCATGGATACGTTTTTGAGTAGCCATAGTGACAAGGGAACCCAGAGGAAATTCAGAGGAAGGGTCCTTCATTTTCTTAGCCTGCTCTATTTCTTCCTCGATATCCTCCTCCTATGAACTGTAGGATTCATCATCATCTAAAGGAGGCGGATAATTATGTATCCATATTTTGGTTCTATATTTGGGGAGGTTTTGCTTATTTTTTTCTAGAAACGCGGGGCAGGAGTGTTGAAGGTGCCCTTTCTGGTAACAATGAGGACATATGAAGTCCATGTTATCATAATATAAAGTTTGTGTCCATAGGAAATCACCAATCTTGAGGTTGATTTGTTCCGGCAACCCTTTGCTGAGATCTACTTCAACACAAATTCTTCCATGTGTGTAGAGCCCTTGGAATTCCTTATAGGGATTTATAGTCAGATAGTGGCCCAGGGTGCGTCCAATGCCTTGGAAGATGGAAGGGTGCCATAAGTGAGCTGGTAATTTGGGGAGTCTAACCCACACTGGAATCTTGGTGATGATGGTTGTGGAGGGATCAAAATATGGGAACCAGGGAGTGAGGAATAACCCTACCCGTCCCCAAAACCATGGCCCTTCATTTATATCATTCTGGTAGTCCTTTCTGTGATAAAAAACTACAATAAAGAAGCCCTTTGAGTAGAATATGACAATGCAGTTGTGGGTCCAGTTGGCGTAGATCCATTTGTAGATATCCTTTAATTGAGGCCATAGTCCGTTGAGTCGTCAGATAATAGTAGCTTCAGCGTATTTTTGAATTTTTTCTGCCAGTTCTGGATGGGACATTCTCCAATATGTCAACCAAAAAGGGCTTGGGGGTGCCGGGATTTTGAGCTTCTTTCTTGGGCTGTGCATGTACAACATCCTTGTAGGAGAATGTTGGTGCAGATGAGGAGTGACCATCAGCTCCCCCTCTCAAATGAAGGGTTAAAATTAAGGTAGAATCTCTCTCATTGTTATAAAAAGAAAGGGGAAGGGAGGCATCGAGTTGTTTACCTCCATGAATGAGTCTTTGAAGAGATGTGGGTATTATCATTCCATGCTCCAGGGCGAGCAGGAGTTTCTAAACTGTGTCCATTGGGCTAGCCCATAGCATCAAAGATCTACCTAAGAGGAGCCTGATCTAAATTTGGAAGGTTGGAGAGGGAAGAACGTGGAGATCTGGGTTGCCAAGATGCGTTGCATACCCTAGATGAATGGGCCAAGTTCGATCTCTGCCTGCAGCCACTTTTTTTTCTTGCTGGCCACAATCCTGATCACGGGGGTTTCTTGTATATTTTTGATCCATGGAAGCGCACCAGATCTAACCATTTTTCTGAACTTGTGAGGTGTAGGGGCCTGTCTTAGCCCCATTCTGTGCATGGTTGGAGTTCTGCCGGTGTGGAGAGGTCCGATCAGGTGGGTCTGTGTTTGAAACTCCCCTCACCTAGCTCCTAAATTTAACCTGCAGATCCGATTTTGGATGGAGGCTGCTCGCGGGAAAGAATGTTGTAGCGATCACTGACATAGGCAAGAAGAGACATCATGGATTTCCAGGCTCTGTAGAACCTAGGAGGGACCCTTCGATGGCAACAGTAAAGAAAGCCATGGCTATGGTGCTAGGGTTTTTTCCAGAGCCAAAGATCTGTTGAATTGAGATGTTATAGATCATGCATAAATTAATTAACTAATAATTGATGTGTATGAATGGCATGGAGTATCTGCAATTATGGTACATGCACTAGTAAAAAATGATGAAATTAGTGACTAGGTGACTAAAAATGTTAGTCACTGCAATTATTTCAAGTGAAATACTACTAAATTTGAGCAATTTTAAGTGATGGAACTAAAAATGACTAACTTAAATGACTAATTTAGTCTAGGAATAAAATATATGACTAGATAATAAGTGAATAAATTAAAAATGACTAACTTAAATGAATAATTTAGTCTATGAATAAAATATATGACTAGATAATAAGTGACTAAACTAAAAACGACTAACTTAAGTGACTAATTTATTCTAGGATTAACATATATGACTAGATAATAAATTAATAATGATTAACATAAATGACTATTATAGTCCAAGAATAAAACTATAACTAAATAACAAGCACAAAAAGTATATGAATTAGTCATTTATGTTAGTAATTTTTAATTGTGGGCACACTGTTTGTTATGGGTTTTTTGTGGCATTGTTACATACCGTGATTGATTATTGCACTAGATTCATATGGAATAATTTCATTAATTTGAATTCAAAGTATGTTGATTTATACATGGTCAATTGATATAAATATTGACTCCAAATTGGTGTATGAGACCCTTTGTTTGTGGAACAAAGGACCCACCTTCGGGCAACGATTTGACTACTAAGTCTACAAATACATACATACTTTACCCCTCTGGTTTTATAGACATGACCTCTTGAAAGGAAACACACACTCTTAATCATTAGACCACCTCAAACTATATAATAATTTATAAAATATAATAATTTTATACTAATCCTTCTTCTCATACCATTATATTACTAGTTTATTACACTGTATATAATTTATACTTTTATACTAATTTTTTTTCTCATACCATTGTACCATTAATTTATTACACTATATATAATAGTTTATAATATATAATTAGTTTATTACACTATATAATAGTTTATATACCCTTGATTTATTACACTATATATAATAGTTTATAATATATAATTAATTTATAACATATATAAATAGTTTCATGCATTGGAAATGTAAAGATTTGGATATATGACATTCACGCGCATTTGAAATAGTTTTATGCATTGAAATTCGCGGGCATTTGTACTAACTTCAGAATTTTGGTTTGGCCATAGGCGGGAATATCCGATTTGGTTGTTTGGTAGGAGATTAGGAGATTTGGGAGGGTCATTTCTTTCTATTAATTGGAAATTATCAATTACTTGGTTGGTTGGGGGAGCCTTGTGGGTTGGAGGAGTAGTTATTATTTACTATGCAGTATTCTAAATACGGCTCTTAGAAAGGGAGGGAAACTTGTTGTCGGCTAATGTAAGCGAGTAGTTTCTATCCTGTATTCCATCCTGATTCGAAAAACAGTATTCTTAAAGAGTCACTGCATCCTTCCACTTACAGATCGATTTATTTACCTTTAATCTGTTTACTCATAACCGACCTAGTTGCCCGAGAAAAAGCTACAGGTTTAGAAATTGAACCAGTTGAATTCGAACCTCATTTAGTACCGATCATCAATCCGTGTAATCTACGCAAAGAAAAATCAAGAAGAAATGATATATTTGTTCTTATCCGGAGAAGAGAGAGCAACGCAAGCAGGAGAGCCCAAGCAGTAGAGTCGCTGGATGAGAGCTGCTACATCTAGTGTTTTGAGAGCTGGTACGCCTGGTGCTTAATGTTACAGGTATGTATCTGTTTGGATGCTAACTTAGTTCTTTAAGCACTGGTGTTGAAGGATTTGTTCTCACGGGGATTGATAATTTGATTGGGATCTTGGTTCAAGTACATGTTACCTACTTGCAATTCAGTGCGTGATTTTTGATTTGATTGGGATCTTGGTTGAAGGTTAAAACCCTTTGTGTGCCTTTATAGATGGGAAGATGTCTCATTTTATCGAGCCATCCACAACTAGCATCAAATAGTCATTGCCCCTACAAATTGTCAACAAACCTAAAGGAAATCCATTGAAATTGACTCTCATGGTCTATTTAGGATCGGAAGTAGAGTATACTTTCCCAATTTCTGTTTTGTTGGTTTTGAAATTATATGAAGGGAACCTGGCTTAGTCGTATTTCCATTTCAGCTGAGTCCAAGTTCTGTGAAAAGAAATATATTCCATAGATCCTGCACCTTGGTAGGATATTTTAGGCTGATATAACAGGACAAACATTCATTAAAATGACTTTAACCCCTATATTCCATAGAGCCTGCAACCTTGGTAGGAGATTTTATGTTTTACTCACCCGAAATTTATTTAACTTGGTCAGTGTTTTATTAAACCTTGTTGATTTATTGGTTGAGGATTTGTTCGATATGAAATTCACCCATGCGAGAATATATCATAACTTAAGGATGAAGAAGATTTACCAAAATATATTATGAGGGATCCAAAAAAATTTCCAATTTGGGATTTTGTTATATTTTGAAGATATTAAAGAGGGTTTACCAAGTAATTTGTGAATAATACAAGGTATGTAAATGTAGAGGTTAAGGCAGTTTTGGAATGCTGTTTGATATTCTAATGTAGGGCGGAACTCTCTGGGGAATGAAGCTAAATGGTCTGAGTCCTGGGTTACATTTCTGTTAATGTGTTCCCTTTTTCCACTCCTTATCCTTCATTTTAAGGTTGTCGCTAATTGGTCTGAGTCGTGGGTTACATTTCTGTGAATGTGTTCCCATTTTCCACTCCTTATCTTTCATTTGAAGGTTGTAGCTAAATTCTCGGAGACTGTTGAGAATGCAACAAGATGACAGAGCTTAGTGGAAAGAAGTCGCCTTCACTAAGTGGGCCCGCAGGCTATTTTTGGCGCAAAGTCTATTTTTTAGACTATGTCTATTTTTAGACATGTCGATCATGATTCTATGAGTTGGAGGATGCTATTTGTGGAGGGATGGTCAAGTTGGAAAAATAGATGGACTTCTATTTTTAGACATACTGGGTGGAATCTATTTTTAGATTGCCAGTCTAAAAATAGATATGCCGAATATTATTAGCTCTTAATAATATTTGGACTATAAACATTATCTTATCCTCTTGGAGCACTTCAGTTTGATGCCTGGATGTGGCACATGCAGCTGACAGAAGGAATTACGCTATTCCTAGGGTCTAAGTGGAGCTATTGCATGATGACTTCATTTAGAACTCATGTGAGTGAGTTTGGTGGAGTTTATTGAGGAGTTAATGGAGTTGTGTTCAGTTTAACTAATCTAAACATAGTTGAACTAGTTGTATTTAGTCTAACTGATTAATACACTAGTGATGAGTGGTGTGAATTAATTATTAATTAATTCACTAATTATTAACTCATAAATCAACTAATGAACACATCAGTTAACTCAAGTGCATGGACAGTTTCAGTGGAGATCAGTGATGGAGGTAGGTGAAAGAGCAGGTTGAATATCAGTTGTGACTATACTGGTGCATGAGATTTGCACACACATTGATTGAGAAACCAATGAGGATTGCGCAGTACCTATTGGTGGGATTTGAACCTTGATCTCATGATTATCCATATTGGATTGCGCAGTAGAGGCTGGCTAACAGGTGGAGGAGATTTGAGCATGTGACTTGCTTGATCTGAGCTTGTGTAGTGTGTAGCATGTGAGATAGTGTTGAGAGCTTGTGAGGAGCTTTGTGCTATGTATTGTTACATGAACTCTATCATTATAATATACAGATAGTTGGGGGTTTTCAGCTTTAAGCTTTCCCATTACATACTGTGTTTATATGTGTGATTGATTATGTGGTTTTAATGTGCGCATGCGATTGTTTATAATTCCGCAAATTGATGATCAATAGTAGAAGAGGTTATGTATTATGCATGAAGTTCAAATAGTGTGTGATCAGGATAATCTCAGTGAATAATATCTCAATTATTCAAATTTTCTACACGGTATCAGATCGATATTGATCATTGGAGCAATTGCAGAACATTGAAGCAGTTGATTTTTGTGCTGGTGGAATTCGAATTTGCAGCAGTGTTTTCTTGGTGTCGAAGTTGAGATGTCTTTCAACGGATTGCAATTGGAGTATGCCCTTTAGGGCAGCTCGAATTATATTGCATGGAAGGACAGGATGGAGGCGGTGTTAGATGACAATGGGTTGAAGGAGTTCATAGATGCTGAAGTCCCAAAGCCTACTTCTAGCGATGTTGCCGTAATTGAGGCTTGGCAAAAGAAGACAGCAAAGTGTCGAAGGATTCTGTTGGAGGGCGTGAAGGATCACATAGTGTCCAGCCTTCATGGTAAGGCTTCTCCATTCTTGATGTGGAAAGCCTTGACATATTTATTCCAAAGCAAGAGCGACCAGAGGAAGTTGGCGCTCAAGGATAAACTCAGAAACATAAAGATGGAGAAAGGAGACAGTATGCCCAAGTACCTCACGAAGTTCATCCAATGCAGGGATGAGCTGGGAAGTGTGGGGGTGACTGTAGATGATGAGGACTTGGTGAGCTTGGCTCTCCTTGGACTTCTGAAGAGTTTGCATTCCTATTAGGACTCTGTCAATGGTCAGGAGAAATTGCCAGGATGGGAGCGACTTTGGTCAGATCTTGTGCAAGAGGAGATAAGGCGAAGTACCAGGGACAGATCTTCATCAACGGCATCTGATGAAGAGAATTTTTCTTTGGCTGCCAAAGCAAAGAAGGGGAATAGAAAGAAAGCTTCTCATTCCGGTGTGAAAGGCAAGAAGCAGGACATGTCCAAGGTGAAGTGCTTTCAGTGTCACCAACACGGACATTATGCCACAAATTGTCCACAGAAGAAGAAAAATAAGCAGGCTGCTGGATCTGTAGCTGGAGAGGCCTTAGCCTCACAGTTTGAGCTGGATTTTTCACTGATCGCATGCTTGGTGTCAAGTGTGGCGGGATCAGTATGGTTTCTGGACAGTGGTGCGTCTTTTCACATGACAGGAGATCGAGATTTGTTTACTGATCTGGATGAGAAAGATCTTGGAGTGCACATCGAGATGGGCGATGATGGTAGATACAGTGCAACCGGTATCGGTACCATTTCCTTTGAGAGGGAGTCTGGTAAACCCTTCGTATTGAAGGAAGTGATGCATGTTCCAGGATTGAAGAAGAATCTTATCTTTGTGGCGATGTTAGAAGACAAGGGATATGATGTTGTCTTCAGCGAGGGAAAGGCTTTCCTGTGCAGTAAGACAACTGGAGAAACCCGGAAGATAGGGGTTCGAGTCAAGAACCTTTATCAATTGCAGGTAGATGGCTGCGCAGCAATGGCATGCAAGGCAGAAGGAGTGGTGAGTCGGGATGATGGCGAGCTGTGGCACCGGAGATTGGGCCACCTTCACCATGGAGCTTTGAAGATACTGCAGCAGATTTCTACTGGGCTTCCTAAGGGCACTCTTGCGCAGTCAGATCAGTGCAAGTGGTGTACCTTGGGAAAATTTGTGAAAGCCACCTTTCACGAGAAGGATAGTCGCGCCACGACGATCCTTGAGAGAATTCACACAGACGTGTGTGGACCTTTCTCAGTAGCTTCGACAGCAAAGCACGGGTATTATGTGATCTTTGTTGATGATTTTTCTCAGAAGTGCTGGATCTTCTTCATGCAGAAGAAGAGCAAGACATACTCAAAGTTCTATGAGTTCAAGGCACTGGTGGAGAAAGAATCGCGGAAGCAGGTGAAGGCTCTTAGGAGCGACAATGGTGGTGAATATATCTCTGGCAAATTCAAGGACTTTTGCAGCGCAGAAGGAATTCGAAGAGAGCTCATAGCACCTCATAACCCACAGCAGAACGGGGTTGTTGAGCGGAAGAACAGAACGTTCGTGGGTGCTACACGAGCGATGTTGCATGATCAGGGCCTTCCCATACACTTGTGGGTGGAGGCATGCAATACTGCAGTATATGTGCAGAAGCGCTGTCGTCACAGGATACTTGGCATGAGTACACTCGAGGAGGCATTTTCTAGTAAGAAGCCTGATATTTCCCATTTGAGGATTTTTGGTTCACCTGTTTACATTCATGTGACGAAGGATGCTAGGAAGAAGCTGGAGCCGACTGTGGAGGTTGGGATATTTGTGGGGTACACTGATATGCCCCACAACTATCTTGTGTATTTTCCTGACAGTCGCAAGACTCTTGTGTGACGGGATATCAAATTTCAGGAGGAGAAAGCCATGAAGTGTTTTCTTGAGAGGGAGCCACACTTGCATGCAGATGAGGAGCTATTAGTTCCTAAGGATGAGCTTTAGGATGTGGATCAGCCACAAGAGGAAGTTCATGGAGTGGAAGAGACCACTCATGCAGCGCCAACCATCAGAGGGCGGAAGCGCACTATAGAAGCTGAGCGACTGGCTCAAGATGCAGAGAAGGTTGTAGGAGCACCTACATCACAGCGCAGACAGAGACAGTCACCTGACCGGTATACTGGATACATGGCTCTTATGAGCAAGTGTATCGTGACAGAGCCATCCTCTTTCGAGGAAGCTGTGGAGGACCCCGCATGGGTATATGCCATGGTGGAAGAGTATGATTCGATTGTCAGAAACAGTGCATGGGAGATTGTCCCGAGACCGGAAGGGAAATCAGTGGTGGGTTCGAGATGGATCTACAAAGTGAAGCAGGTAGCTGACGGAAGTGTGGAGAAGTACAAGGCAAGATTTGTTTCCCGAGGCTTTTCACAGATAGAGGGGATCGATTATGAGGAGACCTTTGCACCTGTCGCAAGGTATTCTTCCATACGGACGATTCTTGCTCTCTCAGCGCATATGGGGTGGCACATTCATCAGATGGATGTGAAGACTGCGTTCCTCAATGGAGTCATTGAGGAGGAGGTGTACATAGAGCAGCCCGAAGGTTTCGAGATCTTCAGCAGCGAGTCGCATGTGTGCAGGCTCAAGAGAGCGCTGTATGGGTTGAAACAAGCACCTCATGCTTGGTACACATGGATAGACAGTTATTTCACTGGACTTGGATTCTCCAAGAGTGAGGCGGATCCTAACCTGTACCAGATTGTGGTGGAGGGGAAGTTGCTGATCATTGTACTGTATGTAGATGATCTGATTTTGACGAGTGATGAGCTGTTGATACTTTCATGCAAGGAGGATCTTGCTAGAGAGTTTGAGATGAAGGACTTGGGCCTCCTTCATTATTTCCTGGGATTGGAGATTTGGCAGCGCAGTGGAGGACTGTTTGTTTCTCAGGGTAAGTATGCTCGGGAGATTCTGGAGAGGTTCAACATGCATGGCTGCAAGCTTGTTGACACTCCTCTTCCTGGTGGTTGGAGGAAGGAGGATGCTACTTCAGCGAAGGTAGTGGATGCCACTGTCTATCGACAGTTGGTGGGGTCGCTTATGTATCTGGTCAATACACGACCCGATATATGCTATGCTGTTAACCAGCTTTCGGAAGCTATGGTTAAGCCTACCAAGCTCTTCTGGAAGGCAGGCAAGCATGTATTGCGTTATCTTAGAGGCACATCGGGATATGGCTTGTGGTACAGACAGGAGGATGAGGTGAAGCTTTGTGGCTTCACGGATGCAGATTGGGCAGGGAGCCCAACGGACAGAAAGAGCACATCTGGAGGGATCTGTGATAGTATTTTCTTGGTACAGCGAGAATCGAGAGATCCGTGGCACTCGATTTAGCAGAGGCTGAGTATATGGCAGCGAGTTTGGCTGCATGCGAGGCTATATGGATGAGGAAGATCCTAGTCGGGTTGTTCGGTTCACACTTAGAGCCTACTGTGATTTATTGTGATAATCAGAGTTGCATCAAACTCTCGGTTAATCCGGTATTTCATGATAGATCTAAACACATTGACATCCGGTATCATCATATCAGAGATTGTGTGCAGCGGAAGGTCATGTTACTTTCATACATTCCTACGGAGGATCGGGATGCTGATATCTTGACGAAGGCGCTCACCAGGAGAAAATTCAAATACCACAGGGGCACATAGGGGTTGTAGATAATCCATATCTTGTTAAGAGGGAGTGTTGAGAATGCAACAACATGACAGAGCTTAGTGGAAAGAAGTCGCCTTCACTAAGTGGGCCCGCAGGCTATTTTTGGCGCAAAGTCTATTTTTTAGACTATGTCTATTTTTAGACATATGGATCATGTTCTATGAGTTGCAGGATGCTATTTGTGGATGGTTGGTCAAGTCGGAAAAAATAGATGGACTTCTATTTTTAGACATACTGGGCGGAATCTATTTTTAGATTGCCGGTCTAAAAATAGATATGTCGAATATTATTAGCTCTTAATAATATTTGGACTCTAAACATTATCTTATCCTCTTGGAGCACTTCAGTTTGATGCCTGGATGTGGCACATGCAGCTGACAGAAGGAATTACGCTATTCCTAGGGTCTAAGTGGAGCTATTGCATGATGACTTCAGTTAGAACTCATGTGAGTGAGTTTGGTGGAGTTGATTGAGGATTTGATGGAGTTGTGTTCAGTTTAACTCAGTTAAACATAGTTGAGCTAGTTGTATCTAGTCTAACTGATTGATACACTAGCGGAAGTGGTGTGAATTAATTAATAATTAATTCACTAATTAATCAACTAATGAACACATCAGTTAACTTCAGTGCATGGACAGTTTCAGTGGAGATCAGTGATGGAGGTAGGTGAAAGAGCAGGTTGACTATCAGTTGTGACTATACTGGTGCATGATATTTGCACACACATTGATGGAGAAGCCAATGAGGATTGCGCAATATATACTAGTGGGATTTTAACCTTGATCTCATGATTATCCATATTGGATTGCGTAGTAGAGGCTGGCTAACAGGTGGAGGAGATTTGAGCATGTGACTTGCTTGATCTGAGCTTGTGTAGTGTGTAGCATGTGAGATAGTGCTGAGAGCTTGTGAGGGGCTTTGTGCTATGTATTGTTACATGAAATCTATCATTATAATATACAGATAGTTGGGGGTTTTCAGCTTTAAGCTTTCCCATTACATACTGTGTTTATATGTGTGATTGATTATGTGGTTTTAATGTGCACATTCGATTGTTTATAATTCCGCAAATTGATGATCAATAGTAGAAGAGGTTATGTATTATGCATGAAGCTCAAATAGTGTGTGATTAGGATAATATCGGTGAATAAGTTATCTATTATTCAAATTTCTACAGAGACGTGGGTTACATTTTCGTTAATGTGTCCCCATTGCCCAGTCGCATGCTTTCAATTGAAGGTTTTAGAGTTTGATATTATAGAGGTCTAGTCATTTTGGTTTGGTATAACTTAATGTGCCTATATGACTTTTATCCCCAGTTATTTCATACTGCTGGGTAAATCTATGTAGGTCTATAGACTCTGTCGGGGAATGTTGCTTTTCTTACCTCTGTTGTTTTTTTGGCTTGACTATCTTGCTCTCAAACTCTCTGTTCTGTCAATGTCCTACGCGGAGGGTTTGGAGATGTGCATTATCATCATTCTTACATACTTTGCATATACAATATTATTGGCTCTATATGCTGAATGCAAATCGGATGGTAGAACACAAAGATAGTGTTGGCTATCTCTCAGCTCGAACCCTGGAGTCTTCGTCTGATTCATATTATCAGACATCTACTTGGAAGAACAAGTGGTATAGCATTTGGCGAAAGTGGTTAGATTCTCTCATTACATCTTTCCCTTGCAAGAATTTGGGGTTTAGACTCGGCTCTAGGTGGTGGAAATGCCCAGGCTATCTACACTGTTGTTGTTGTCATGTATAGTTTTCTTGCATTCTTTGGGGACTGGTTTTTTCGGTGAAGATATTTTCCCGTTATGGTGCGGCGATCAAACTGCCGGAATCTCTGAAGATTACACAAGATTTCAAACATTTCTATGGAGTTAGTGGGTTCTGACAGTTGATTGATGTTTTCCTCGACATATTCAATTTTCGATTGGGCTTGCAAAGGTGGCAGTAGTCATTTAAGTGGCCCAGTTGGCTTAAAAGGGAATAAGGAAGTTGAATAGAGGTTTCTGAAGTCCCTTTCGGATTAATATAAATCATTATTCCTATGGTTGGTTAGAAGATTTATGGACTTTCTCTCAAGCCTTATAAGTATCCAGGTCTTATATTAGGAGGAATAATAAGGGTGGTTGGAGTAGATTGGCGGCGTCTACATATTCTAATGGTCTCAGTAGATGTATGTGCTATCTGACAAGGATTCGTTTGGGTTGACTTATTGAGGACTGGGATAGTTGTTACATCCTTTCTTCAGACATAAAAAGCAATTTGGCAATATCTATATTTGGAAGCTTTTTCGTTCTGGGTTGGAATATAAACTAATTAATACTCGGGATTGAGTATTCAGATGAGGTGATTGGTCTGACTTTCCAGCTTTCAAAACATCCGTCCTTTCTGGATTGTCAATGCGGCCTAAAAGAGTTCAAATATTAAATTAGCATCCTGACCAACTCAAGTTTGTGAAAAATTTTATTTCTTTGCTAGCAGTGTTACGGTGAGTGGTGTCGGTCAGATGCATCATATTCTGACATGGATTTGTCAGACCTCGGGTTTGGTAAGAATGAAATGAACTCGGGCTTGGATTCAGATACCTCGGCTCATGAGGCATTCATCAGAGCTACCATCGCAGCGGAACAGGAATTTGGGCATGAATCAGAGGTGGAAAATTTGATCATTAGACAATCCTTTCTCGACTACCAGTCCGTCAATGTGAAACCGCAAGGTGGGCAAGATAGGCATAATCACATAAAGAACAAATTTTCCCGAGGAAAAAGGAACAAGGGCTGCTTCAAACAGAAGATGGAGATTAGGGAAATCACTTTGGATCATGTTGATTTATGTCGAAGGGTTTCTATTTTGCAGAAGAGGGCACTAATTGGGAGGTGGATGTTCCCGGATGAAACGATGTTAATATGGACAGTTGGGTTCGGCAATTTTGGTTTTCGATAATCGGATACTCCCTGAAAATTAGAATGCTTTTGAATGGATGGTTTAGCATCCATTTCATGGATGAGAAGGACATTTTCAAGATTATACACAGGACATGGGTACGGGGACACATTTTCATGCAGCTCATTCCCTGGTATCTGGGATTTAACCCAGTCATGGAAGCCCCAAAGAGCCGAGTGATTTAGGTCAAGTTGCCAGGTCTTCCACTGGAATTTTGGAATCTCAAAGCACTTAGAGCTATTGGGAATTCCATTGGAAGTACTAAATATATAGACCCAAGCATTGTCGGTGCCAGTGACAAGAGGATTGCATGGATTTTGGTCGAAGTGAATTTTGCTGGTGATTTTCTTGGGGACGTGGACATCATATGGGGACAATGTCGTTATCGCCAAAGAATTGATTTCTGGGGCATTCCATTCAGGCGCCTTATTTTCCATAAGACTGGCCATCTTTAGGATAATTTTCCTCTTCATATTCGGGTGGGACGTAACGAGACAAATAGGCAGGATGGGCGTCGACAAAATAATGTTGCACCAGGTACTCCGGGCGGACTCATCTCAGGTAACTCTATCCCTTTATCCTTTGATGATGACGCATATGTTTTTGTATATGGACATAGTGATAGGATGGTTCCAGTTGATGATGGGGCGGGTCGGGATTTGTTTAACTCTGTACTAGTTCCTTCCGATGTCGGGGTGGGTTGGGATTTCCCTCTTTCTGAGCCTAATAACCTGGAGCCTAGGTTGATGGTGGGGAAGGAATATTTTATCTCTGTGTCTGATAAAATGCTAATTAGGGGGGAGGACGAGATTATTCCATCTCGAGCCTGCCATGAGCCGGTTCCAACTGAATGTGTTGGGAAAATAAGGGATGCTTCTCTTACACCCCTGTCCACAAAGGACCCTCCTCTATTTAATTCTACCAACTAATGCATTGGGGAGCCATCTCATGCACATGAGACTAGGAACTCGGTTACATCATTTTCTCCACTGCCATTACCATCTTCTTCAGATGAACCTGTGGACCTAACTGAATTCCCACGTAATACGGTGGGCAGTGACATAGACTCACTTTTGGGTAATCCGAATATAGACCTTGCCGCTCTAACTGTTTTTGAAAAGGCCATTGTCTCCCCTGAGGGTGTTAATCCCCATCCCAATGTCTCTAATGTCACTATCAGAAAGAAAATGAAAAATGGCCCCCGACAATCAAGAGGCAATCTCAGAGCATTGTCGCTTTTCTCTAATGAGCAAGATAATTTTACGGACCTTCATATTGCAGTGGATGATGATATCAGTGAAAATCTACGGGCGCTTAGAGCAAGCCACCCCGCAGAAATCCCACGATGATCCATATTCTTTCTATGAATATACGAGGGATTGGCGATGCCTCCAAACTACATTGCCTTCGGAATATTTTCACCACTGAGGAGCCTTGTATTATACTATGCTAAGAGACTCTATGTCTCCGGGGAAAATCCATCAATGATTTATGAAGAATTTGTAAAGGTTGGCACAAAGTGACAGTTGATGCTAATGGACACTCACGTGGCATGATTTCTCTCTGGAACCCATTTTGGGGGAAATTCAAAGCCTACAGTTTTTTTGGTGGGATCATTTTGGTTGGTTACATTCGGGGTATTGAAGGTCTGTTTAACATTATCAATCTTTATGCCCCATATCAAAATAGATTACCTTTCTGGAACAAGCTTCATTACTCGGAAATTTTATCTTTAAAGAACTTGATTATTATGGGTGATTTTAATTCAACTTTGCAGTCTGATGAAATTTGGGGTGACAGGGCAAGGATTGATTGTCTGTTCGATTATATGAATGTATTTTTTTTATCTAATCACATGGTTGACATCTGCCCTAATCCTATTATCCCCACGTGGACTAATAAAATGGTGGACGATGCATATATCGGCAAAAGGCCTGATCGAGCCATGGTGAAGGGCAGTCTCATTAACACTCTGGGTATGCCCAGATCTTCGGTGCTGGTCTCAAACATATCGGACCATATGTCGATCCTTCTCTGATGGCAGTTGGGCGGCCGTTCCTAGGGCTTACACTACAAATTTAACCTGGCATGGCTAGAGGACCAGGATTTTGTGAATATTATAAGGGAGTCTTGGATGAGTGAGGATGATCTTGGAAATCTTTCGGGATGGGATCAATTTCACTTCAAAATGTAGAAAATGAAGAAGGCGGCCAAAAAATGGGAGATCAATAAGAAACAGGCTCTCAAGGCTGAGTTATGTGATATTAAGGACAAAATGAGGAATATATATATGGGTTTCAAGGATAATGTTCCAGATGCACAGTCTTATGACATTCTGAAAACACTTGGGGACCGGAAAAAGGAGATACTTAACATTGAAGAAATCTCTTGGAAACTAAAAAGCAGAAATAATTGGTTAAAAGAAGGGGATCTAAACACAAAATTCTTTCATAAATGTGCTAATGATATAAGGATTAGGAATGCTATATGGTGCATAAGGAGAGCGAATGGCAGTTTTGCGCTCACTACTTCTAACATACAGAAAGAGGCCCTAAGTAATTTCTTGACCTTCTACCAAAAGGATCCCAGTATTGATGATAGTTACCAAAAATGGATCTCCACAGAATGTATGAGGAGGAAGATATTAAGCTTCTGGATTAACATATTTCAGTTGGAGAGGTTGAAGGGGTTCTCAAATCCTTCTCTCATGACAAGTGTCTGGGTCCAGATGGATGGAAATCAGAATTCTTTATATTCTTCTTTGATATTATGGGTGATGAGATAGCAGAAATGGTTGAGTTGTTCAGGTCTACTGGACATATACCATCAAATTTAAATTCCATTTTTATTTCCCTCATCCCGAAAATGGCTGATCCTTCCTCTTTCGGGGAGCTCCAACCGATTTCCCTTTGCAATCTATTGTACAAGATCTCCTCCAAGATAATTGCAAATCGATTAAAGCAGACCCTCTCTGAACACATATCTCTTGAACAATATGGGTTTCTTAAAGGCAGATCTATACATGATGCCATTGCTATAGCGCAAGAGATATTACACACTATGCATTCTGAGAAAGAGAAGCACTGATAATGAAAATAGACCTGTATAAAGCTTATGACACTCTGGATTGGTCATATCTACGTCTTGTGTTGTTAAAAATTGGTCTGCCTCTTAGGATCATTCGCTAGATAATGTCATGCATTACCTCTGTTAGATACGCAGTTATTATTAATGGTCTTCCAACACCATTTTGTAATGCAGGTAGGGGACTACGGAAAGGATGCGATCTGTCTCCTCTCATCTTCATTTTGATTATGGATGGCTTTAGCAAGATGATGCATATGGAAGAAAAAAAAGGTTATATATCAGTTTTTTCTTTCTCGGACTCCACATCCACCTCCCACTCTCTTTTTGTGGATGACATGTTACTATTTTGAAGACTTGTTAGAAATCACTAGTTCTATGTTCATTTCATACTTATTAGATTTGGCGCTGCCACAAGATTAAGTATTAACAAAGACAAATATTTCCTGTTATATGAATTTTGAGACATGAATGAAATAGCATTTATTGTTGAATTCCTTGGGGTTAATTTTAAGCTGGCCTTGGATGGTTTTCAATATCTCAGTTACAGAATCAAACTGTGTGGATACAAGAATAGGGATTGGCTATGGCTGGTGGACAGATTCAGGGAAAAACTCAACAAATGGACACACAGATGGCTGACTATGGGAGGCAGACTCATCATGATACAAGCAGTTTTATCACAACTAATGGTTTTCTAGGGGCGTCTGTTCTTTTTACCCAAAATTATTGTTGATAACATTAACAGGATAATTGCTCAGTTCTTATGGAATGGAACCGGGAAAGCGAACAAATTCCGTCTCATCAAACTGGAGATACTATGCCGTCCCAAATCTTATGATGGTTGGGGCATCCTGAACACGAGGGTGTTCAATAAAGCTCTGCTAATCAAATCTTTCTGGCGCACCATCAACGGTTCTGGTATCTGGAACGATATTATCAAATGTAAGTATCTTGAGGGTGATACCCTCCATCAACTTCTCTGCCATGAATTTCCATTTCCAACGGCCTATTCAACTATATGGGGCAGCTTCAAGAAGATCCTGGGTCATGTGGCTGATTGGTTAACATGGCTTTTCCGAGATGGGAGCCTAATTATGCTGGGATTCACCAACATTCAGGGTTTAAACAAAAATTTTAAACCATCTCCACACCTTATTCATAGGCTTGCACACAGGGGCATTTGCTTCTTATCACAAAAAATTCTGTCGTGGTATTTTGGGGCTCCAGTTTTCAAGAGTGCTGCACAGTTGGGACTACAAGATGAGGATGCTTTGGATTGGTAATAGGTCTACGATACATTAAGGATGACCGGAGTTAGTTATGATATGGGGGGAGATAAGGTGGTATGGGATGGGCCAACATATGGGGCCCTGTCTGTTGTCAAAGATATATATTGCAGTATTAATACACAATCATATTCTGGTCAGTTTACTCGAATATTTGGCCCATACTGGTTTCGAAAGATTCCTACTAAAATCATTCTCTTTGGGTGGCTTACTTGGCGGAATAAAATTCTTACCTGGAATAACATTATCAAAAGAGGCATACTTGGGCCTAGCAGATGTCCAATATGCTGCAACATGGAGGAATCTACTGAACACATTTTCTTCTAATGCCCTGTTGTTGTTCAGTTATGGAAATTATTCAGTGTTCATTTAATTGAACCAACTTGGGTTCTGAATGACGTTATTTCTGCTGCTGGAGACTGGGATAAATTAAAAAGCAAGTTTATATCTCTGCCCTTTTTTCTCATCTGAGAAGTCTGGCTTGCTAGGAATAGGCTTATTTTTTATGGTACTCCTTTCCTCCTTCCCAACATTTTCATAGCCATAATGAGATGGATTGAGAAATGGACCCCACCTCAGATCATGACGATGGATGGATCTCGCAGGATTTTCCCACATGAGATATCCATCCCTGTAATTTTCTTTGATGGAGTGTGCAAAGAGGGCATTACAGGCTGTGGTGCCTGGATTAAGATGTTATGAAGAGAGAGGATCCATTTTCATTGGAATGGTGGTCCAGGGACCAATAACAAAGCAGAGATTATGGCCTTATGGGGTGGACTTCTTGCTGCAGTCAACTTAAAATTGACAGAGATTCATATATATGGAGATTCTAAATTGATTATTGATTGCATCTCTGGCCGCCAACATAGAACATTCCGGACGTACAGGGATGGCTCAAGAGGACACAAAGATTATGGCACAGATTGGACAATCCTCCTATCTCTCACATTTATAGAGAAAACAACATGAGGGCTAACGACCTTTCTAAAAGAGGTATCAATACAGTTTTTGGGATTATGCAGGTGGTACATTTCAGGGATGGGGCACAAATTTGGAACACCTCTATTCCAATTCCATAATATCCTATCAACCTCCATGAAGCGTCGGATCTGTCAATTTCTCATGCCACGCTCTATATCATATTTTATACATAGGTATTTTTTCTTCTATTACAGTCTGCTGCTTTAATTTTTTATTCTTGCCATGCGAACATATACACAACACTTTTCCCAAGCGAGCCTTTTTTTTTTTATCAAGCGAGCCTATTTTTTGTTTATCAAGCGAGCTTGATTTTGAATAATTTCATTACAAGCGAGCCTACAAATTTCGACACAAGAACTCCTTGCAAGTGAGCCTGCTTATTTTATCTTCACAAGCAACCTATTTCATTTTCTCCCTACAACTACTTGCGTGCCTGCGTAGTTGGTTTATCAAGCGAGCTTGATTTTTGAACCAAAACAATACAGGCGAGCCTGCTTTTATTCCCCACAAATACATCTTCAAGCGAGCCTATATTTTATTATCTTCAAATAGAACATGTTTCGTCTTTTCTCCTACAGCTACTTGGTATGGTATAGAAGGTCGATAAAATCTGAATTGTAAAGATAAAGGTAACTTTTCTTAGATACTTCTGACCCACACAAAAATGAGATTCAGGTTCTTCATGAATATGATGTTCAATGATGGTATAAGACAGTTTATAAGGTATAGAAATTTTGATTGGAGTGGTATTTTGCCCTCCGCAATTTGTGATCCCGTCATGGTCTTTTTGGCTTCTTTCTTTCTTAGAAGCCGTTCTGGAATCACTATGGAGATTTGGATTGCGTTTTTCTCAACTATATACAAATGATAATGTAATGTTTGACTTATGAACTGTTATATAATACAACATTTTTTTCTTTCTGAAAAAAAAAAAAAATTCTTATGAATTTATTATCAACACTATCAATCTGATTGCTAGTGGTCATGGAAGGTAATGTGCTAGTTTACTTGTTCTTCCTTTTCAACACTTAATTGAAATGAAAATAACTGGACCACTTAATGTGGTGTGCATTCTTGATCTTGCTCAATGTTCAAATGTTTGGTGAGACTTGTGATTTCTATGAATGACGATCTCTTTTCCACTCAAACAATGTCTACAATGATGTGTTGTTTGAACCAATGTGTACATCTCTTGGTCATATATTGTGTAATTAAGAATTATTGAAAAAGTATTAGATTGGTGTGCAACTGGTCTTCATGTTGCATCAATGATGTACCCATGTAATTTTTCCAAGAATCCATGTTGATATCGAGGGCTTGTTGAATGCAAGGTAAGGAAAGAATAGTAGTAGTCACAATTTGACACTTGATCTCTTTGAACAATCTTTCCTGTGAATTTCCCTAGCTAAAATTGAATTGGTCATTTTAGTGCATTAAGACGGTGCGTGACATCAGAAAACTACACAAGAAATATCTTTAAATAATTTTCCATTTCCATGAAGCTTTGTAGGTTGTGAATGTTCTTTAGTAGTGGTCAATTGGCAATAGCTGAAATATTTTTTAGAGAAATGTTGAATCAATCTTGGTTCTTGCAAAATCTAATATGCACTAGTTTTGTATGCTTGAATGTATGTTGCTTTGTATTGATTAATTCCTTTTCTATTCATAATATTGATAATATTTGATTCAAGTGTTTCAAATGGTACTCCCAAGTTTTACTAAAAACTAGTATGTTATTCAAGTACACAATCACAAAATAGTTAAGATACAATGTGAGCACTTTGTTCAATATCCTTGTGAATGTCATAGGGGCACAAATTATATTGAACGACTTCACCAACCATTGAAAAAATCCTTGTCGTGGCTCAAAAGTTTTCTTTCATATATCTTCGAGCTTGATATAGATTTAGTTGTACCCAAACTTTAGGTTAAGCTTACTAATACAATTACCTTCATGAATGTAATCGATTAGGTTCTTGGTGCATGACAATGAATACCATTTCTTGATGGTGTTTCTATTCAATAGAGAATGATACATTCTCCATGTGTCATCCTTATTTGGAAACAAAAAATAACAGATCCACAAAGCAATGAGTTGGTTCATATTTGGCCATTATTTATTAAGTCTCGTATCTACCTCTTGATCTCCTAGTTTTCCAACAACAAATCCTTGCACAGTGACTCATTCAATAGCACAAAAACTTGTTGCAACTCATTGATGTGTTGGACTGCATGGCTTGGAGGCATCCTGTGCAGTTCTCATAACAACTTGAAATACTGCTACAATAACTTGTCCAACTTATTTTGTTCTTCTAACTTCTCATACTTGCTGGATATGCATGCAACAAGGCCTTAGGCTATTATTGTTGGTTGACCACTAGAGAGTGGCACTATCCTATGCTCACAAGGATATTAAAGAAAAATTTATTGAAGATTTTTATTAGCCTCTAGCCTTTAGTGGTTGAATTAACACCAAGGGAGTTGGATATTTTTTGTGTGGTCACTGAGTATTTTTGGCCTTTCTCGACTACGCTTTGTTTAGGCATTGATGATACACTATCTCAATCCCAGAGATATGAATAGTTGAATATCATATCACAAACATCGAATGAAACAACATTAAAGTCCACTTCATCTACATTATCTATTGATATGGGGAACTTCATCCACTTTTACATGCACATTCAGCAAGTACTTGTTCTTGCTAAGAAAAACCAAGGGATAGGGTTAAGTATGCATGATTGGATGTAAATTATGCTTCTTTATCACTGCTTTTGAGATGATGTCTCATTGGTTTCCAGTGTCAAACACTAAAGTCACAAGATCCTTCCCGTGTTGGATATTAATGGAGAATAGTTTCCAACTCTTTGTGTAACTAGGATGTACAATTGCCATCAAAGAGATGCAATCCATTACACTGTTAGATATCGATATCTATTTCACTCCTTACTCTATCATGATCGACATTTGATGCTTCTCTATAATGTAGTGACCAACATCCATCTTTGGAATGCCCATTGCACTTATTGATAGTGATAAAAGGGAAAATTTGTCTTCCTTAATGTGGTGATGGTCTTCTGCTACAAAATTTTGTTGAATGGATTGATGGTCCTACCATATTTTGCAATGGTCACCTTTCCTTAATTGGAATTAGTGGCAACAACATTATTAATATTCCCCCAATTGTTTGTAGCCTCTGCTAACCTAGCTTTTTGACAGGCATATGCAAGAGTGCAAATGTCGAGCATCTTAAACTCCATCTAAATAAAATGGTATTGATTGCAGGGAAATTACCTGGAACACTGTGTAACCTGTTTGGTCAAAATTCATTTCTCTCAGGCTGCCAGTAACGATATCTGCATGTGAAAAGAGTTTAGTTGAGGATGGAAAAGGAGCTTTTTGATCTGAAATGCCTCGTTATAAACACCAATGCTATAATCAAGGGTTGTATACATCATTCTTGTGTCTTTTGTCTACCATATTCTAGACAAGCTATGTTGTGGAATTTGGTGTAATAATATTGTGTATTAATAGTTAATGAATTGAAGGTTCAACTAGGATCAGATTTCCCTTACACATAAGAAGGCTGTCAAGTATATTGAGATGATTAGCTTTGATATAATTCATTTGTATATTAATTGTAAGAACTATTACATAAAACAAGAAATTCTCTTGTCTTGAGGAGGACCAAGTTTCCTATATCCCAATGTCGATATTTGCAACACCATAGGGACATGCTATCTTCCCTCTTAGACTAATGAGAACCCCATCGACTCCTACCAGTTTAGGGTTTCGTTTCAAGGCACCATCAAAACAAAAAATGAAGGCTTTTTGAGTCTGACTCCACTGATGAAATTCTTGTGGAGTTATATGAAGATGCCAACATGATTGTGGACATACTTACTTGGGTCCCTGGGTCGGGAAGAAGAACAAGAATATTTAAAATTAAATTGATGTAGCAATTGAAGTTCTTACTTGTCTAGATCTTGATCTGGAATGAATTTAATCCCTTTTGATGTTTAGATAGCAGTGCTTTAGCTTTAATTTCCAGCATCTCCATTTCACTCATCATCTATTTGGAGGATGGCACGATTTTTTTCCAACCAGATTTCCAATATGCGAATTTAGACAATGCAAACTAGACCCTTTCAAAAGAGCCTTGCAATGAAAGGACCTTAAGTAATGATTACGACACGTCCAAAATAGTTGCTTCAGTGAACTGACTATTGAAACGACTCTCAAGGCCATTTACCACCACTAACCAAGCCATCATAGTGAAATGGAAATCCAAAAACAGGCAACAAGAAGATTCCAAACTAAAGGCAAAGAGCACACTAGGAGGGACCTTGGCTCCCTCTCCTTTTCATATTTTCTGAGGTTAATATGTTGTCATAAGATAGGGTCCAATAGAAAATATTAATCTTTTTCAAGGCATCTAAATGCCATATTTTTCTCTAGATTGAGGCTTTTTGGGGAAGTGAACAGCAAGAAAGTTGTTGGGCATAGCTCTGCTTAACTGGATACTCAGCTAAACCCCACCCCCTACAGTCTGATTCCTCTAGGTTCTTAAGGGCACAACCATGTAATTTTTGTTCCATTGAGGCCACCAAATGGAATAAGTGTGAAGGTGGAGCCCCAAAATCTAACCCTCTCAATAATTCTGAAGCTCTGTCCCATGAAGAAATGTCAAAAAGGGAATTTTCTCCTTGCTGTCCAATCATATCTTTAAAGGAGTGAGATCCTTGAGAGTCAAGCAGTTGGTGACCCATGATGTTATTCTTCCAAATATTAATATTTTATGATTTCCTAAAATCCAGGTAAACTGATCCATTATTATTGGAATGTCAGATTTCATAAGTCAAACATTTCTTGACCATTCAATAAATTTAGCATATGCTAGGAAAAATGGAATTGCCTTGTATCTTTATAAGAAGAACTGGGTGATGACAAGGACCGAGTAATTGTGTGGTTGGTCTTCAGAAGTAAAAATTCATTTTCTTTCAAGAGTATGTTTCGATCTTCAATTGACCAAGCAAGAAATGACCTCCAAAGATCCACTCCTCCTCGATAATATATTCCTAAAGTTCCATGTGAGGAATATCCAAGGTCTGTTGAAACTTGAAGAAATACCCTATGACCATTTATCTTTGTTGAAAATTTATCAAAGTATCCTTAATAGGAATTTTTCAATTTTAGTTCCTTAATCTCTGTATGACAATTCCCTTGTCGAGTATTACAACAGTGGCAACATTCTCTACAATTATTATTTGTTGTTGGAAGAATGAAGCAAAATGACTGAGATCCACATTCTCTTGTTTGCTTCTTTACATTTATTGACTCTGGAAAAGACTCTTAAGAGACAGTTACCATTTTTTATTAAAGAGTCCAAAATAATAGAAATTTGTGTGACAGGATTGAGGGACTTGTCTAGAAGTGAATTAGCGTCAGTATCGCAAATGGAAGACTTAAGCTTTCTAGGTTCTGTCTGTTCTTGAGCTGCAAGTTTATTTTCTTCTTGGGTCACGTTTACCATGTGTATTCCACCTTCTACATTCATTTTTTTTTGTTGAAGCACATCTTCTATATCTAGATTTGTTGATGGGTTCAATTTATATGAACTAGGAAAAATTTGACTTGACTAAGTTATAATGGCATGGTTTGGGAAAATAATTGCATGAGTTGACCAAGGGTTGGGAACAGTGTTTGGCTCTATTGACTTGGAATGTTGGAACTACTGCCAAAGATTCTGTGAGTTTCCAACATTGGACTCGACTGACCCAGACTTAGTCAGGTCAACAATATGGTGTTTCTAGGGAAACTCATCGCTTTGGCCAGGGTCAATTTTTAAGGCTTGGTATGCCCTTATACCTTATCATTCATTTTTTTAGGAAATGAATTAGAGCTTTCTTCATTTTTCTTGGAATTAATAATTATAACATCCTAATGTGTGAGGGGATTCTTTGAGCTTATTTATCTAGAAATAACAATCAAAGTGGTTGAGTGACATAATAGTATGACAGGAAAACTCATTCAAATTGGGTGAATATGTTGCCTTATCCCCATTATAACTGTAAGACCCCTTCTGGAATGTGTAAGGTAACTTGAAACACGAATAGCTTCCTATTTGTGAAGCTTCTTTTTAATTGAGCTAATTTATAACCCTTTGGAGTTCCTACCATCTTATTTTCCCAGGGATACTAATTTTTGGTAACCATTTTAGTCTATGCACTCTGTGTCTTGGAGCTAAAGGATACTACCTTGAAGTTTGAAACCTTGCAAGCAATAGTTTGATGCCTTCATTCGTTTGTCCATGGAGTGCTGGAATTTGTCGTATGCTTAAGCTCTGAGACGTTCTTGTCTTCACTAAATTATCAACTTCATCACTCTAGTATGGATTTGGGTGCTTTTTTATGAATAATGACCTTCCATTGATCAACCCTGTGCATGTTGATAAATCTTCCATAAATTTTTTACAGGTCTTTCTCTTAGTAACTTTGTTGTGACCCCATATTCATGAATGAAATATTCAGATAAATTAGGCTTAGATCAGGGCATTTTGCTAGGATATTTTTAGCGAGCTTTAGGATCCCATATTCAAGATGGGAATACTCTTAGACAGCTAGGGTATTGATAAATATAGCATCATGTTGTGGCAAACACTATTCAAGGAAATATGAGGGGAGCTAATAATTGACTTCTTCAAGCCATAGATCCATCGTTATCCTCAAGTTCATAAGTTCCAACATTTCTGGGTCAAACATAGGAATAGTTTTATGATGGCCATGAACATCAGTGTTGCAGACAGGGGGTTGTTTTATATGAGAAATTAAAGCTACCCGATTATAATTTATAGTTAGGAGAAGGAACTCCTTTGGAGATCAATTATCATACCTATGAACAATAAGAGACAAACCTGGAAATTATTTTTCTCACTGTGTAGCTAACCAATTATGGGTTTGCATGAGTCCTCTTGTTTTCCTAGATATTGGTTTGTTCTTTCAATATGAAAAGAATATTCATCTTCAATAAGGATTCCTTCAACAAATGGAATGGACCTTTCTGCCTTTGTCTCATATAGTTCACAAAACAGCTTGTTGAATTGATCAACCTTCTTTTATTCCTCATCAGAGTCCATGTCATATGTAGGATGACTATCAAAGGAAAAATATCAAATCTTGCACTGCTATGTTCAAATTTAATAGGTAATGTTGATTGGAGATGGACATAATTAAGTGTGCCAAAGTTTCTACCATATTCAAAATCACAGATAGGAGTGTTGGTATCTTGAAACTTAAGGGATCTTCAGGATTTCCCTTCATTTATGAGTGTCTTATTACTCTCATTCTCAGAAAAACTAGAACTACATTCTAGTGCATTATCTCCATCTGCGCTCATGATTTTGTCATATGTTGGTTGAATTTCCATTTTCCACTGTAGAAAAAAGGCATGGCATGATACCCATGTCATCACGTGCTAAGTCTTCTAGGGTGATTGCAAGAGTGGTAGAAATTTGTTTCCTACCCTCCTGCTGATATTCCTTCTCTACATTCAGGACCTTTTCTCACACTATCAATCATCCAAATTATTCAATAAATTTAGCATATGCTCGGAAAGATGGAATTTCCTTGTATCTTTATAAGAAGAATTGGGTGATTACATGAACTGAGTAATGGTGTGGTTAGTCTTCAAAGGTAAAAATTCATTTTCTTTCAAGAGTCTGTTAGGGTCTCAATTGACCAAGCAAGACATGGCCTCCAAAGATCCACTCCTCCTTGATAATATGGTCCTAAAGTTCCATGTAAGGAATATCCAAGGTCTGTTGAAACTTGAAGCAATGCCCTATGACCATTTATCTTTGTTGAAAATTTATCAAAGTATCATTAATAGACATTTTTCAATTTTAGTTCCTTAATCTCTGTATGACAATTCCCTTGCCGAGTGTTACAATAGTGGCAACATTCTCTGCAATTATTATTTGTTGTTGGAAGAATGAAGAAAAATGACTCAGATCCACATTCTCTTGTTCGCTTCTTTATATTTATTGACTCTGGCAAAGACTCTTAAGAGACAACTACCATTGTTGATTAAAGAGTCCAAAATAATAGAGATTTGTGTGACAAGATTGAGGGACTTTTCTAGAAGTGAATTAGCATCAATATTGCAAATGGAATACTTAAGCTTTCTAGGTTCTGCCAATTATTGAGCTGTAAGTTGATTTTCTTTCTGGGTTGCATTTACCATATGTATTCCACCTTCTACATTCATGTGTTTTTGTTGAAGCACATCTTCTCTATCTAGATTGGTTGATGGGTTCAATGTATATGAACTGGGAACAATTTGACTTGACTAAGTTATAATGGCATGGTTTGGGAAACTAATTGCATGATTTGACCAAGGGTTGGGAATATTTTTTGACATTATTGACTTGGAATGTTGGATCTACTGCCAAAGATTCTGTGAGTTTCCAACATTGGACTTGAAAAAAGGTAAAATGCATACCTTGTCAGTCCCAGGGGCAAGGGCTACAAAATGAGTCACTTCGTCATCAATTTGTGTTGTGCATACTGCACCAAATTGTTCAACCATCTGCCACAAAGGGTGAAGATGCGGCTGTGCTTCTCCAACTGAAAAAACCCTACTGAAAACCACTTTACAATCTTTTAAAATATTTTGTTGTTCAGCTGTAAGAAATTCCTAGACATCCACTTCATGCAACTATTTGTTTGACAAAAAATTATGGTGAATTTTCTCAATCACCTGTGTTTGAATGGCAGGGTATATGTGTTATAAATGCGACCATACGATGAACTCAGGAAATATCTCTAAATTGTGAGAAGTCACAAAAGCAATGTTTGTTATAGATTAATTTTAGCATCTCACCTCTAAAGAAGATGCCAGTGTTCCATCTTCTAGCCTCTCATCAACGTCTGCTTCCAACAGTGACGTTCCCGTCAATCCAAATTGACACCTACTAGAGGAAAAATACATGTTCTATACATGGCAGCCTCGATGTTCTTAGGAACAGTCACATATATCTTTAACTACTAATTTTTAAAGACAGAAATTAATAGTTGTAAGGTCTTTATTGGACACTGGAAAAGAATTGAAATGAACTTACCTTTCCACCACAATTAAATTATGTCTATGATGAGACCAAACCCTTGTAGAATCATCGATAATTACTACTGCAAATTCCATTCCCAAAACACCGTCTAGATCTTTACTTTTAGGTATCGTATCATCTCCATCTAGGTCGGCCTCATCACCCTTTGAAATAACACGTCCTGCAATTAAAGTTCCTGTGGGATCAAGTACTTTGGCCATATCTGTGGCATAAACTCTGTTGTCCATTGTATAAACACGTAGTTCGTACAACTTGCTTGCCTGCAACATAAACCATCACAGAATGAATTAGATGAAAATAAGAACAGATCCATCTATTGGCATACAAGGAAGTTGTCAATTCCACATTGTAAATCAAATGTTCCCTGTAAGAAACTATAGTTTGCAAAGATAATAATATTTCAATCCAAATTTTACTAACCCTGTCCAAACAATTCCAGATGCCAGGCCACAATTTAGTCCACAATGCACATTTCCATATGAGGAAAGAAAAAAAGCAGACGCTGAGGTTTCTCTCCATCTTGCTCCTCCTTCTTCCTTAGCATTTCCTCATGCACATGATCTATTTCAGTAAACTGTTGGACAAACAACATCGTGAATTAGAAACATTTATATAATCATATTATCATCAGTTCATTTATTTCACATCCCTCTTTGCCTAGGAATCACCAGAAGTAGAACAAGACGATTTTTATTTTTATGACACCTTAGTTGAATTTAGAAGTGTGTGATCAAGGTCCAAAACAAGGCAAATTTTCTTGGCGCTAAACATCTTATTTTGTTCATCAATTCTCTGTGCTTGTTCCTATTGGATTGCAATTCATTGTTCTTCACTTAGCCCTTCCAAGAGATGATTCACATCACCACAAGGATTCATATGATTTTGTGTGATTGTGGTAATTTCATTTGGAAAAATATGTGAGAGGGGCATAACCATGCTTGAATCCTTTGGAAGTGTTATGTCTTGTTTAGTATATTCTTCTGGAGATTTAGAAGATTCAGTGAATTCCTGCTCCAAGTCAACGGGGTCAGTTTCTATAATTGATTGGCCAACAGGCATCTGTGATGATAGAACTCGTAATTTTTTCCTGTCAGAATTTTTTAGCATTTTGGAAATTTTTGCAAGCTTTTCCGTGAAATTTTGTTCAATACTAGGCAAACAAGGAGCCTGTTGCAAATTTGGACCCAACTCTGTAGTTGCTAGTCCTAAAGCCATACGTATCTGCCTGCTCATTGGGACAAAATGTTTATCTTTCCCACTCAAGTTCACATTATCATTACCCAAATTCATGTGAAGAATACGGCAGGGACCACGAGGTTTCATTTGAGGCTTCCTAGAGTCTCCATCCTGCCCAACCAAAAGATAACATGAATAATTCATCCAAAGGAACATTGGAAAACAATAGAAGAAACAATTAAACAGAGTAACAATTTACATTTGAAATGCTTAGAATTAATGGCACAGGTGTCTCTTCCAACATAGAAACAATGATCCAAAGTCATATTTTAAAAGACCACCAGTTAATCCAAGACAAATCACCAAAGCCAGATTCCTTAGGAAAATTGCTTCAACCGACATATAGGGAATGAAATGAAAACAAAATGAAAGAAAAATAACTTTTCAATTGTTACATCTCTCAAACACTCATTAACCGTAGGATATAACTCAAACTCTACTGAATTAGCAGCATGTCTTACCGTGGAAGTTCCTTGAATGGCAGGTTTGGAAGCAGTTGCTAGTGCTTGTAATGTCATTTTATGTTGTACATTAGAATTCTTTAGTGTTATTGGGTCAGCTATGATTACTTTCCCAGATGTGGTAACAAATGCTCTACTAGGACCTGAAGGAGGATTTGTATGCTAACATTGATCAGGATTTTGTGCAGTCTGTGCTGAGAATCTCTATTGTTCTTGGTTAATTAGGTGCATTAGCATAGTTTGGTTTACCGCTATATCTTTCAATACATAAGGTATTATATTTGAGTTATGACAAGACTATTCATCTTCAATAAGGATTCCTTCAACAAATGGAATGGACCTTTATTCCTTTGTCTCATATGGTTCAAAAAATAGCTTGATGATATGATCAACCTTCTTTTATTCCTCATCAGAGTCCATGTCATATGTAGGATGACTGTCAAAGGAAAAATATCAGATCTGGCACTTCTCTGTTCAAATTTAATAGGCAATGTTGATTGGAGATGCACATAATTATGTGTGCCAAAGTTTTTACCATATTCAAAATCACAGATAGGAGTGTTGGTATCTTGAACCTTAAGGGATCCTTAGGATTTCCCTTCATTTATGAGTGTCTTATTACCTCATTCTCAGGAAAAATAGAACTATAGTCTGGTCCATTATCTCCATCTGCACTCATGATTTTGTCATATGTTGGTTGAATTTCCATTTTCCAGTGTAGAAAATAGGCATGGCATGATACCCATGTCATCATGTGCTACGTCTTCTAGGGTGATTGCAAGAGTGGTAGAAAGTTGTTTCCTACCCTCCTGCTGATATTCCTCCTCTGCATTCAGAACCTTCTCTCACACTATCAATCATCCAAATCATTCAATAAATTTAGCATATGCTAGGAAATATGGAATCACCTTGTATCTTTATAAGAATAATTGGGTGATTACAAGAACCGAGTAATGGTGTGGTTGGTCTTCAAAAGTAAAAATTCATTTTATTTCAAGAGTCTGTTAGGGTCTTCAATTGACCAATCAATACATGGCCTCTAAAGATCCACTCCTCCTCGACAATATAGTCCTAAAGTTCCATGTGAGGAATATCCAAGGTCTGTTGAAAATTGAAGCAATGCCCTATGACCATTTATCTTTTTTGAAAATTTATCGAAGTATCCTTAATAGAAATTTTTCAATTTTAGTTCCTTAATCTCTGTATGACAATTCTCTTGCTGAGTGTTACAACAGTGGCAACATTCTCTAAAATTATTATTTGTTGTTGGAAGAATGAAGCAAAATGACTGAGATCCACATTCTCTCGTTCGCTTCTTTACATTTATTGACTCTGGCAAAGACTCTTAAGATACAGCTACCATTGTTGATTAAAGAATCCAAAATAATAGATATATGTGTGACAAGATTGAGGGACTTGTCTAGAAGTGAATTAGCATCAATATTGCAAATGGAAGACTTAAGCTTTCTAGGTTCTGCCTGTTCTTGAACTGTAAGTTTATTTTCTTTCTTGGTTGCATTTACCATGTGTATTCCACCTTCTACATTCATGTGTTTTTGTTGAAGCACATCTTCTCTATCTAGATTGGTTGATGGGTTCAATGTATATGAACTGGGAACAATTTGACTTGACTAAGTTATAACGGCATAGTTTGGGAAACTAATTGCATGAGTTGACCAAGGGTTGGGAATAGTGTTTGAAATTATTAACTTGGAATTTTGGAACTACTGCCAAAGATTCTGTGATTTTCCAACATTGGACTTGACAAAAGGTAAAATGCATACCTTGTCAGTCCCAGGGGCAAGGGCTACAACATGAGTCACTTCGTCGTCAATTTGTGTTGTGCATACTGCACCAAATTTTTCAGCCATCTGCCACAAAGGGTGAAGATGCGGTTGCGCTTCTCCAACTGCAAAAACCCTACTGAAAACCACTTTACAATCCTTTAAACTATTTTGTTGTTCAGCTGTAATAAATTCTCGAACATCCACCTTCATGCAACTGTTTGTTTGAGAAAAAATTATGGTGAATTTTCTCAATCACCTGTGTTTGAATTACAGGGTATATGTGTTAGAAATGTGACCATACAATGAACTCAGGAAATATCTCTAAATTGTGAGAAGTCACAAAAACAATGTTTGTTATAGATTAATTTTAGCATCTAACCGCTAAAGAAGATGCCATTGTTCCATATTCTAGCCTCTCATCAACGTTTTCTTCTAATAGTGATGGCCCCGACAATCCAAATTGGCACCTACTATAGGGAAAATACATGTATCTGTAAATGGCAGTCTCAAAGTTCTTAGGAACAGTCAAATATATATTTAACTACCGATTTTTAAAGGCAGAAAATAACAGTTTTAAGGTCTTGATTGGACACTGGAAAAGAATTGAAATGAAATTACCTTTCCACCACAATTAAATTATGTCTATGATGAGGCCAAACCCTTGCAGAATCATCGATAATTACTACTGCAGATTCCATTCCCAAAACACCGTCTAGATCTTTACTTTTAGGTAGCCTAACATCTCCATATAGGTTGGCCTCATCACCCTTTGAAATAACACGTCCTACAAATAAAGTTCCTGTGGGATCAAGTAATTTGGCCATCTTTGTGGCATAAACTCTATTTCCCACTGTATAAACATGTAGTTTATACAACTTGCTTGCCTGCAACATAAACCATCACAGAATGAATTAGATGAAAATAAGAACAGATCCATCTATTGGCATACAAGGAAGTTGTCAATTCCACATTGTAAATCAAATGTTCCCAGTAAGAAACTACAACTTGCAAAGATAATAATATTTCAATCCAAAATTTACTAACCCTGTCCAAAATATTCAAGATGCCAGGCCATAATTTAGTCCACATTCCCATATGAGGAAAGCGAAAAAGCTGACGCTGATGTTTCCCTCAGTCTTGCTCCTCCTTCTTCCTTAGCATTTCCTCGTGCACATGATCTATTTCAGTAAACTGTTGGACAAACAACATCGTGAATTAGCAACATTTATATTTAATCATATTATCATCAGTTAATTTACTTCACATCCCTCTTTGCCTAGGAATCACTAGAAGTAGAACAAGACGATTTTTATTTTTATGACACCTTAGCTGCATTTAGAAGTGTGTGATCAAGGTCCAAAACAAGGCAAAGTTTCTTGGCGCTAAACATCTTATTTTGTTCATCAATTTTTCGGGCTCGTTCTTGTTGGATTGCAATTCGTTGTTCTTCACTTAGCTCTTCCAAGAGATGATTCACATCAATCTTGCAAATGTTCGACTGTTTAGTCAATATCTCAATCTTCCAGTTACTTCAGCAATTACTAACCTTTAGATGCTTCTGTAGAATATTTCCTTCAGTTACCTTGGAAGTTGTATAATTTAGTTCTTCCTTTAGATAGGTCTACAATCAAAACTGTTCTTGTATTTTCTATCTTTCAAACGTTGTCACCTTCAAACTTATACGTAGACAATCTTGTCCTTAGATCTGATTTGTTATACCTTCAAACTAGTTCTTTCTTTTAGTTGGTTCTTGCACTATCAATTTCATAGGAAAGAATTCAGATTCTTGCAAACACAATGTAAGTAGCTATTCCAAGATCCTCTAACATACTATTTCACTGTGTATACATATTACTATTTTGACCTTATTTTGTGCTTCGATTGTAAATACTTCACTGTACATGTCTCTAACTTCTGTTGACCATTTCTATGAGACCCTATGTCATGATACCATCAAACTGAAATGGCATACTTCTCATCAAGCTATGATGGCACTGAACCAGTGAGACCTTTCTCACTATGGTATCATGAAACAATGATAGATTTTTTACTGTGGTATTTCCAAATTGTAGTGTCATACTTATCATGTGATTGATTATACCGAGACTGTAGTTGACCTGTGATTATAACACTGAATATCTTCACTGTAATACGGATTATACTGATATATTTTTTTCACACCGAGCCTTAACTGTAAATACACGTTTATAACTCATTCTCCTCACTGCTGTGGTATCTAAATAATCTTATAACAGTAGTACTGAATTGAGGTAGAGGTAATTTCAACACTGTGATGTCATTGAGATTGAGATGTTACCAAGATCCTTCTTTTCATAGTGACAGAGATTGACCTTTCTTGTGAACTTGCACCTAGCTTAATTATTGGATTGTCTTACTATGATTTGAGCCCTTTAGTCAATATCTCAATCTTCCAGTTACTTCAACAATTACTAACCTTTAGCTGCTTCTGTAGAATACGTCCTTCAGTTACCTTGGAAGTTGTATCATTCAGTTCTTCCTTTAGATAAGTTTGCAATCAAAATTGTTCTTGTATTTTCTATCTTTCAAATGTTGTCACCTTTATCAAACAATGAAAAATTGGAGCTGCACAGTTGGGGAATTGTTCTAGACTTAGTTTCATTTCCTTGTTTCCAAATATTTTAGATGGAGTTATCCCAATAGAGATTGGCAAACAATCCATGCTTGAAATGCTAGATTTTTTAAGGAACTCCCTCACTCATGAGATTCACAAGGAGCTGGGAAATTTCCATGAGAATTATGTACTTGTGTTCACAAATCCGCTGGACTACACCCTTGGAAAAAATTATATTGATTCTGAGCCTACTAGTGGTTTATCAAACAATGAAAAATTGGAGCTCAACTATTTTCAAGGAGATATTCCTGCCGATCTTATCACACTTCCTCATGTTAAGATTATTTGGGCTCTACAGAAAACTCAAAATGGAACCTTCCCTGAGGGTTGGGGTGAAAGTTTAATTTGTGTCAAAATATTTTGACTAGTCTAATTCTTATAGTTTTAAGTAGATGCAGGAACTTGTATTTCTAGCTTGAGAGGCAATCAACTTAGAGGGATGATTCCTGAATTTCCAGTTTCTTTTATGCTTTTATTTAATGTTAGTGGAAAAAAATTATCTAGCAACATTTCAAATTTCTCGAATAATAGCTTCACCAAACCACCACTGCTTTCAATAAATGATTTTTTCGATAGTTCGCAAGCTCAGGTCACCTTTGCTGCTCTTTATTCATCTCTCTTTATGTGTGGTCTTGGGGAAGCAATCCAGATACTTCCATTCTATCTAATCTCTTTATGTGTTGTCTTTGGGGAAGCAATCCAGTCACTTCCATTCTATCTAAGGGTCTGACGGTGCTTCATGATTTCAAACAGTAACAACTTCACTGGTTTTCTTTCTCCACCACTAATAGATGAAGGGATAATGAAAGAACAACCATCTTATGGATTATTATTAAATGACAACCAATTTTTAGGGAATATTTATAGCTCCATTTTTGTTTCATAACAGAGATTTCAGAGCTTTGCCTTGAATTCCAGGGCAATCAAATATCAGGGGAAACTCCTGCAGAGGTACTAGGGAATTATAAATCATTGAAGTGCTTAGAGACCTCACATAATAAAATTAAAGGATCAATATCATTCACCCTTGGGAATATAACATCGTGAACGCCCTCTGCCATATGTTATGAGTGCTCTAGCATATATTCCACCATTCACATAGCTTCTAACAATTGACATGTGGGAGCTCATACATTTGCTCATTATATAAATCTCAGCGAATTTTTAGCTCTGGATTCCTCAAAAGTTAGAAATTGTTAACCCACTATTTGAGTGATAATGTAAAATTAAAGTGTTACCTAGTTCAGTAACAGTGCAAACTATTGACTGTTAAATATTGACTATTTTAGAATTTGGCAGTTACATCAATATGTTGTTAATGCTTACATTTTTTTAAGTGATAGCCCTTGAAGAATGGCGGATGAAAAAGCTTGAAGAAGCTAAGAAACGTGAAGCAATGAAAGGTAGTGTGAATTCCTCCACAGAAGCCAAAGATACTGGTATGCATTTTTTCTATTCAGCTTATTTGTGACTTCAACTGATGGCTTGTTCGTTAGTTGTGATGGCATAGTATTTTTTTGTGACATCAGGTTCTTTTCCTCCCTGCTCCTTTTGGTCCACATCTCCCAAATTTGGGCGTGTGTTTATACATTATGTATTGGGGTTCCCATGAACAGAGATGGTGGAAAAAGTATTGGAGACTCACTGGGGCCCTGTGTTGGAGGAAGCTAGATTCTCATTACCTCCTGAAGCTTCAAGCGAGGATAGTGGAAAGATGCTGGAGGATGGAACTGAGATCAGTAATGAATATATGGGCAATCTTAGTTTGGTGTTTGCGCTTTTGATTTCTTGGGATTTTGACCACTAGGTTAGCATCACCAAATTATTTTGTCCTCTTCATTGCATTATGTCTTGAGAGTGTGTTTTACAAAGTATTCATATAGCAGTCTTATCTATTTTTAATTTTATTACTTGAGTATTATGGTTTCCTGACAATTTCTCTAGGTTCCTTTTTTCAGCATATTTAAGGTTATTGTCATGTTGCTAAATTTAAAAATTTGATTACTTACATACGGGAGAATGGAATTTAGAATTTTGCAGTGAAGAGCTGTTAAAATTCAAAGTATTTTGTTTTAACATCTGTTTTATTTTCCACCTTTTCCCAGGGGTGTTATTTTTGAATGAGTTATATTGTTTCTTTGTTCAATTTGTCCAAGGGCAGCAAGGGTTTGGAGAATCCTAGCTTAAAATGGTGCAATTAAAGCCTGATGCATAGTTTGATATTATTTCTGCAGAAGATGGAATCATACCTGGCAGGCCACTTCCTTCTGAATGCCATGCAGAACCACATACAGACTATGATGGAGCGATAGTTAAATGGGGTCTGATGCACCATAAAGAAAGTGCTGCAGATTGTTGTCAGGATTGCTTAGACCAATCAAAAGGTGAAAAGAAGTGTAACATTTTGGTTTACTATCCATTTGAACCTGGTTTCTATTCTCCAGATATATATCAGCACAAGCATCACGAATGCTAGCTAAAGCAGGTAGAATTCTCATGCTTCCTCCAAAACTCTAGCTACAAATTTTAAAATTGCAATATGTTAAAACATATTAACATGAATGTTTATTTTGTTTAAAATTACGCAAATTCACAACATATATATGTAAAGGGAGAAAAACATAAAAGGAAAAAGAAGAACCAATGTTTTCATTTAAAACAAAAATCCAATACATATTCATATTAAGCTTAGATCCAAACAGAAAAGGTCAAAACATCTAGCCCCATTGGAAAAATTTCCACATAAAAAGACACCAAATACTGCCTGAAACATGGCTGCTGAGTGAGCTATTATCAAATGGCTATCATATAAACCACAAAATTGAAATTTTGTGTTTGTTCTTATTCAAGTTTGAGTTTATTTCAAGACTGCTACTGTCTATGGTCATGTGCGATTATGAATTATATGTTGAGAATTTAAGGGCTATAGATTAATACAAATTCTCTTCTTGATAACTAATTGTGAGCTTGCTGAGTTAATCCTTCATCAAGTCAATGATCAAAGTGCTTATACAAATTCAGAGACAAAATTGATCTTTCTTGTAAATGAGTATTTTGCAATATAGTTAGGAAGGTAAATCTTTGATTTACCTTCCTTACTTGAGGTTTCTGACTTTTACAATTCTTTCTTCAGAGATAACTTAATCATATCCTTTATTCAATATCTCAATCTTTCAGTTACTTCAGCAATTAATAACCTTTAGCTGCTTCTGTAGAATACATCCTTCAGTTACCTTGAAAGTTGTATCATTCAGTTCTTCCTTTCGATAGGTCTGCAATCAAAACTGTTCTTGTATTTACTATCTTTCAAACGCTGTCACCTTCAGAATTATACATAGACAATCTTTTCCTTAGATCTGATTTGTTATACCTTCAAACTAGTTCTTTCTTTTAGTAGGTTCTTGCACTGTCAACTTCATAGGAAAGAATTCAGATTCTTTCAAACTCAATGTAAGTAGATATTCCAAGATCCTTGAATGTACTATTTCACTGTGTATACATATTACTGTTTTGACCTTATTTTGTGCTTCAATTGTAAATGCTTCACTGTACATGTCTCTGACTTCTGTTGACCATTTATGTGAGACCCTATGTCATGATACCATCAAACTGAAATGGCATACTTCTCATCAAGCTGTGATGGCACCGAACCAGTGAGACCTTTCTCACTATGGTAGCACGAAACAGTGATAGATTGTTTACTGTGGTATTTCCAAATTTTAGTGTCATACTTATCATGTGATTGATTATACCGAGACTGTAGTTGATCTGTGATTATAACATTGAATATCTTCACTGTAATATGGATTATATTGATATATTTTTGTCACACTGAGCCTTAACTGTAAATACACCTTTATAACTCATTCTCCTCACTGCTTTGGTATCGAAATAATCTTATAAGAGTAGTACTGAATTGAGGCAGAGGTAATTTCAACACTATGATGTCATTGAGATTGACCTTTCTTGTGAACTTGTACCTAGTTTAATTATTGTACTGTCTTACTATGATTTGAGCCCTTTTGACATAGGTCCTTTTAGAATGTTTCAAGTCCTTTCAAACTGCCTTTGATCATAACCATAGCTCTGATACCATGTTGAGAATTTAAGGGCTATAGATTAATAAAAATTCTCTTCTTGATAACTACTTGTGAGCTTGCTGAGTTAATCCTTCATCAAGTCAATTATCAAAGTGCTTATACAAATGTAGAGACAAAATTGATCTTTCTTGTAACTGAGTATTTTGCAATAAGTTAGGAAGGTAAATCTCTGATTTACCTTCCTTACTTGAGGTTTCTGACTTTTACAATTCTTTCCTTGGAGATAACTTAATCATACCCTTTAGTCAATATCTCAATCTTCCAGTTACTTCAGCAATTACTAACTTTTAGCTGCTTCTGTGGAATACGTCCTTCAGTTACCTTGGAAGGTTTATCATTCAGATCTTCCTTTAGACAAGTCTGCAATCAAAACTGTTCTTGTATTTGCTATCTTTCAAACATTTTCACCTTTAGACTTATACGTAGACAATCTTGTCCTTAGATCTGATTTGTTATACCTTCAAACTAATACGTAATTCCTGTTCTTTCTTCCACCTTTTGTTAACTTCAAACTTGACTGTAATTGTTACTTAAATATCCGCAGTACCTCAGAGATAGATCCGCAAATCTGTTCTTTCTTTTAATGTGTTCTACCCCAGACATTAACTTAATATTTTCTCCCTTCTTTACGCTGTATTGCCTCAGTAGAATCCGCAAAAATTTCTTCTTCTGCATGTTTTATAACCTCAGTATCATCCGCAGATATGTTCTCTTAACCGCAACATATGTAGGGTATATATAGTAGTTCTAACCAAGTAATTAAGCCGACCTTATAGCCATTAAGTAGGCCAACTTTAACATTTGTTTGTAGGCTGACTTCATAGGCATATCTTCAAAGTTTCTAAGCCATTCTTCTGCAACGTCCTGGAGGGTATTCTTCACACCTTTTACATGACTCTTAATTACACTTATGTACCTAATAGACATCAAGAAGAATTCTATAGACCTATACTAAGAATCTTGCTCATGAAACCCATGAAGCAAGTAAACCAAAAATTCATTTTATTATTATTGACTTCATCTTTACATAACTACATAATTACATAGTCATTATAAGGGAGACTTACCTAGTTACACTCTTCAACATTATAACTATATATAATTTTGATGTTTCTAGGTTGGAGATTGTACTATTTTCATTGGAGGATGCTATTATTGATGTGCACAAGGCTCTTTAGTTACTTGGTAGGATTCTCGCAAAATTGGTTGTTGAAGGGATATTCTTTATCCAAGATATAGCAAGGGAAATCAAGGATGGAGGTACATAGCTAGGAAGCTTATTAGAAAAAAGGGGATTTTGAGGTATTTCTTAAGAAGAAAATTTCAAGGTAGTCTGCTCACAATTTTAATGCTTGATAAATTTTGTGGTTTATTTGTGATCTCTCATGTTGACAAGTGAATGGTTGGTTAATTTTTATCTCGTGCTCACATTTGTTGGTTCCTGAAGCTCAAGCACTTTATAACAAAAATAGGCAAAGTCAAACAACACAAATGGTCCACTAGCTCTCTTTTCATTTGCTAATATTATAATGAAGTCTTATTAGAGGTACTTTTTGTTTTTTTATTCTGGTTAGAAAAGGATTTTCTCTTGGTTTTATGTGATTTTCAATTTATTTTATGTAGCATGTTGAGAAATGGGAAATAATAACGTGGCATTTATTTTGCAGAAATTGATGCTGAAGGAAAATTTCTTTGACATTGTTGATGTTAAGGTATATGTTGTATAAACTATTTAAAGTCTAATTTATGTTATATTCTAGTGTTCATTGTCTTTCATTTCTTACAGTGCATTGTATTTTCTTTTGTTTTCAGAAAATGAAATCAGTATTGATGGTAAGAAGCATGAATTGAAAAAAGAGAAGAGAAATAACATTGGAGCAACAAATGCAAAAAGAGAGAGGAGAACTGGTTTGGTGATACCCTTAGAACCAATATCTCGCATAAGACACACATATAAAGACTGATGATCAAGTCTTCAGAGTTGGTGAATTCACCTGTAATGCCTTGACAACACAACGATAATGTTTTGATGGGATGAAACATCATTTCATGTGTAAATTGTAGTCCAACTAATATAAAGTTGGAAACTCATATTGTAATATTTTAACATTTCATATAATATAATTTATGTGGTTGAAATTATTTATAGTTGCACTTGATGTTGTTTAGTATTTTAATTAAAATATGCGACTTTGTGTTTTCATATTAGATGAACATGCACATTGTATGACATTTTTTAAATCATACAAATTAATTTATGTTGATTAATAATGAACACAAATAAAATGAATATGCGACTAAATTAGTCATTTATAATGATTATTAATGAAATGAATATAAACTACTAAATTAGTTGTTTATATAATAAATAAATGGCTACTGCAAATGATAAATTTGTGACTACAAATGATGACTGAATTTTTCATATATACGACTATTAGTAGCTAATTTACAGTATCTTATAACACGACTAAAATTTAGTCACATTTTTTCGGTCATTAATTGGTTTCAAAAAATGACTAAAATTTGCATATATATGACTATTAGTAGCTAATTTACAGTATCTTATAACACGACCAACATGTTGGTCATAGTTCTTTGGTCATTAATTGGTTTTCTCGGGTGATCATATAGTAATATATTTTGTTGTATATTTGGTCATTAATTGTGACATTTAATGACCAAATCAATGATTAAATGAATGACTAAATCAGTGATCAAATGAATGACTAAATGAATGACTAAATTAGTGACAAAATGAAAGACCAAATGAATGACTAAATTAGTGACCAAATCAGTGACTAAATCAATGACCAAATCAATGATCAAATATACAACTAGATAACAGAATTGAGATAACCAATTAATGACTAAGCTAAAAACGACCAAAAGTTGGTCGCGTTATAAGATCTTGTAAATTAGCTACTATTGGTCATCAACCGAAAAATAGTCGTTTATATGCAAATTTTAGTCGTTTTTTTAGTAACAAATTAGCCATTTTGTACTAGTGATGAATGACAATTTGTACATGTATGGGTGCATAAATTAAGGAATTGTTTGAATGCATGAATTATATACATAGTATAAGTGTCCCTTTTTTAATTGATTGAAATGTGGATCTAAGAATATCAAATCATAGAGTTCCTATTAACATTTGATATTGAGATAATTTTAGTGGTTTTTGAGTGTTTCAACATCAAGTATGCTAAGGTAGTCACATGAGAATGAACCTTATGAAAATTTTATTGAGGGGGTACACATATGAATGATGAAGGCACTAATAGCATATTCAGGTCAAGAAAATCATAAATGAAGCCACTTGGATTCCTTGAAAATATTTCAACTGATAATGCATGTTGACGATAGCCAAGTAAGTGAGAAAAACAACAAGTGAAGCTAAAACTATAAAATAATTCGGTAAGGATTCTTTTTAGTTGAATTTGATATATTTTTATTATTCAATTTGATGCATGTATTGCATGGATGCCAAAGAAATGGTATGATTATGATAGAAAAATTTAGCACATAAATATTTACTAAAATATTAGTAAAATGTGCATGCATTGAGTTGCCATGTTGAACAAATGTTAAATGTTTAATGAATAATACATTCACAAGATACATTATGTTTGGTAATGCATTGAGAGATTACATGAAAATGTGGGAGGTATGAAGAAAATGTAGGAACCTCATTTTGTTCATGAGTCCATGAGAATTGGCCTAATAGTCTATAGGCATAGGATAAGTGGTTCCATCAAATAATGTTGAGTTTATTGATAAGGAACATGTAGTTGAACGATTGCTTTTTCCAAGTCAATGTGAAATTTCTATGAAATTTTTTATACATGAAAGAAAGTTTTTTATTAATATGTAGTGGGTTATGACAAATGAAAGACAACTTCAATGTGTAAAGATTACTATAATTCTTGTGATGCGTCCATGAATTTCTATGATATGATTTGGCCATGACACTCATAATATCAATTATGGTGGTACATATTATTTGTGCATTGAGTGCACACTTGTTTGGATGAAACAATCAATTGCATGAATGAATGCCATTAAAGGAAATAACTTCTCTTAAGGAATGATAATACTCTTAAGGAATCGTTGAGTAGTGAAATGAGTGGCATGAATCCATGATCATGCAGAACAAAGTGGAAAATAATTCATGAATTTAGAGATATGTATCTTAATGGAGAAATAAATTTTGTAGCTCTTTGTTTTTACCCTTTGGGTTGTTGGAATAAATGTTTGGTTACATTATGAAATGCTTAGAATGATTGTGATGAAAATATATAATGCAATGATAGTTTCATTTCAATCTATCTGAAATATGTTGAAAGTGATAGAATCGTTATGTGTTGAATATTTCTAAGATCACTTTAGGGCATGTTGTAAATTTTGAAATGAAAATATTTTATGTACACTTACCATTGTTTGGCTAATTGAAATTCCAAGTTGTAGGTAGAGTTCTTAAATGGACTGTGAGATAGAATCCACTCTGACATGAATGTTTCAACCCTCTATAGATAATACCTGCAAATGAATTCTTAATAATAGGAAAAATACAATGAAAATAACATAAAATATACACAATGTTTTCTCTTGGAACCCAAAATTGGGAAAACTAGGTTGATTTTTCATTATCATTCCTTTCAATGTTACAAAAAATTATATACATTCCAAAGCATTCATAAATCACCAATCTGTTAACCTTAGATTAGAACATAATTGTAGTTCCTTGGACCATATCTAAAAATACATTTTTGATCCAGGTGGATGTTGGTGGCCACCCACCTATTCCACTTAGACCTCCAGTCGGTTTCATCAGTTTCCTTTTTTATATCAGCATTTACATTTTTTATCATTTCTTCGAGTCCTAAAACTTCTCGAGCAGTTTTCACCCCCTAAACAACGAATTTTTTGAGGTCCACAACATGAGCTGACGAATCTGTTCCATACCGCATGCAAAAAGATGGGTATCAAAGATTCATACAAACATTTGGTGCTTAATTACTCCAGTTATTTGCATAGATACATGGTATTGATGTATCTTCAAATATACTAGTGTTGTGGGTAAGAAAAACCCTCCAAGTGATTGTGAAGGGAGCTACTCTAAAAGACTTCAATTTTCTTCTTGCAAGCCATTCCTCGACATTCATATGTAATCAATTTCCACCACAAATTCACAAAACCTAAGGAAAAATCCATATGATTCCAGACCTACTTAGAGAAAACACAAGAGAATAAGTGATGAGTGGTAGTATCCTCTTTTTTTTTACACTAAATACACCTTTGAGGCTCAATCTTGTTTACCTTTTGAAACATTTCCCAAGTTAATACTATGTCATTTATAATCACCCACATGAACACTATACCGTTAGGTGGAGCCTAAACCATCCATAGTTTTGACTACAACCATAATATCCAAACATGACCAAGAGATTGCAAAGATAAATAACCAAGTTTTATTCTCTAATCAGCCCTTGTTATTTATTGCCTAAACTAAATCATTGAGATCCCCATTCAACTTTATATAAGTTCTTCTTAGTGTACAAAAAAATTATGAGAGTTTGAGACCCCCATTGAACTTTATATAAGTTATTCTCAGTGTACAAAAAAATGATGAGAGTTTAGGGTCTTCTTAGTGTACACAAAAAATAATACTACTCTGATAATTATTTCATCAAAAGAAATATTTCCTAGGTTGATCCTTATTTCATCAAAAGCCCTATTTCCTACTTTTGGTGACTAGCCCTATTTCCCACTTTAGCTACTAACCTTAAAAACATAGACTAATTTCAATTAAAACATCTTCCTAATCTCAATAATAATTAAATAATAAATATCAATAACATAAATTAAGTATAAATAATCGAACATAATTAAAATAATTTAACAATAATACAAATTTATCCTTACATTATTACAAATAGAATTTTTTTACCTTTACCTAATAATATATTTCTATATCTAAATTTCAACATAAAATTATCATTTTTTTTTTCAAATAAATAAATACATAAAATATCCAAAAACCCAATTACAAGAACAATTTTATGAGTGGAAAACTACCATTTTCTGTTGTTGAAATTCTCATTCTCCATCTTCATAATTTACAATATTTCTAAATTAAATAAATTGATTTTTATTTTTAAATTTAAGAGTTTATAATCTTCTATGTTTAACCAATATCTAGCAAGCCATACACCCATTATGTTGTCTAGCTATATATATTCCCACCCATAAATAATGTAATTATTTAAAAGTAAAGGTAGGCCCAACCCCAAATTAATGGATTTATAGATTCAAAAATATGTATAACTAAATATGTCACTACCACTTGGAAAAACCTCCAACGTGTAGAATCCTTTATAAAAAGTTATGTTATTAGCTATCGTTCTATCTCAAAATATATCCTTTTGTTGTCTCAAATGTTCCCGACCTCTATATATTGTGAGATTGACATTTCAATGTGAATTCCCATGTTCCATTTCGCTACGGGGAATTCAATTGAATGAACGAAAATCCTTCCGTCAGATCAAATTAGGAGATTAAAAAATTTTATTTCAAAATTGTATGAATCATATTAATGCATATTGCATCATATAAATATGAAAAATTATGTTCAGGTTTCTTGGAATTATCATCTTTGATCATGATTATCCATTGGTGTGTCTGCATTTTGTTGTTTCTTTGAGTGCTGATTGGTATGCCTACATTTTGTAATTTATGCAGGATGTATGTTTCTCATTGCTCATCATTATTTCTGTGAATATTCTAATTTCAGTGTGTTGTATGTTTTCTTGAATATTAAATTTTAGAAGAAGTAAACAGTGCACACAAACTATTTGAGGAAATGCCTCAAGAAAATGTGTTTTTATGGATAATTATTGATGTGGAAACTATTTGATATAATGTTTTAGAGAAAATGGGATGCCCCATAACCATAACTCTAATGAAGGACTAGGGGGTTGGGTTTGCTAGAAATTTGTATTAGAGTTGATTGTTAAGCTCATGAAGAAGAAGAAAAATTGATACCTTGAACCCTTAATTCAGTATTAAAGCATTGGGTATTACAAAGTGGTGCCAAAGCATAGTTTAATACTAGACCTAGATGGGCTCAAGAATAAATGAAATGAGATTTGTGATAATATGTTAGAAAGTGGTAACAAAGCATGGTTCAACACTAGAATGGGATGGGCTCAAGAACATATGAAATAAGATCTGTGATTTTATGTTAGAAGTGGTATTAGAGCTAAGGTTCAACATTGAACCTAGATGCCTTGATTAATAGTGTGTGTTATTTTAGTAAATAAGAAGATTTTTCTGTAGCGAAAATTAAGAGAAGGATGTTCATTGGAAAGGCACAACTCAGTTTGAAATGATCTCTTTTGAGGAAAATGAGGAGAAGAGTTTGAAGGAATCCATTTGGAGTTGCAATGTAAATAATAAGAGATTCAATAGAGAATATGAAGAGTAGACAAATCTAAATATGACATTGCTAGAAGACATGTCATAAATGCTAGGGTTGTTGCAACATGGAACAACCACAAGAGATATAGAGGGGTGTCATAATGAAAAGATTAGGGAATTCCATGAAATAAAAATGGTACAAGTCACTAGGTTTACTATCCTAATTGATTCATAGAACTATTGGAATATGTTCCATTTCTCAAATACGAAGAGATGAAAATATAGTGTTTTCTCAATGGATTACCAAGGCCATTTTAGGATAAGATAAATTACGAGGAGCCAAAGACACTTGATGGAGTAATTCAAAAGGATAAAAATTTCTCAAAATAATTAGAAAATGAGGTAAAACCCCATAATATTTGGAAAAAGTAAATCCCATTGAAATTTTGGGGTTGTGGATGGTAACACCTAATCCATGAATTCCATCACTCATAAAAAAATAAGCACAAACCATTTAAGCTCCAAACACATGGGCTAGAAACCAACAATAATTAAATCAAAGAAGAATACTTGATGGTAGGGAAATATCTAATTTCCAAGAGAATACCTGAATGAACAAAGCATAAATAAGTGTAGTATAGGTTCATATAAAAATGGAAAATTAGTAGGAAGAATCCCTCGTAGTCGTAGTAGAGCTTGCTAGGAGTTGGTTGTGCCTAGAGAAATTAAGAAGGCTGAGTCACCCACCTTTGGTGATGAGGTGGAAAAAAATGAGGGAGGATCCCTAAATGCTCAATAATATAATTACGAACTTAATGAAAGGTATATGATAGGCTTATAATATTTAATAACTAATGATGCATAAATAATATAATCTACTTGCATAAGAATGTAAGTCGGAGAGTTCCCCTTGAACTATGTAGAAGGAATTTGAAATTTTAAGGTTGTTATAGACCTTAGAAAAGACTCTAATTAAATTTTTTTCATATGATTGTATGTTAAGTTCCATTTTTTTTCCATAATGTTCGAGACAATAAAGTCATTAATGATGTCCAAGGAAGCAAGAAGACTCTCCATTAAGGAGTATGACAGTTGGATCTTTAGAATATCTTATCACAACTTAATGGTTGTGTAGGTCTCATCGATACCTTTCCAACACTAAAAAATAAGTGACATAGGGCACCCCTCTTCCTCAACCATATTATCCTTATGTGAAAAAAATAAATTATCTTCTTTTCCTCAACCATATTATTATATTTTGAAGAAGATGCAGAACAAGTAGAACTAGAACTAGCTTCAAAAGGATTACCTGTCAGAACCATAGCGGTTATCTTTATTTCGTCTCTAGAGTAATATCCAAAATATTGTTGTACTACAACACTAGCTTTCATTTCACCCTTCTTCCTAAAGAAATTTTTTGTCTTGAGTTCTAGATGAAGCTTCCAACACTTACAGTCATTATGTCCAACTGTCTGATAATGAGTACAAGTAGGCCTCTCTCCTTCCTGATTGGTTGTTGCTGATTTGTTCCCCTTTGATTTTCTCTTCCCCTTGTTGTCTTTGGAGTCTTTGTTTTCTGAATTCTTCAATGAATTATTTGAAAACTGAAAAGGTCTGCCACCCTATTCAACAAGAATTTCTTTCACACATACTTCATCAAAGTCAGTTGGATTAAACATAAGCAATGTATGTTGCAAATAAGAATGAAAAATTCCAATATAATTTAACAAAGTTTCCCTTGTGTTCAATGGAATGTTAAGTGCTAATGTCTTCTTCCTGAATTCCTGTGTAAACTCTTGCACACTCTATGCTTTACCTTTCCTTAAAAATTTCCAATCCATTACAGTCTATTGCATATATCTAAAGGATAAAATTTCCTATCCATTACAGTGTGATCACATATATCTTTAATACGAAATACTGTTATTGAATCTATAGAGATATGTATTCATGGATTTTAGGAGAAATATTGAATAATTTTCATTGCTAGGCTTGAGAACGATGTAGGATATTTGTTTTAATATTTTTCGTATATCATTTGATGTAGAATATTCTATTGTACGGAATCTAAAATGTGGTTTTGGTTTGCATTTATGTGAAGTGCGTCCGAGAACCATCCTAATATTTTCTTGGGATATTCTTAAAGTAGGAACTATGGGCTTAGGAATCTGCAACTTTACTATGAGGTTGTCATATTGTTTTTTACACCACTATAGTGCTATTCTCCCTCAATGCTTTGAAAAAATACCTTGTTTTTCTTTCCATATCCATTGAAATTTAAAATGGATATGGCTTGTGAAGAAGTGGTTGCCCCGATGACTACAATTGGTTTGGAAGGATTTTAAAAATGGGTAGAGATTGATTTTTTTGTAGCTTCATATTTTACTGAGTCAGAGGGAAGGGGCCTAAGGGCACTCACTCGAGTCAAATTGGATGAAATACTTAACTCAGTTGAATTCAAAATATTTTCTGAGCTCTATAATGAAAATTTTGATTCATATCTCTTGTCAGAGTCAAGTCTCTTTGTTTACCCACTAAAGATCATTCTCAAAACCTGTGGGACTACCAATTTGTTTCTTTCCATCCCTCTGATATTAATTAATGTAATCAACCTGTCTCTCTCTGTTAAAAATGTTAAATACACTCTTGGAACATTCATACATCTAGGAGCACAGTCATTTCCTCATAGCATCTTTTGTGAGGAATTATAATATCTGGATAAGTACTTTTGGGATCTTGGGTCTGGTAACATGGATTGTGTCATGGTAAATTTTAGAACGTATTACAACTAGCATATCTACTTGTCTTCTGCTGATGATTTTTCATCAAAGGGTGTGTCTCATCCAGTTTTTACACTGGAGATGTGCAGGACCCATCTGGACCACGAGCGGGATTCTTTGTTTTACAAGGATCATTGTAATTATGCGGTAGAAATGACACATAAATGAAATGTATCGAAAATTCTTCCTCGGGTGAAAAGTTGTGATTTTGAATCTGATCCATGTCATTACTCCATAAATTGTATTAAAGGACCAAATTTTTTATAATTCATGTAACTCCGAAAGATAGTTTCCGTTATGCAATGTTTGAAGCCATGGGTTATGATCCTAAGGATTGTGATTTGGAAGAATTTGTGGAGAGGGTATTAAGTTGTTTCAGGCCTATGATATTCTCTATTGCAGTTAATGTAAATCTTCATTAGAGAACTTGTGAGGTCTAAAATGGGCCTCCTAAGAAACATTTACAACCAAAATAAACTTTATAAGAACCATAGGATTCAAGATGATGATGTCAACCATGGGGGATGATTCACCATATTCGGGATAAAAAGGTAAAAATATTAAAAAATAATAAAATAATAAAACTACTTTTTCAACTTGTATTTTCAACTTATCTCCCTAAGGTTTTACTCAAATTTTGAGCGGCAATATTCGTTGGATGAAAAATTTAATTCCTCATCCAAGGAGTACCCATGTCACATACTTTCAATGGACCCTCCTACACAAAAAATTAGAAATACATGAAAAAATGTGTAATGTTCCCAAAATTAGCATAGAGCTAATTGGAACATTAATTTTTCCTATATCATATAGGAGGTGAATAAATGGGTAAGGAGGCCCATGAGTAGAAATAAAATCCCTCATAATGTGAAAGGTATAATCAGAGTAGCTCTATTTTGCACCCTCAAGTGTGAAAAGGGGAAAATGCATGAAGACAAGGTCAGGTTTAACCAAGTCAATAGCATTGCCATAAGAGGAGTGGATCACTTTGGAAGACAACGCAGTTTGAATGAGGAAGAGGTAATTTGGTGGAGGAAACCCTAATGAGTGGGGGCCAAGTCAAGGAGGCTTTCATTTGTATAAATGAAGGACAAGGCAGCCATAGGAGTATATGTTGATGATTATAGAATTTGGTCTGTATGACTATTTGTTGTCTTCAGTTGTTTAACTGAGATTGATGTGCTACTTAGCACAAGGGGATTTCCTATTTAGGAATTCTTCTCCCTTATTGAGGGGCCTCTTGAGGGATTTTACTTCATTCTCCACATTTCAGGCTCAAGGCCAAGCCACTTCCTTCAGCTACAACGTTATTCCTGTAGAAGGAAACATTGTGCTGCAGGGTGTTGCGATGGAGGGTTCCACAACACCATTTCCTTAGCTCATTTTTCAGAGGAGGGAGATTATATTCCTTTGGGAGGTTAGTGAGGGATATTTCAAAGCTGATTGCACATATTTGGCACCATTCCAATCACTTCCTATCTCCTACAGTGCATTCCATCTCCTTGACTACATTATTTCTGAGTATATTTACAGTGGGGGATTGCACCACTATTTTGGACGGTGAGATCTTCAATGATTCGATCATCCTTTCACCTGGAAGATCCTTTGGATGAGATTCAGCCATCATATGTAGCATCATCGGCTATCTTCATCCACTTCCATTTTCTGAGTTGCAGCTGCTACCCTGCAACTCCGACATTTCTACATATTTTCTAAATTGTGCATATTTCAGCCAATCCTTCCAAGGATTGTGTGTTGTTGTTTCCAGGGGTTGAGATCTTGCTCCCCCCCATTTTATTTGAGCTATATATTTTCATATTTGTGTATTGACATCATTTTTCAGCAGTTACTCTTTATATACTATGCAGTCATAGCCTTCAACTTTCCATATGTAGCAGTGTATCTCATATTTCGTGTACATGTTCTTTGAAGGTTGATTTGCTTAAGCTTGAGTGATCATTTCCTCAAGATCCTGTACACATTCTTCTGCTATGAACATTAATAAGATGGATATGAGATATTATTGCATTTTCTGAAGTTTATGTATCACTACTACTCCATTGGTATGTTTATGTATTGCTGGATATCCACGTTTGGAATATCTTAAGATATTCCCAATAGTGTAGAATTTCCCTATTTTGGGATATTACAGTGGTATAAAATCATGATCTTTGGCTCAACCTGTGAGTTTAAGCCATAAGAGGATTGAAAATATTAAGATGATGAAGAGGATAAGGTTGCTCTCATCAGTTTTCAGATCCAGAGAAGACCTCTCCAAGGAGGTCAATAAGATGGAAGAAGGAGAAGAGGACCATGCACTTCCTATTCTCACAGAGAAGAGGGCATGAAGAATGAAGAACACTTGGAATTTTAAATTATAAGTGATTACCTTGATGAATACCGATCTAAACCTAGAGCCTTCAAGGAGACTCTAGCTTTACCACAATTTATTCAGGTGGAAGAAGTGGGAAGACCCCATAGCTATGGGATGATGGGAGGCAATAGATTTATATTGTCCACATTTGATGGATCACTCACATGTGCACAAAAGGTTTGGGTGAAGAATCTAGAGGCTTTCTTCCTACTACATCCTGTAGTAGATAGAGAGGCTATAGAAATTGCAGCGCTGCACCTTGAAGGTGAAGCAAATATTTGGTGGATTAGCCATTTAAGACATGCAAGGGTTTCTACCCTTGTTGAGTTTTATCAAAGATTTATCAAGAAATTTGGAAAAGAGGACGAGAAGCCCTCACCACCAGTTGAAAAGGCATGTACCAGCACTGTAGAGACCATGGGGGATAAGCCTTCATCTTCAATAGTTTGGGAAGCCAACATATATGAGGAGAAAAATATTGCAGCCCTATAAGGAGCTTCCAAATTTCACCAAGGTATGCTTAAAAGTCCATCTCTTGTCATTTCAGCAAACACTATGGATGGGTCCACATCACCGCATACTATTGACTTAGAGCAGAAGAATTGCACTACGTTGTACAAGGTCAGTGATGGAGAAAAGAGGAACCATTCCTCATGTGAGCATTCAAATGGCAGCTTCATAAAGGAAGCAGTAAGGAGGAGTAGAAATCTAGGGATAAGAAACTCTTTCTCCTCTCTAGATGACACTCTATGAATGAGCATGCCACAGCTCAAAGAGAGACTTATACTTATAGAAGATCCAAGGCCTCTTTGGTTTTGGAAGACCATGCATGAGGAGGAGATATCACATAGAGATTTCAGTGGAGATGCACTCCCACACATCATGTAGTGCAAGATTCTTCAACAGTTTGAGGAGGTTCTTCCCTTCTCACAGGAGAAGATAGATGATGGAGGAAATATTTGGATGGATAACATATCTCATTATTGTATTGGACACATCTTGATCCATACACATCATGATGGGAGGTTTTTTCCTACCACCTATTTGGGTCCTTATGGGATCAAATTGATCCTTGGGAAGATTGCATTTCAAAATCCCATGAAGTGCATAAATCTGATTTGGGATGATGGTAGCCCTCATGGGAGGAGTACCAAGATGAAGGTTGGAATGAGACATCCACAATTGGTTGATTGGATGTGGATGGTGAGCAAGAAGCTGGTAAGCTACCTGCAAATTTATGATATCGGGCAACAGGAGGCTTGGCTGCACTGGTTACTCTTGAAGGAGCTTGGCCATTACTTGGCATACACTCTTTCCAAGGGTATGGGGATGGAGAATATGTGGCAGGATTTTGGCATCATTGATAAGAAAAGAGTATGGATGCATAGTGTTGATGTAACATTCATATCATTCACTATGTCTTCATCACATGTCTTGTATGATGAGAGCATGAGGAAGCAACAAACACTTTTGTTGATTGGGTTGTTCTTTGGAGAGCAAGGGCAGATTTGCTCTTAGTTATTTTATGATGTTGTAGGAGTAGGAGATGGAACTATCATGGTACAAAGGGGATACTCCTTTGTCTTTGATGATCAAGGATTACTTCCATCTTGGGAGGAATTCCATATTTGCAGCAACATTATTGGAGGAGTCTTTGACAATAATCATGTCAAATAATTGAGCTATGGGTTGGAAGGAGCCTATTTTCATAGGCCAACAACGCTATTCCTTTGGAGCATGAAATTATTCATGTATTCATGCATCACTTTACTTTTAGCACATGGTGAGAATGTTGTTTTTTCATCTATTGATTATGTAACACAGAATTTGTATTTTCTTACCATTGTCATACAATGCATTGCTCCAGAAGAGGGCAAGTTTATTGTTGAACCCCATGAGCAAGATTTTTCCAGCTATTATGATGGAGACATCCATCCTTTGTATCACCATGGAAAAGTTTTTGATTATTTATTGTATGCTCAGTTGACATGTTCACTCATTTTCTATCCACTAGTAGATGTTATGATTCACACAACTAGAAATTTGTCAAAACACCACTTGCCATGCTATTTTATGGAGTTGCAGTGGGAGAGACTACATTGTGTCCACTTGAGATATTTTTTGTATCATGAATCATCATGTAAAACATTAAACAAGCTTCTAATTTGGATACTCTATGGTGATCATGTCCTATTCATCATGGATGAGATGTTTTGGGCCAGCTTGTTTTTCAATGTTGGAGAGGACATCCTTGCAGGATTGTTCTTTATTCTGCCACTTGAGGGAAATAATTTTGTAGCCCAAGATCAACACATACTCTACACTTACCATGAGTGGAGAGGAGGACAACATGGGGTAGTCTACCTTGTCTACCATGATCAGATTTTGAGCCCACCTACTTTGTATGAGCCAAAGGTGGAGGAAGACTTTCAGGAGTTTCCATGTTGGAGGGTAACTCATTTTGTTTGGATGATTTCCTGGGGGATGGGAGATTCATATGGGGATGGTAGATCCCAATTCATTTCAGCCTCATGCCTCAAAAGGCCCTTCATTTCTATCCTTGCAGTTTCTTGAGGACAAGAAACATTTGGGAGGGGAGGACTGTAATGTTCCCAAAATTGGCATAGAGCTAATTGGAACATTAATTTTTCCTATATCATCTAGGAGGTGAATAAATGGGTAAGGAGGCCCATGAGTAGAAATAAAATCCCTCATAATGTGAAAGGGATCATCAGAGTAGCTCTATTTTTCACCCTCAAGTGTGAAAAGGGGCGAATGCATGAAGACAAGATTAGGTTTGACCAAGTCAACAACGTTGCCATAGGAGGACTGGATCACTTTGGAAGACAACGCAGTGTGAATGAGGAAGAGGTAATTTTGTGGAGTAAACCCTAATGAGTGGGGGCTAAGGCAAGGAGGCTTTCATTTGTATAAAGGGAGGACAAGGCAGCCATAGGAAGATATGTTGATGACTATAGAATTTTGTCTGTATGACTATTTGCTGTCTTTAGTTGTTAAACTGAGATTGATGTGTTGCTTATCACAAGGGGATTTCATGTTTAGGAATTCTTCTCCCTTCTTGAGAGGCCTCTTGAGGGATTTTACTTCATTCTCCACATTTCAGGCTCAATTCCAAGCCACCTCCTTCAGCGACAACATTATTCCTGTAGAAGGAAACGTTGTGTTGCAGGGTGTTGTTGTGGAGGATTCCGCAACACCATTTCCTTGGCTCATATTTCAGAGGAGCGAGATTATATTCCTCTGGGAGGTTAGTGAGGGAGATTTCAAAGATGATTTCACATATTTGGTGCCAGGCCAAGCACTTCCTATCTCCTACAGTGCAGTCCATCTCCTTGATTGCGTTATTTCTGAGTATATTTGCAGTGGGGGATTGCACCACTATTTTGGAGGGTGAGATCTTTGGTGATTGGATCAACCTTTCACCTGGAAGATCCTTTGGAGGAGATTCAGCCATCATATGCAGCATCATCAACTATCTTCATCCATTTCCAGTTTTTGAGTTGCAGCTACTACCCTGCAACTCTGACATTTCTGCAGATTTTCCAAATTATGCATATTTCAGCCAATCCTTCCAAGAATTGTGTATTGTTGTTTCCAGGGGTTGAGATCTTGCTTCTCACCATTTTATTTGAGCTGTATATTTTCATATTTGTGTATTTAAATCATTTTTTAGTAGTTACTCTTTATATACTGCGCAGTCATAGCCTTGGGCTTTCCATATGTAGCAGTGTATCTCATATTTATTGTACATGTTCCTTGAAGGTTTATTTTCTCAAGCTTGAGTGATCATTTCCTTAAGATCCTATACACATTATTCTACTATAAACATTAATAATATGGCTATGAGATCTTATTGCATTTTCTGAAGTTGATGTATCACTGCTACTCCATTGGTATGTTTATGTATTGCTAGTTCTCCACATTTGGAATATCTTAAGATATTCCAAATAGTGTAGAATTTCCCTATTTTGGGATATTACAAAACATGATTTCAATCAGGTTTCTCTTGTATTTCTCATTTTTCATGTGTGTAAGTTCAACAAGAAATTTTAACACCTACACTAGTGTGGGACCACAGGTCTTAGTAGCACCTACACTGGTGTGGGTTAAATTTGGTGCATGTCTATTTGAATTATTCTGTATTTAAGATGTACAATAAAATGTAATCTAATCTCAAAATAACTTGTAATAGTTAATTGAGTATGATAAATCAGTTAACTCATAAATTTCGAGTTGAGGGTAGTTGGTGACGCATGCAGAGTAATTCTAGTTGTAACAGAGTTCGAAGTGTAGTGGTGCATTAGTTAATGCAGGTTATAATCAATTTAACTTAGTTAGGTGAGTTAAACTTAGTTGTGCTAGTTGTAACTGTTTGATACACTAGTGAGAGATCAAGTGAATTAAATATTTAATTCACAATCAGTGATATCACATGCAACTGAGGATTTACTATTGTTAGTTGCATGCATGCCAGTTCTAGTGGAGACACAGTTGAGATCTAGGTGAAAGGGAAGTTGAATATCAGTTGTAGGATTATTGGGTAGCACCCGTGCAACCAAACACTTATTGGATTTCTCATGATCCTTGCACAATCAAGGAAGGCCAAAATTCCTATGGAATAGGGATTTCATTCCACATGATTTACGCAAGCAAGGTAGGCTGTCAGGAGCCTGAGAATTGGCTATGTGTTGGTCAAAACTGTTCAGGACAGTGTGAGAGAATTAGCTGAGTACAAGAGGGCTATTGTGAGAAGAGTTGTATGTAATTGTTTCATGTATCCATGATGAATATACAATACAAGATAGTGTGGTTTTGAGCAACAAAATTTCCCCGGGAAATTATTTTTGTTGTGGTTTGATTGATTATTCTCTGCTTCATGTGATTGGAAATTGTGTTTTTAATTCCTTAATTGATTTGTAGAAGTGATTCAGTATCTATCTTTAGCACATTTTTAGATCGGATTGAATCTATGACATAAATGTTTGTTTTATAGTTTCTACAACGTGTAGAAGGGTCCATCAAAAGTATGAAACATGGGTACTCCTTTGGTGAGGAATAAAATTATGCATCCAACGAGTGTTCCCGCTCGAAATTTGAGTAAATCCATACAGAGATAAGTTGAAAATACAAGTTTAAAAAGTATTTTTTCTTTTTTTCCTCTAAAATTTGATGATGTAATCTAATATTATTTTATTATTTCCACTATTATGTTATAATTTCCTTAGGAGGCCCATTTTAGACCTAAAAAATCCCCTTATTTTCACATGCCAATCTTCATGGAACAAACTCATTTGTGCACAGTGGTATACTTGTGAAATGATAGCTCAATAGGAGCTTACAAAGAAGGGTAGTCTTGCATATTTCACTTATAGAATTGGAAATGCTGACTCTAAATTGGCTTCTCTTGCTTGGGAAGAGGAACATGAAGTAAATGCTTATTTGCAAGTGAAAAAGAACACAAAGAAGAATGTTGAGTGCGATGTCCTAAAATATTGATATACACATCATTCTTCTTTCATAGTGGGTTTTATAATGTTCTACCATTTGCTTCATGATATCATTAGTTTTGTTCTAATTAATCAATTTGTTAGTATAATCTATTATTCTCTATTTTGGGGGAAGTTTGTAGCATAGTTTGTTCTAATTTCATAAAAAAATATTTTGGTACAAATATAGTTCAACAAAGGAATGAATTACAGTAAAGAAAATATGTATAATATTGTTGTTATGTACTGGAATTGTCATCTATGATAACCTTTTTATAATTGGCATTAGAATGTAACCTTCATCTTTCTTTTCTACATGTTGTATATTTTTTACGTAATTTATTTTTATGTACAAACGATACAATTCCTAGGCTTTCTTTCATCATATTTAATTTGAAATTAGGAGATTAACAATTTTGAAAAAACTGGTATGAGTCACACTAATGTATATTTAATCATATAAATATGAACAATTCTATTTGGGTGTGTTGGAATTATCATCTTTCATGATTTTCCATTGGTGTGTCTGCAATAGAGATGAGACAAGGATTAACTCAAATATATAATGAGTTTTAATATGTTTACTAACGTAAGGCGTTGTCGTCACTGACAAAAATATTTTTTTCTAAAACAATAATGTATAACTCTTATCTACATAGGTTAATCAGGAATTTTTCTTTTCACTAAAAGCAAGAAGAACCTTCCCAAATTAGAAAACATAGTCCTAACTGCATTTGTCTTAGATTTAACATGTACATAGTTCTAAATCACCTTGGCCAAAGCCATAACAAACATTTTTTTTTTTACAAATCTTGGCAGTATTTCCATAATGAGAGGTTCCATACTATACAATAGGGATGAGACAAAATATTCCAAGGTACATGTGGCAGAATTTTCAGATTTATGTGCTCTATAATTCCAAGATATACTCCGAAATGTTGTTATTTAAAAGAAATAAACAGTGCACACAGAGTATTTGAGGAAATTCCCCCAAAAAATGTGTTTTAATGGATCATGATCCCTATGTCAGATGAATTCTTGTGACATAGGGATCATGTGGAAACTATTTGACATAATGTTTCAGAGAAAAAGTGATGCCCCATAATAATAACTCTAATGAAGGATTTTCGGGTTGGGTGTGCTACAAATTTGTATCATAGTTTATTGTTAAGCTCATGAAGAAGAAAACAAATGGATACCTCGAATACTTAATTGAGAATTAAAGCAGTGGGTATGTTAAAAAGTGTTGTAAGAGCATGGTTCAAAACTAGACGTAGATGGGATTATGAAAAAATGAAATGGGAGATATGATAATATGTTACAAAGTGGTAAAAAATGTTTGTTCAACATTGGACTGGGATGGGCTCAAGAACATATGAAATAAGAGCATAATATCATATTATGTTACAAGTGGTATTAGAGCTAAGGATCAACATTGAAACTGGATGGTTTGATTACTAGTTTGATTAATCGTTTTGTTGCACAAATCAATTTGAAATGATCTCTTCTTAAGAAAATGGGGAGAAGAGTTTGAAGTAAGAAATTTCGAGTTGCAAATTAGATAATAAAAGATCGATAGAGAACAAGAAGAGTAGGAAAATATAAACATGATATTGCTACAAAACATGTCATGCATGCTAGGGTTGTTGCAACATGGACTAACAACTAGAGATATAGAAGGGTATAATAATTACAGGATTAGAGAATATAATGAAATAAAAATGGTACAACTCACTTGGTTTACTATCTTAATCAATTAATAGCATTGTTGGAATATGTGCCATTTCTCAAAGATGAATAGATGAAAATATAGTATTTTATCATTGGATTACCAAGGCCATTTCAGGATAAGATATAATACAAGGAGCCCAAGACTCCTGATGAAATCATTGAAAAGGATTAAAATTGCTATAAACAATTATAAATTGAGGTAAAACCCCATAATGTTTGGAAAAAGTAAAGGCCATTTAAATGTTGTGGTTATGCACGATAACACCTATTTCATCAATGCCCTCATCCATGACAAAATAAGAATAAACCATTTAAGCTCTAGACACATAAAATAGAAACCAACAATATAGAAAGAATTAAATCAAAGAACACAAATTTGAAATGTTGGGGCTACAAAAGGGAAAACCCATTTTTTTATTTCCCTTGTAAGCAACATGAGGGTAGGGAAATCTTTGATGTCCAAGAGAATACCTCAATGAAAAAACCATACATAAGTGTGTTAGAGGTTGGTATAGTAATGGGAAATTACTAGGAATAATATTGTAAGTATAATTGATGGGACTAAATTAGAGCATATAATTAATTATTAATTTGGGCTAGTAGACTTAGAAACACGCCAAAATATATGGACCTTAGATCTAGTTATATTAGGAACTCATTGTTTAGGATTTGGAAAAGTGAAATGCATGCTGGAATAACAAGACAAATATTCTGAAAATAAAGTAAAGAAAACATATAAATAAAGCATTTAGATTTACTCTATGAAAGCATGTAAAGAAATCATTCAAATTTTTTGTATGAAAACATATAAATGATTGGTGAATGAGATTAGTCTATTTTAGAAGATGGAGAAGAGGCTCTACTCTAAGAGTCTGAGGTATCATTCCACATTCATTTTATAATAAAATTTCCAAGAAAATAAGAAAGCATGACGAAATGTAACTATGAAAGCATATAAAGTTAATCTAGAAAGCATACAAGAAAGTGAATATTTATTTAATCCAATCCTAGCTCATGGAGAATAGGATATACTCTAAGAGTCCTTGGTATCCTTCCACATCCAAAGTAGTTATTGAAAATAGATCAATCTTCACAAAATGAAACATGGCCATTAAAAAAGTTCATATTGAAAATATGTACAAGTATTTACAGTAAAGAAGAATGAACATACATAACTGAAACTAACATATTCACAACTATAAACACTATGTAACAATAAAGTTCACTTAGCTCAAATGGGGGCCCTCTAACACAATAAACTACAAAAATTCATTCAAACCATATGATGCACAATAAAACGATAGAGAAGAAGTTTTAATCTTCAATTATCTTCAACAAATAACAATTCTCCACAAGTTCCAAAGGTAACTTCTAACTATAAGAGCCTTGCTTAAATAGGAAAAATCATAACAAGAAAATCTAAAATGGCTGGAAAACTCATAATTATCTTCAATCCACCTTACTAGGTTGAATTTATTAGTTAGTTACGCAAAATATGGTTGAATCCCAAAAAATCACAAAAATGCCCATATTTCATGCTCAAATCAGGGGATATTTCTAAACATCTAGTTTCGTTTCACCAACGGTGAGCGGCCCTAATCTAGTTGTTCTGGTATGAACTAATAGGTGTTAATCCATCCTTTATTTTCATAGTTTCCATTTGTGTATTTGGTTCGAGCCCAGGTGTCCTACAACCATGATTTCAAACGAGCTATTACAGGCTTTTCCAGTTCTTTCATAATTTATTTTTAATTCTCAATTTTGACAAAAATAATAAAATAATTCAAAGACATAATTTGACTACCTTGATGTGTACAAAACAATAAAAATGAGGTGAATATGGTGATAAAGTAGTGAGGAAAGGTGATAAATGATTAAATGTATATGTAAAAAATAAGCCAAAATAGGAGACTAACACTCCCCCTTGCTATGCATCAAGCATGTCCTCATGCTTTATTGATCCTCTTGGATCTACTCCTTCCTCTAGATGCTAATGTGGATACCTCTTCCAGTCTTTTGTAGAAAGAAATTTTCAACTTTTACTATCATTAAACCTGTCTTGTATGCCCCTATCACAATGCCAATAAAAACCTGTTATTATTTTGGAACTTGTACCATATGCTCATTCAAATTACCCACTTATTTTCTAGCTAGATCTGCATTGTGTTCTCGAATCTATACTTGTGTTTGGCCCAACCCTGTTCCTTGCCAATCCTCACTCTATCTTAACTTCATTCTATTCAGCTTGTGCTTCCTCTCCACTAGAGACCAAATTAGACACATTATGAGTTGTTTCCTCTACTGCCAAAGACTTCTTTTTATGAGTGTATTCAGACTTACAACATTGTGCACATGTGCTAGAAGCTCTTGTTTAGTTATACAAACCCTTGAGCACAAGATTTAGAAGCTTTAGAGCTTCAAGGAGGTCCAATTAAATTACTTGGAGAGTGGTAATCAAATCTTGATCCATCCTTTATTATTAGGAAATTGAGAATTCTTAGAAGATTCCTTCATAGAATTTCAGGCCATATCAAGGGTTCTCATAGTTTCAGAGATTACCTCCTTTTTTTCACTAGAATGATCGCATGCAACAAAAAAGAACCAAGAAGATTTCTCAGATAGATTCTCTCTCACTTTTGTTGGGGGGTATTTCTTGCCATAAATATTCCACAAAATAACTCGTTCCAATCCTTTTATGACTAGGAATTCATTTTCCAAACGAGAAACTATTTTTACCACGCAATCTACAAAATTAGGGTTGAAAGAACCAAGAAATATCCCAAATAACAATTAATTTGAGAAAACTATAAATAGATAGCCTAATTAGGCTCATTTTGAAGAAAACACATGTTTTGGTTTTTCGAATTCCACTTTTGTTTGCTCATAAAAAGCCACGGAAAATAGTGTCTTCTTAAACATTTCGGATTTTTGGAGAATCGTGACCACTTTTTTTGGAATTAAATTCAAGCATCTCTGTTTCTAAAAAAACAAATTCAGTGGAGAATTTTTTTTCTAAAAAAAACTCAGAGAATGTATCTTGTACCTACCATATTGTTGGTGTCACAAATTGTTTCTAGTATTTGTGATGAAACTCTGCTGTCTAATTTTGGATATCATGTAGCTTTCAGAATGATGCCTTACAACCCTACTTTTCAAATGAATTGCTTTAAGAACCCTGTAGCTTGACAATGAAACTAATTGAGGAAGGGGTCTTCGAAAAAATGTTTGAAAGACTAATTCCACTATGCTTTCCTTGAATTCATGAATCCTATTGATTATTCCCTTCTCTATGCCATATGCTTCCTTGCAATTGTCAAAATATCAAACTCAAACTCTTACCTAGATCTGGGCGCCATATTGATTTATGAATTCCCAAATTTCACAATGCATAGATTTTGTATGTTTACATGTAAAATTGGGCATTATTTCCATTATTGGGTTTTCAGAGATTCCGCACGAAATATTGGGGATCTAATTTTATGAGATCTCATCTCATACTAGCAACTGATTGTAAAATTAGCACTTCTAAATTAAAACTAGTGTTTCATCATAAAATTTTGGGTTTCTACAACTAGTTTATTCATGATTTTCAGCTTGTTTATGGTTCCAACCTTTCTCTAGCTCTCAAGATTTTACTTACGGGTTCTATTCTCTGAGTAAATTAGCTTGAAACATATGGTTCAGGTTTTAGCTCCTGGGTAGTATTTACATTGTGCTTATTTGTACTTCCTTCTATCTTCCACATTTCATGTAGTTTCTTTTTAAATTCTGTGTTCCATTATTAATGAAAGTATTTGAATGCTCTGTTATGATCTCGTTCAATTCTTTGTAAAAATCTGGTAAAAATTTCCACCTTCGAATGTTACGAGATCTTCCACTACCTTAGATTTGATTTGGAGTATACAACATCATATGGGGTAGTGCTATTCTTCTTCATTAATTCCATAGTATATTTAGGACTCTCGGACTTAGGATATATGCAACTTCAATTTTCCATATATATATATATATATATATAATTTCATTCAAAAACTCTATTTGACTTATGATTGCACTTTGCTTTGTTTTCATTTGCCTCTCCTATTACTAATACCATAGTACTCATATAACTCGAAGAGTATAATTAGTGTAGGAAAATTTTTATTTCTCATTTGTATATATGATTTCTATTTGTAGGCATCTTTGATTTCCTTTTTCATATATCATGGCAGCTCAATTATTTTTTGTAGGTAAGCTTTCCTTTCATTATTTCATACTCTCAAAACTCCTTTCAATATCAACGTAGTAACCAAGTCATTACAACTCCTAATTGCTTGTAATGTTGCTATTTTACTCATGATTTTGCGTGGTTTAGTGTTACAATCATTTTCCAGTACTAATATTTGTTTGTAGAGTAATTTGGCAATGTCATATTGAGTTTTTAGAGAATGTTTTTTCAAGCTTTCTAGGATAACAATTTCTTTAAAATGGCCATTTTTAAGGTCATTTTAAAACGAAGTATATCATTCCTTAATGACTGCCTTGCATTTACACATAAGATTATTTCAACTTTGATCTTTAAACACTGCTTTTCTTCAATTATTTGCACAACTGATGATGACTATAGGGTTTTCAATGAACTTTTCTTTCAATTCTGACTTATCTCTTTCTAAATACTAACCCTATTTTTTTTCCTTTTCCACAAAATATTTTTTATTTTTCCTTGTTTTGAAGGGCAAGAAGGGAGGTTATCTCTCTGATTTTGGCTTCTATTTGAATTATGAAAAGGGTTTATGGATATTTTATAGAGTGGTGGAAAGGGTTTATGGAGGAAGAGAAAAGGATGCATCAAGATTTAACTAGTCTTTAAATTACAAGTATTATGTCAAAATCAAAAGCATTAGAAAATAATTTTTAACTTATAGAACTTTCATTGGTTTATTGATGTGGCTTGATTATAGAAGGAGGCTCCTTCATGTTATATTATTTGTTACTTCTGAGATGGGTTTCCTTTGAAATTATTCCTTTCATGAAAGTTGCTTTTTTTCTTAATGTGTTACCATCTCAATTGTAACCTTATTTTCCTTGTGAAGGTCCCTTATGAAAAATAATATTCAATAGTACAAGTCCCTTCTGAATAATGTTGATCATGTATTGTAGCTTGTATTCAGGTCCCTTTTTGAAAATTTTAGATGTTGAATTTTTAGGTCCCTTTGTAATATCTTGAAATTGAATAGCATGTCTTCGAAGTTTCTTGAATTAATCTGATTTTTGAGATGGAAAGAATAAGAAAATAATACATGCTTATTGTTTCCCTATCCCCCTTGCTTAGTTTGAGACTTCTCCTCAAGAATTTATTTTTCAAAGAAGAAAATGTTTGAGTAGAATGAAACGAAATGAAAATATAACTCTTTTTATTTTTCAGAATTCATACTATCCAAATAAATTGGTTTTCGAGTATCAATTTGGGTTTGTACTGTGATAGGAATCTGGATTTTCACAGCCAAACCCTATTATTATTTTTGACCTTATTTTATTTTATTTTATTTTTCTTTTATGGATGGAAGTGAATTATATGGAGTAAGGTTTGAAAGCTTATGAAAGTAAGTTAGTTTGAAGTCATGATCTAGGACTAGATGGATAGATGGATAATACGTCTAGACTTCAACATGGATGTTCATGGAGCTTAGCATACTGTGTGGATGGTGAATGAAACCATGAAAAATATAAAATATAAAAGGTTTATTTGGCAATGGATGTAACTTGTAAGTGAACTTGTATTATTCTTCTTTTGATTTGATTCATGTCTTTTTCCTTTATCTCGATCCAGCTTATATGATTGTTGGTGTTGTTGGTCAGCAATTGAGAGAAATATTCAAGATATTTGAGTTTATTTGGATAATATAAACATCAAGTGAATTTCCTCTTTGTTTTCAATTGAATATTTTCACTTCATATTCGTAGATATTAATTTTTAAATATTGACTTTGAAAATTCCTTCGTCTATGTAGTTGACCCCTTAAATCTTCCTCGGACCTAAAAAAACATAACACTTGCCTGCAATACAATATTAAAAATAAATGCTCAATTTTGAAAAAAAACTAAAATAATTCAAAGAAATAGTTTGAATACCTTGATGTGTATGAAACAAGAAAAATGAGGTGAATATGGGGATAAAGTAGTGAGGAAAGGCGATACATTATGAAATGTATATGTCAAAAAAAATCCAAAATAGGAGAGTAAAAAATGCCTAACAATGGTAATAGAGATGGCTAGGAGTTGGTTGTTCCTAAAGAAATTAAGAAGGCTGAGTCACCCACCTTTGGTCATGAGGTGAAGATAAATGAGGTATATTTCCTAAATGATCAGTAATATAATTAGGAACTTGATTAAAGGTCTATGATAGGTTTATAATATTTGATAAATAATGATTCATAGATAATAAAATGTACTTGCATAAGAATTCAAATGAGAGCGATCCCCTTCAACTATGTAGAATAAATTTGAAATTTTAAGGTTGATATAGACCTTAGCAAAGACTCCAATTAGTTTTTTTGCATATGATTGTATGTTAAATACCATTTTTTGTACATAATGTTTTTATTGATGACAACAAGATGTCATTGATTTCAAAGAGAAGGTTCAAGACAATAACAACATCATTCATGATGTCCAAGGAATTAATAAGAATCTCCATCAAGTAGTATGATAGTTGGATCTTTAGAGGATATCATCACAACTTAATGGTTGTGTAGGTCTCATCGATACCTTTCCAACACTTAAAAATGAGTGAAATATGGCACCCCTCTCGGGTTGCCACATGACATGATGATGTCATGCTCGCGTCATCATATGGGAGACCAAGGACCCCTATGGAATTGATATCAAGTCATGGTCACATGGATAAAATGAGGGATGAAATATTTGGCATTGTCGCACATGATCCCTAGGACACATGAATTCATTATTGCATGGGAATATGGATTTGGTTGGCTATGGTCAAAGCCCTAAGATTATAGGCATAATCTATTGGAATTTTAGGTTGGCCCTCTTAGCATTGGACTATAAGGAGATATTATATATAAAACATCCATGCCATCAAAATGCACACAAAAAAAATAAAATTGATTGCAATGGAAAGTTTTAACCTCGGTGTGACGAATTCACTTGTTGAAGGTTCTGGTTCTGGTGAGTATTAGTGATTGAAATTGGTGGATCTTGCTTACTTTGTTTGTAGACTATAAGTTCCCAATGAACTTTGGTTACGTTTGAATGGATAAATGATTATTCCTTGCACCAATATTGTATGAGTATTTTTGGTCGATAAAACAGTGTTGGAGGTGGTACCCTAAAAGAAACAATGGGTGGAACTATTGGTTTAAAGCTATGTTGGAACTTTAATGTTTTGTTTTCAACCCCATTGGTTGAAATGTTTAGAAATATTCTATATGTGTGTGTGTGTGTGTGTGTAGGCATATTTTTACATAAATAAAAAACCACCAGTGACCAATGTCAGAATCTGGAAAATTATTGAAAGGTGATTGAAAAGAGTCTTTTATAGATTATTTAAATTATTGTATAGTTGTATATGGTTATTTTGATATTTTAGGCTCAATATTAGTCCAATTTTGATTCCGAAAGAAGCTAGACAATCAAGCATCAAATATGGATGTAACTAGGGGTGTGTGATGTTCTTTTCACATTTATTTAATACCCAAAATATCTTGAATATGTTTTTGATATTTTATTATCATTGTTCAAAGGGTTTGGATACATGGTGAAAACAAGTTTCAAGAATGGGTTCGATTGACTAAATTGATAAAGTTTCTAGAGCAAAGCATGTGAAGCATTATTTGTAGGTTGTACTTGTTACGAAAAATTGTGATCTATGGATAAATCAAATTCCCTAAGTGTGGTGCTAGGCACTTAGAACAATAGATGAAATACTTTGCTAACACTTTCTCTAAAATAAGCAAATACACAAAATGATAGAAGAACCTTGATGACAAGCGCTTACCAACCATAAGCAGGTTCACCTTTCATTTTACAGAATGAACCTGCAAACTCAAAACTGTATCAAGATGCAGATTCATAAACCTGAACTCGATCCTAGAACCTATGGGTTATAGGCCCATTTCGCTTCCGCTAGGCCACTTCAATGCCACATACAATCCACATATGTATTGGAAACACCATTGAATGAAAATCCATGATTTCAATAATCTTTTAACCATTTCATGTTGCCCACTTGATATTAAAATATATTGGAGGCAATTAAAACAAAACAACGTTTTGTTTAGTCTTTAACCAGTGAACGCTGGTCCACCCTATGCACTTAACCCGGAACTCAAAATATCACAACCGCAAATCCCTGCAAAAGGAACTTAAACCCACATACATTCATGCTGCATTTGAATTTAACTTAGGTTCATTTGAACCCCCTCCTCTATGTGCAACTGAATGACACGGCTTAGATAACAAATCGATCTCTTAACTCAATAAACAGAATCAACTAATACTGCCCAATCTTAACTATGGAAAACAGATATCTTCTTTCCTCTTTAAATCGATTCACAGAGTTTATTTGGACTACCATCTCACTGTCCTGGCTGATTCTCAGCATTCGGCATTCTCATTCAAACCTGCATAATTCGTTGTCAACCTCATAACAATTCATCGATGTATTTAGGTTCTAATTAAATACAACCAACCCATGAATACTGTATTAATATTGGATTACCATCGATCCTCATAGTGATTGATGGTCGATCAATCAACCCACAATACAGAATTTGACTCAAAACCCAGAAAAAAAAATAATACTCGAAGACACAGATACACAGAAATCACGCATATTTCTATTATATACAATTTACGATTACATCTAAGGCATTTAATCCTTATACAAAGTTTCTCTTACGACTACATTGCATTCGCTTACTCTCCCCCAATTCACAATACAGGCTCGCTGTTATATAGATGTTACAAAGGGTCGTGAATTGGTTGAGATCCACAACCGAATTGCTCAACAAAATTTCTCAAAAAACCCTTAATCTTCTCAAACGTACACATGGAAGATCAGTTACAAAAATTCAGTATTGGTTCAAACAAAGTTTGCTCCAAATTTGCATGATTTTTCGCATACCCACCTTTTCAGCTTTAGATTTGAACTTAATTCAAATCTGATCGGATACCCTTGCATCAGACTCCCAAGGCACAAAAATTTATGACCTCCTGGTCATATGTCTTCTACGTCTGTCAGCAATTCTACCCACATTACCGTAGAACTGCTCTTGTGATCTTCCTGTAGCAACATCTTGAAAAATTCTACCCACATCCTCTGTGGAATTGTCCATCGTGAGCCGCAACAAAACCTCTGCAATAGCAAGTCCTCCCTACTACCAGATACCTCACCAAGATTCTCTCTTGAGCTCAGTCTTTCAGCATTTCTTTGGTTCGCTCCTGTGGAAGCATTGAGCACTCTTGCTCTAGGTTGCTGCAATATTCTCACCTTCCTTTGCTGCTACCTGCAGAAAACATAAAAATCACAAGATTCACAAAATTGTACCTCTTCTTCCTCTTTACGCAAACTCCTTCTCCTTTCCGCAGGAAATATTTTCCCACTCTGATACCACTTGATGACAAGCGTTTACCCACCATAAGCAGGTTCACCTTTCATTTTACAGAATGAACCTGTAAACTCAAAACTGTATCAAGATGTAGATTCATAAACCCGAACTCGATCCTGGAACCTATGGTTTATAGGCCCATTTCGCTTCCGCTGGGCCACTTCAATGCCACATATAATCCATATATGTATTGGAAACACCATTGAACGAAAATCCATGATTTTAATAATATTTTAACCATTTCATGCGGCCCACTTAATATTAAAATATATCGGAGGCAATTAAAACAAAACAACATTTTGTTTAGTCTTTAACTAGCGAATGCTAGTCCACCCTATGCACTTAACCTGGAACTCAAAACATCACAACCACAAATCCCTGCAAAAGGAACATAAACCCAGATACATTCATGCTGCGTTCGAATTTAACTTAGGTTCATTCGAACCCCCTCTTCTGTGTGCAACTGAATGACACGGCTCAGATAACAAATCGATCTCTTAACTCAATAAACAAAATCGACTAATACTTCCCAATCTTAATTAAGGAAAACAGAGATCTTCTTTCCTCTTTAAATCGATTCACAAAGTTTATTTGGACTACCATCTCACTGTCTTGGCCAATTCTCAGCATTCGGCATTCTCATTCAAACCTGCATAATTCGTTTCAACCTCATAAAAATTCATCGATGCATTTAGGTTCTAATTAAATACAACCAACCCATGAATACTATATTAACATTGGATCACCATCGATCCTCATAGTGATCGATGGTCAATCAATCAACCCACAATACGGAATTTGACTCAAAACCCAGAAACAAAAATAATACTCGAACACACAGATACACATAAATCACACATATTTCCATTATATACAATTCATGATTATATCTAAGGCATTTCAGTGTTATACATATTTTCTCTTACACTACAAGAAAAAAGCATATTGGTGAGGGGCGAAAATGGTCACCATAAGCTCATTGGTGAGGGTCAAAAGAGCCTTCGTCACCAAAAACTGAACGTCACCAAAGATGGCGTCGCCGAAAGTATAGGTGTTGTGGTGACATTCAAGGTCCGTCACCAATAATGATTTATAGTGACAAATAGTGACCATCATCATTTCATATGAGCAATGGTGACGGACAATAGCTTCCGTCACCAAAAAATTGAACGTCACCAAAGGTGGCGTCGCCGAAAGTATAGGTGTTGTGGTGAAATTCAAGGTCCGTCACCAATAATGATTTATAGTGACGGATAGTGACCATCACCATTTCATATGAGCAATGGTGACGGACAATAGCCTCCGTTACCAAAAAATTGAATGTCACCAAAGGTGGCGTCGCCGAAAGTATGTGTTGTGGTGACATTCAAGGTCCGTCACAAATATTGATTATAATGACGGATAGTGACCGTCACCATTTCTTATGAATAGCAACGAATTTTTGTGATGGAACTTTCATGGCCGTCACTATTGGTGCATATATATGGTGACGTTCATTGACCGTCACCATAAACTCATTGGTGACATCAAGGCCTGTCATGAATAATGATTATAATGACAAACATTGACCCTCACCATTTCATCAACAACAACAATTTATGGTGACGGACCTTTAATGGTCGTCACTATTGATGCGTATATATGGTGGCATTCGTTGACCGTCACCATTTCATATTTTGGTGAGGGTCGAAAAATGTCACCATAAGCTCATTGGTGATGGTAAAAAGAGCATCCGTCACCAAAAACTGATCTTTTTCATTCCCTATATATGAATATCAGGGCACGATGGAATCGAACCACCAACCTCCTACTTGTAAAGCAGGTGCTCTTCCATTGAGCTAGCACCCTTTAAATAATTAGAATTTAAACTAGCAATTACCCCTAAAGGTGCAAAGATACACCAAAGGAATAAGAACCAGGAAAACTGAAAGAATTCAGTGTCCTTGCTCCTATTTTTATTCTACGACACTCTACAAAGTATGATCTTGATCTATGACGTATTTGTTCCAAGTGGTTCTAATTTAATAGTAAATGTTATATTCATATAGAATAAATGAATAACTGAGAGGCTTTACAGGCTATTTTTTAATCCTTACACCAAAATCTCTTAATATTCAAGTCTATGGAACAACTCGTTCAAAGTTCAAACTGAAGTAGATTTTAAATGGAAAGCCTAAAACCATCTAAGTATTTTACAAGTTAACATTTTGGATATAACTTCTGTTCAATTTATATGACTAGTTATGCCATAACCTTGAAACTAGTTTCTTAGCTAAAAGACTTTCTTAAGTCAACAATGACAAAGAAAGATAGTCATGGCAAGAAAAATTCTCTTGTTTTTTCTAATGAGGGTGCATGTAACTTGATAAAGGTTGTATGAGAGTATCAAACCATAAACAGTTTCACTAAAACATGGAAATGACAAAGTCTTGTTAAGCAACAAAAGTTTAGTTGAATATATGAAAATTATCGAGCTAAATGATATAATTAAACTAAAAGTAATTGAAAAAAATGAAATTGCTATCATATACCATCTAGTTTGGTTAGTTCTTCAGAAAGAGAAAGTGCAATTGCATGATCCAGCTCCTCATCTTGATTATGTAATGGACCATCCTGAACAAAAATGTCCACATACAAAAATCAATGTTATTGTATTGGTAAGACTTTTGTTATAATCTATCAAAGCATGTACTATGTAGGAGAATAACTGGTAGTTGAATTACTTCTCTACTCGCATGTACTACCTTTGGTAGTTGAATTACTTGGAAATAAAAATCCTTATTAGAAGATAACACAAAGAAAAGTAGAAGCCTTTGAATATGGATGGCCATCTTGATTTTATAGAGTTATAATTGAATACTAAAGGACTAGGAATGTTGCAACGAAATAGATGGATGGAGTGTAATAAAAAGAATTTGGATAATTTAGGTTGCCATATCTTTAGATGGAACCACTTTTTCCTTTTGGATTCCCAGTCTTTCATATGCAAATAAAATTTTCGATTCAACCAAAGAGCACAATATTTTGAAGTCTTAGTTGCCTGAAACAGGGTAAGGACAACATTTGGAAATGGGGATGACTTTTGAAATGACCACTTTCAAAACCTTTGGAAACAGAGAAACGAACACTTCCACACACAGGTCCAAAAGTCATGACTGAGGAGCATGAGCACACCTAATTCAGGGATGATTAAATATGAAACGAATTGGGTTGAAATTATACTCAATTAAACATAAAGCAATGATTAAAATCTATATAAATTACTTAGAAGTAAAACATGAAAACTTTGGAATATGGTAGAATGTTGGCATAAAAACTTTGTTCATTATACATTCTCTTTCGTTCAGTTTTGATGCTGTTAGCGCTCGAATCTGCCTCAGGCTGAAGAAGGAAAAAATCGAGGCAACATCAAACCACGCTCAGCCTCGTAGCTAGCCCTACGAGGATAGGAGAGGGCTCTCTCTGGGTCAAACTCAGTGAAAGATGTCCAATAAGATCTGAGATGACCTAAATGAAACACTGATATTGATTTTAGGCTAGTAAATAGATATGAAAAGGGGTTTATATGAATGATGGGTTTCTGAGCTGCATGGGGCAAAGACAGCAGGAGCAGGGAAATCAAATGAAAGATGTAGATTATTACATGAGGCAAGATAGGAAAAAGCTTAAGCATTCAATTCGAAATTATATGGAGTGCAAAGAAAGTTTAAGAAGCTGAAAAGGGCATGAATTCATGAATCCTTTTCAGACAGAGGAAAACATAGAGCTTGAATACTTTCCCAAGGCAGAGCAGCAAGCTAAATTTTGCCCTTCACACTTAAAAGTATTCAACAGAAAACGATTTATGAATGAAATGTAAACATTACAAGATACATATGAAACAGAGAAAGACATATGCCAAGTTATTACCACAGGGATCTCCTGAAACAGAGCTACATCATTTCATTAATCTCCAGCCAGAACTGTACAATGAAACACTGTTTCTACCTTCCACACACCTCTCAGAACTCTCCCCTAGAAATGATTTTTCAATACATTATATACACCTAGAGGTGGGATAACAAATCGACCCAAATATGGAATGGTATAATTATCATTTTACAAACAAGGCTGGAAAGCCAATTAGTTGTTCTGAAGATAGAACATCGCTCCCTTTGAAACGCTTTGATGACCTATTAAAATACAAACGCTGGAGTTGTAGATCCTGCAAAATCATGACTGAAGAAAAAATAGGCAATGCACTCCTATTTTTCTACTTACGTTGATATCTTCGTTCTAATTCTGGTTTTCAGTCTTTGACTGCCAATTTTCCACCTTCGACAGATGATACTTTGACTTGGATTCACCATTCACCATACCAACTAAATCTGTTTTAGTCTTATGAAAACCAAACCACTGCTCCTTAAAGTCCTCTGCATACTTTTATTGCCATGTTACATTTACCATTTGAAAATCTCTGCTGGCCAATGAAAAAACAAAGTGTGGATCCCATTCATTGTGACTAAAGACAAAAATAGATTTTCGTTCCTAATCTTCTGCATGATAGATGTCTTCATTTTAATTTGGCTTTTCGATTTCAGACTTTGTGCCTTCTTTCCAAGTCGGGAGCTGACATTCCGCATTCGAACACCTGATCCCTTTATCAAATCTTGTGCAACGTTTTTAACCATAGCAACCTCATCTAAATTTTCGACAGCAGCTTCAGAATTCATGGTTCAATAAAATAATTACGGGAAGTGTCTTCTGAATGGCCTTCAACCAGTTATGACACCGGCTAGGACATCACTCTTTCCGCGTGCAAAAATAGTATACACAAGACGGATGGCATCTAGCCACCCATCCATTGCTTCCCAGGTGTCTGCAACGAGATAGCATGGTCCATGAACTGTTGCCCTTAGCCATGAGATGTGGGCATGCCAGAGCATTGTTCCCTTCTGTTGCACCAGCGTGAACTCGTATGTAAATGTCTATCCTGCTTGAATTGGGGCTTTGAGTGATGTATGCAGGCCCATCAGACCAACATATGCGATCACTCCATGGATATGCGAGGATGCATACTCCGTCCCCATCTTCACTGGATATCTGTTATAAGATTATCCCTTTCAGTTCTTTGCAAGTTGAAGGAGTCGATTTGGATCAAAACTGGGCGCAAAACACAATTTCTGGGCTCTGTTGTTTAAGTGGGTAGCGCCCCTGCTCAAGTGGGTAGCGCCCCTCAAGTGGGTAGCGCCCGTGTAATTTAACACAAGCCGTGGCTCTCAAGTGGGTAGCGCGCCCCAAGTGGGTAGCGCGCACCTCAAGTGGGTAGCGCCCACCTCCAAACGCTGTCAACAATTCTGCAAATTGTCTTCGGCCTTCAAAAACTCGATTTCGACCTCTGCCTTAAGGATTTCTTACAAATGAGTTTGTTTGCCATGTTTTATACATGAAGAAAATATCTCACGCAATCAGATTTGATTTCAAATGTGTTTGATAACCCACTTTCATTTCTGAACTTTGACATTTGGTCTATTAATACAATGCTTTGCTTTGGCTTTTCTGAATTTTGGACCGAAAATTCTTGTTGTCTTTTGCAGGGATGCGGCACTGTGGCTTTGGAAAAGATCAGAGGCTTGCACTGAAGCTTCTCATGGTGAAATAAATACAATTATTACAAACATGAAATTAGACAATTTCTAGTTCCAAAACAGAGTTTTGGACTAGAAATGTCTTCAAATGCTTATGATAATAAAAATATGAAATGATAACAGATTGAACCTTCCTCTAGTCTGCAGACAAAACCCTGGACTCAAGAATTAAAATGACTCTTTTCTGGACCACAGTAACATCAGTGACTGCGAATAACAAGGAATGAGCTTTGGAGAATTTTGACTGCAGCGGGCTGACAAGATGGAGTCTAACATTGGCTCCAATGGGGATGGCAGCTGCCGCTTCTTGGAGGTGCCAAGAACCTGCAGATCTTTGGGAGAGCAGACAGTGCCTCCATCCATTGGGTGATGGAATCATTATTCTGACAAACAGACTAAAGACTGATAACTCCACTTATTAACTGGAAAATCGACTCAAACTGACTCGATGCAAACTGAAATGACTGAATTAAAACAAAAACTTTTTGAAAAGGGCAGCAGTCCATCAAGCTCTTAAAATCATGGTGGCAACCACCTGCATACTAATGTGATATATACAATCATGTGTAGTGTGCCTTCCAATGTAACCAATCCAGCAGATGGCTACACCCCAAATTTCTGCTTTTACTCTCTTTGAGCAGGCGGAATGATGAACTTGTAGGCAACTCAAAAAAACCACTGAAACCAAAGCTTATGATAATGAACCAGGCAATATTTATCCTTTCTAATGTTTGCAGAAGAATGCTGAAGGGGTCTTGAAAATCCTGAAGCACTGGCTTATCTGGAGATCCAGCTGCAAAAATACTAGTATTCACTTCATTCTGATCTGAAAGGACAATTGATTTCTGAGGGATAGAAATGCACAAATCTGCCATCTGAGTGTTAGCTGTAGGTTCCTTGACCATGAGAAATTCTGGCATATACTCTTCAATTTCATGATCTAGGTCATTCTTAAACAAAAAACAATCTTCAAGGTTATCAAACATGACAGCCTTATCATCTTTGTGAAGGAAAAAATTATCTGTTTGCTGATCTACATAACTGATTACAAGACAGTCATCTTTTTCAACAGAGGAAGAAATTTCACCAACACTTTCCTGACTATGTGTGCACTGCAAATCTGTTGTAGCTTCGGCTGAAACATGACCTTTCAAAAGCTGATCTATCTCATCTTCAGACAAAGGTGACAATGATTTTTGTTTTCTTCTGCTTAAACAGTAATTATCTTCATATGACGGGGCATTCAAACTATCATTCATTACTGAGTTATTAAAAGGAGATTTATCACTTACTTGCACAAAGATCTCATTCTGTCTTTCATGAACTGACTGGATTGCTTCTTCATGAAGGTTGTGTTCTAATGATGGGCTGGCAGTATGACTGAGAACCTTTGGATCCATTACTGTGTCTTCTGCATCCCAGATGATTTCAACAACAGATTTATCCTTGATGGGCTTCAGCACAAGATATGCTTGGTCATCATGATCTGAATCTGAATCTGAAGTAGCTGTCTGGACATTATCACAATATGCAATCTGCACTGGACTTACTTGCATGCTGCTATCTTCTGTGGGCAGATCTGAAACTACACTTTCTCTTTCATCATTTACAGCCATATGATCTTCAACCTGCTGCAAAGTCTCCTGAGCACCTTGATGGGTATCCTTTAGGTTCTCTTCATGTTGCTGAAATGGATTCTCATATAGAGCCTCCATGATTTCTCCGCCCATAAAATCATTATCACCATAAAACAGCTCTAGATCTTCAATGAAATTATGTACATGGCTACAACATTTCTGAACTAAAATCAAGGATGGATATGATGCTTTATACTTTTCAAAGAACACGGTATGAAAATCCCTTAAACAGTAAATAGAAGCAGCTGGAAAAATTTCATACCATGATCGAGCTTCGTCTTCCAGAGTAGCCATAAACATTTTCATCAAACAGTCTTCAGGAAAACTGATCTTAAATTTATGCACATGAATGTGAAATTTCACCAGATGAAGAGCAGCGTCATTACCTTCCTCATTTCTGAACATAGGCAAATCCTGAAGCCAATCCACCTTGGGCATCTTATTTGGAAAACCTGGGATGTGATCTCGGCTCATGGGAGCGTATCTTCTTGCAATCCGTTCCGTCAGCAGTGAGGTCGCCATGAAGCATTGATTTATGGATTGTTCAGTGAATGAAGTCGCCGGTGAATGATTTCAGCCTTGTGGTGTCTGACTGCTGTTCACCATCAGCATCAGATCTGAACTTTGTTATCCTTTACCGGGGAGGACTTCCCCAGTATGGTCGCCACTATGTTAGCGCTCGAATCTGCCTCAGGCTGAAGAAGGCAAAACTCGAGGCAACATCAAACCACGCTCAGCCTCGTAGCTAGCCCTACGAGGACAGGAAAGGGCTCTCTCCAGGTCAAACTCAGTGAAAGATGTCCAATAGGATCTGAGATGACCTAAATGAAACACTGATATTGATTTTAGGCTAGTAAATAGATATGAAAAGGGGTTTTTAATGAATGATGGGTTTCTGAGCTGCATGGGGCAAAGACATCAGGAGCAGGGAAATCAAATGAAAGATGCAGATTATTACATGAGGCAAGATAGGCAAAAGCTTAAGCATTCAATTCAAAATTATATGGAGTGCAAAGAAAGTTTAAGAAGCTGAAAAGGGCATGAATTCATGAATCCTTTTCAGACAGAGGAAAACATAGAGCTTGAATACTTTCCCAAGGCAGAGCAGCGAGCTGAATTCTTCCCTTCACACTTAAAAGTATTCAACAGAAAATGATTTATGAATGAAATGTAAACATTACAAGATACATATGAAACAGAGAAAGACATATGCCAAGTTATTACCTCAGGGATCTCCTGAAACAGAGCTACATCATTTCATTAATCTCCAGCCAGAACTGTACAATGAAACATTGTTTCTACCTTCCACACACCTCTCAGAACTCTCCCCTACAAATTATTTTTCAATACATTATATACACCTAGAGGTGGGATAACAAATCGACCCAAATATGGAATGGTATAATTATCATTTTACAAACAAGGCTGGAAAGCCAATTAGTTGTTCTGAAGATAGAACATCGCTCCCTTTGAAACGCTTTGATGACCTATTAAAAGACAAACGCTGGAGTTGTAGATCCTGCAAAATCATGACTGAAGACAAAATAGGCAATGCACTCCTATTTTTCTGCTTACGTTGATATCTTCGTTCTAATTCTGGTTTTCAGTCTTTGACTGCCAATTTTCCACCTTCGATAGATGATACTTTGACTTGGATTCACCATTCACCATACCAACTAAATCTGTTTTAGTCTTATGAAAACCAAACCACTGCTCCTTAAATTCCTCTGCATACTTTGATTACCACGTTACATTTACCATTTGAAAATCTCTGCTGGCCAATGAAAAAACAAAGTGTGGATCCCATTCATTGTGACTAAAGACAAAAATAGATTTCTGTTCCTAATCTCCTGCATGATAGATGTCTTCATTTTAATTTGGCTTTTCGATTTCAGACTTTGCGCCTTCTTTCCAAGTCGGGAGCTGACATTCCGCATTCGAACACCTGATCCCTTTATCAAATCTTGTGCAACGTTTTTAACCATAGAAACCTCATCTAAATTTTCGACAGCAGCTTCAGAATTCATGGTTCAATAAAATAATTACGGGAAGTGTCTTCTGAACGGCCTTCAACCAGTTATGACACCGGCCAGGACATCACTCTTTCCGGATGGCATCTAGCCACCCATCCATTGCTTCCCAGGTGTTTGCAACGAGATAGCATGGTCCATGAACTGTTTCCCTTAGCCATGAGATGTGGGCATGCCAGAGCATTGTTCCCTTCTGCTGCACCAGCGTGAACTCGTATGTAAATGTCTATCCTGCTTGAATTGGGGCTTTGAGTGATGTATGCAGGCCCATCAGACCAACATATGCGATCACTCCATGGATATGAGAGGATGCATACTCCGTCCCCATCTTCACTGGATATCTATTATAAGATTATCCCTTTCAGTTCTTTGCAAGTTGAAGGAGTCGATTTGGATCAAAACTGGGCGCAAAACACAATTTCTGGGCTCTGTTGTTTAAGTGGGTAGCGCCCCTACTCAAGTGGGTAGCGCCCCTCAAGTGGGTAGCGCCCGTGTAATTTAACACAAGCCGTGGCGCTCAAGTGGGTAGCGCGCCCCAAGTGGGTAGCGCACACCTCAAGTGGGTAACGCCCACCTCCAAACGCTATCAACAATTCTGCAAATTGTCTTCGGCCTTCAAAAACTCGATTTCGACCTCTGCCTTGCGGATTTCTTAAAAATGAGTTTGTTTACCATGTTTTATACATGAAGAAAATATCTCATGTAATGAGATTTGATTTCAAATGTGTTTGATAACCCACTTTCATTTCTGAACTTTGACATTTGGTCTATTAATACAATGCTTTGCTTTGGATTTTCTGAATTTTGGACCGAAAATGCTTGTTGTCTTTTGCAGGGATGCGGCACTGTGGCTTTGGAAAAGATCAGAGGCTTGCACTGAAGCTTCTCATGGTGAAATAAATACAATTATTACAAACATGAAATTAGACAATTTCTAGTTCCAAAACAGAGTTTTGGACTAGAAATGTCTTCAAATGCTTATGATAATAAAAATATGAAATGATAACATATTGAACCTTCCTCTAGTCTGCAGACAAAACCCTGGACTCAAGACTTAAAATGACTCTTTTCTGGACCACAGTAACATCAGTGACTGCGAATAACAAGGAATGAACTTTGGAGAATTTGACTGCAGCGGGCTGACAAGACGGAGTCTAACAGATGCTTTACTTCCAAATTAGGTGTTTTCTTTGTTGGAGATAGAAATCCGTACATCTAGGTTGAACCATTGATGATGCCCACAATGAAGGGGCATGTAGCTCAGTAGTACAGTAGCACACTGGCCAAGGGAAAATTTGGGGTAAATCTTAGTATGTATAATTTTCAAAACGGGGATAGAGCTAGTTTTGTTTGAGGTTAGCCAGGGGACCTTAGCCAAAGTGTGGCCTGATGAGGGTGTTGGAAATAGGAATACACACATCTATGTTGAACCCTTAAGAGTGTCCCTCATGAAGGGGCAAGTGGCTCAGTGTTAGAGCAATCCCACCAGCCAAGGACTTAAAAGTTTCGAAAATGTTTCAAGTAACAGACATTGTTAATTAACCTATTGTGCTAGACCAAACGGTGGATGACCTACATTAGAAATTGTTTGCATGGGCCAAGTGGCTCATTGTTTGAGTAATCCAACGAACCAAGGACTTAAAAGTTTCAGAAATGTTTCAAGTAACAAAAAATTGTTAATTAGCCTATTGTGCTAGGCCAAACGGTGGACGACTTGCATTGGAAAGTGTTTACTGACCAATACTGAAGCCCCACTCAAGTTCGAAACTCAGTTAACCCACCTCATGAAAGGGCAAGCGGCTCAGTGTTAGAGAAATCCAATCAGCCAGAGACTTTAAAGTTTTAGAAATGTTTCAAGTAATAGAGAATAGTTAATTATACAGTAATATGTGGTTAAAAATTAAGTTTCACTGGGTGAAACTAACGAGACAACGGTTCAAATCCCATTGAGTATATGGCCTCACTGGGTGAAACTAACGAGACCACGGTTCAAATCCCATTGAGTATATGGCCTGCTATGATCTCGCCTTAAGGAGTAGACTCCCCATTTCCTAGAGTCTCCGCTCTTGCTAAATCATAATATCTAGTATATCTAGCTTATATCTGGCTTACAGGTTTCTGGATATACTCTTGGTGTGATAAGGCAGCCACAAAGGTTGATCCTGGACCTCCCCCAGATTAGTCCAAGGAAGAAAGTTTTTTCTGAGCAATATTGAGGCCCCACCCAGGTTTGACACTCAGTTAACACACCTAGCATGTCTGTGGGTAGTTGCATAATGCATTAGGTTCAGGAGTATAGGGTCACTCCCTCAGACATGACCCTGGGCCTCCTCAGAGACAAGCAGTAAGTTTAGGAATTCTTCTAATACCCAAACAATAAAAATAAAGGAAAAAGAAAGAAATTCTCTTAATACTGAAAAAAAAAAGGAAAAAGAAAGAAATAGAAAGAAAAATGACAGTAGTTAATTACTGATTCTCGTGATTAAAAAAATAAAAATGAAAAGAAAACAAACAATAGTTAATTAGTAGTTTCCAACTTTTCACTAGCATGTCCTAACATTTTTTTATGTATATGCAGAAAGACTTTGACTTCAGGATGACTCAGGGGTTGCTTTGTCAAAGTTTACTTGCATGCCAAAAATTGTTCTGATGTCAACTGACATGGATAAAACATGATCATAAAGAGATAAAATCTGATAAAACTTCAACAAAAAGCATGGATGAAGTTCACACTCGACAACAAGAATGACGTGGGAAGAAACATCTAAAGCAAACTTTTTAAGGTTCCATCTTTCCACTCCTTAATGATAGGTTTAATAAAATAATCAGTTCTTAATGAAGGTGCTACCTCCCCGTTAAGTTATAATCTTTTGTTCCCACATTTTAAGAGTAAAAGATAGCATCTCAAGGCACTGGGGCTGTTATAAGTGAAATTGTAAGTAGATAGATTGTGATGTTCGGAATTTCTAAGTGACTGGTGTGGACTTCTTAAGCCATGGGTGGTTATTAAGCATGGATTTAAGCTTGAACCCTGGGGTTTTCCAGTTCATAATTAAGATAAAATCTATTCAATGGTCAGAAATTGAAAATTCAGAAGTTGCGTGAAGAGAAACACAGAAGAAGCACCTGGAAAATAGTCTTGGAGAAGAAAGTGTACCCGCAACAGAATGAGCATCGACTCATGCTCAATTTCCAAAGGCCAAAATTATAACCAGTATGTGTGGTAGAAGCTGGGAGAACCTAATATGACTGACCATTCTGGGCAAAAAATGGTTTAGGAGACACCTTGGAGAAGCCAATTGAAGAACCAGTAGGAGAATAGGACATCTTTATCTTATACAGGTTTGCAACAGGATATGTATTCCCTGATCCTTTCTCTGAATCATTTCTCTTCACCTGAGAACAACTTGTGGGTATTGACCTAGAGGTAGAATGAAATCGGTGTGTCAAGCTTCTGGGAATAAATATATTGAGAAGAAACGGCTTAGTATTTTCTCCCTTACTCTTACTTGACCCATTTATATAGCTTCCACTTGTCTTCCTCTTGTCCTGCTTTCCTGAACTCCTCTCCTCTGCTTTAATTTTTTCTATTTGCACTTCCTCATTTGATCTCTTCTTCATGGAAGCCTTCTGCTCTGCCAGATCACTCAGGGACAATTCATAAGCTGATTCAGGCATTCCTTCAAACATTTTCATGAGCTAGCTAAGATAACATAAGTAACAAGAAGCCAACAAACATTCACAATTAATTATCAAGTTAAGAGAAATCTACCCTAATCTACAAGCATCTTGATTTCTCAACATGGTATCGGAGCTAGGTTGAAGGAAAGGCATATTGAAGATAACAGTTTGTTGGCTTATTTTCTTATCACTGTGGCTTTTTAAGCAAAGTATCATACAAATTTTGTGACATCCTTTCCTTAAAATATGAATTGAAAGAGGCACAGTACCTCTGTGATTCAAGTTGAAGAAAGACATCAATATTCCTGTGAACCGAGCTCATCAATAAAGGAAGGACCGAAATACTTAAGGGCTAGAAAAAGAGACCTATAATACATGCAAAGACTCTATGGCATTATCTCTGTAAATCAAGGATGAAATTCATATCTCTGTTGTCGAAAAAATATTTGGCATAGGTACACATATTTGAGTCTCTATGTTGATTTATGAAGTAAGTTTCCTGTACTAATGTGAATTTTAGAGGCACCTTCTCCTATGAAAAAGTACAATTCATTATCTTTATAAACTACAAAGTACTCAAAGAAAAAGCAAATGGCTTATATGAAATCAGTTAAAAGAAGACAACCTATTGTGACAATACTTTCAGTGGCAATCTGAGCATGACTGTGCGCTCCTTTCTGAATCAAAAAGACCAAGTGTATTCATGATATTTGTATAGTTTGAGTAACCAAAATACTGTAGCTGACATCTATTACTGCTGAGTTCAAAGGCTAGTCTGAGATTATGAACAAGTCCAAAATTGCCATAATGATTGAAGCAAGTTTGTTTGGGAAAAAAAAAATATCTGAGGTACTGTTCTTTGATCAATACAAAAAGGTTTTGTGACACTTCTATGAGGTATCTGAAGCTTACTATAGCAACAAATATTTGAAGATTCAAGGCATCAATGATGAGACCAACATGAAACGATACAAGGTCTATCTAACACTATATAAGGCAACTCGACTCATTTGGGAGACTATCCATCTTTGACATCTAAAAAGACCATCATCTTCGTAATCAATGCAAATTTGTGGCACTGTGAGACGAAGGATAGAAGTTTATTGTGATCTGAAGTTGAAAGAAACCAAAACCATTTGGATCGGCTCTGAGGCATTTAAATGCACAAATGATGAACTTAAAGACATGCAAAACAAGTCTTATCTGTGACATAAAGGACTGAGCATCTCTATACCCTTGTGCAAAATGAATCAAAAGTCTGCGATCTACTCTATGCTACAGGACCAAAATACTAAGGTACATAGTCTATAGAAGGGACCAAAATCATCACTGTGAATAAAAGCCAAGATTCTAATCAATTCCAAGTCTGAAGCTGCACTTAATGACAGAATTTACATTTGTGAAAATTCTGAGCATCTCTATGACAAGTAGAACATGTATATTTGTGATCTGAACTATACAAAGACACAAAAATTTTTGAATCATCAAGAATCAGAGTTTAGTGGCATCCTGTGCGAAAACCTGAGGGATGCTACTTCGTGACAGAATTTATTATGATGATATAAGGCCCATCTCTGTGACACTAGAATATGTAGCCAGTAGCAGCATTATATCTCTTCGTAAGGACTATGAGGATATAGGGAATCTGTGATTTATAATTTTATAGCAGGAGGAAAAAGGGCACATCCAATTAAGGTCAAGAAGAATCATCTCCTCCTCCTGAGAAAATTCAAAGTGAAGTTCCTAAGAGAATTCAGAGTACTACAGAAACATCAACTTTGAAAAGTTCAGATTATGGTATTTCATGCTAGACAACAATTGTGAATGTTCCAATGCCTTTGGTTGAACTTGTGAAGTTTCCAACATGCAAGAAACAAATTGGATAGACATTATGATTTGAAGTTACAAAATCTCAAAGATCGAAATTATATGGGAAAGAGGATCCTCATATTATCCTCGTGTCAACCTATTGAAGATCAAATATGAACCCTTTGCATGAGCCCTTCTTCATTTCATTGGTGGTAACAGTTTGGATTTTTCATAACTGTAAGCTAGACTCTGAAGACACCATGAATGTAATGGCACTTGAAGTTCCAAAGAAAATGGATTTGAAGACTTCAATACCCTATCGAAATGTACGTGAATTTGATTCCCGAGATATTCCTTCAGTGGGTTTGATCAAGAACCTCCAAGTCCATCCAACAGCTTACCCTAATATCTTCATCATTATAGACATAGTAGTGTTGGACATTCGTGCAACAAGGGAATGCTGTTGTCACGCAAATGGACATCAAATAGGACACATACAAATGAATTTCTCATATACTACCATCCTAACTCCTTTTGTTGAGACAATTATATTGTACAAAGAATATTTCAGTGAAAACCATGTTGAAGCCCAAGGAAAATTGAGAACTATTTCACTTGTTTGGAGGAAAGCATGGGATCATACACTGTACTTGCAGCAGAGCTAGCACCAAGGACAAAATTTACAGAATTTACATTTGTGAAAATTCTGAGCATTTCTATGACAAGTAGAACATGTATATTTGTGATCTGAACTATACAAAGACATACAAAACTTTTTGAATCATCAAGAATCGGAGTTTAGTGGCATCCTGTGTGAAAACCTGAGGGATGCTACTTCGTGACAGAATTTATTATGATGATATAAGGCCCATCTCTGTGACACTATAATATGTAGCCAGTAGCAGCATTATATCTCTTCATAATGACTGTGAGGGTATAGGGAATCCGTGATTTATAATTTTATAGCAGGAGGAAAAAGAGCATATCCAATTAAGGTCAATAAGAACCATCTCCTCCTCCTGAGAAAAGTCAAAGTGAAGTTCCTACGAGAATTCAGAGTACTACAGAAACATCAACTTTGAAAAGTTTATATTATGGTATTTCATGCTATACATCAATTGTGAACGTTCCAATGCCTTTGGTTGAACTTGTGAAGTTTCCAACATGCAAGAAACAAATTGGGTAGACATTATGATTTGAAGCTACAAAATCTCAAAGATCGAAATTATATGGGAAAGAGGATCCTCATATTATCCTCGCGTCAACCTATTGAAGATCAAATATTAACCCTTTGCATGAGCCCTTCATTTCATTGGTGGTAATAGTTTGGATTTTTCACAACTGTAAGCTAGACTCTGAAGACACCATGAATGTAATGGCACTTGAAGTTCCAAAGAAAATGGATTTGAAGACTTCAAGACCCTATCGAAATGTATGTGAATTTGATTCCCGAGAGATTCCTTCAGTGGGTTTGATCAAGAACCTCCAAGTCCATCCAACAACTTACCCTAATGTCTTCATCATTATAGACATAGTAGTGTTGGACATTCATGCAACAAGGAAATTTTGTTGTCACGCAAATGGACATCAAATATGGACACATACAAATGAATTTCTCATATACTACCATCCTAACTCCTTTTGTTGAGACAATTATATTATACAAAGAACCTTTCAGTGAAAACCATGTTGAAGCCCAAAGAAACTTGAGAACTATTTCACTTGTTTGGAGGAAAGCATGGGATCATACACTGTACTTGCAGCAGAGCTAGCACCAAGGACAAAATTTACAGAATTTACAAAATTCTGTCATTAAATTTACAAAATTTAATGACAAAATTTACATTTGTGAAAATTCTGAGCATCTCTATGACAAGTAGAACATGTATATCTGTGATCTGAACTATACAAAGACATACAAAACTTTTTGAATCATCAAGAATCAGAGTTTAGTGGCATCCTGTGCAAAAACCTGAGGGATGCTACTTTGTGACAGAATTTATTATGATGATATAAGGCCCATCTCTATGACACTAGAATATGTAGCCAGTAGCAGCATTATATCTCTTCATAAGGACTGTGAGGGTATAGGGAATCTGTGATTGATAATTTTATAGCAGGAGGAAAAATGGCACATCCAATTAAGGTCAAGAATAACCATATCCTCCTCCTGAGAAAAGTCAAAGTGAAGTTCCTAAGAGAATTCAGAGTACTACAGAAACATCAACTTTGAAAAGTTTAGATTATGGTATTTCATGCTAGACAATAATTGTGAACGTTCCAATGCCTTTGGTTGAACTTGTGAAGTTTCCAACATGCAAGAAACAAATTGGATAGACATTATGATTTGAAGTTACAAAATCTCAAAGATAGAAATTATATGGGAAAGAGGATCCTCATATTATACTCCTTTTTTTTAGACAATTATATTGTACAAAGAACCTTTCAGTGAAAACTATGTTGAAGCTCAAGGAAACTTGAGAACTATTTGAATTGTTTAGAGGAAAGCATGGGATCATACACTGTAGTTGCAGCAGAGCTAGCACCAAGGACAAACGCAGGAAGAATGTGGAAGATGAACTTCGATTTTGAAAGTTAAAAACAAGGTAATGGGGCAAGTATAATCCTAACCTCTCTTGATAAGGTATTGATTTATTTAGCTATAGATTGGAATTCGAAGCTACTAACAACATTGCCAAGTATGAGGCACTTTTGCTTGGTATAACTTCATCTAGAGATCTAGGAAATAAAATTTTAGAAGTAATAGGTGGTTTTGACCTCATTGTATGCCAAGTGAAAGGGTTGCATGCTTGGAAAAAAGAAAGGTTGAAAATATATGGACAAGCAGTACCAATTGCCATAGACCAATTTGATATCTTGGGATTAGAAGTGGTGCCCAAGGCCATGACTGAAAAATTCGAAGCTTTAGTAGTTTCAACCACCTTATTCAACCTTGTCCAAAGCTAGACCATGGTGGCCGAATTGAGACGATCTACACACCTTCATTTCCAGACAACATCAAGCATTGGTAAGTTTTTGAAGGTGATGCAGAAATAGTTGGGTTCCTCGACAACACAAAATAATTTGAAATGTATGAGATTGACATGAGGGAAGATGATTCAATAGAACAATGACCAACCAACAAAGTCCCTTCAGGTATGGTTCCTTTGGAAGCGAGCTTCAACAGAGACAACATGTTTACAGGTAGAATTGAGAAAATAAAACCAAATATGTATGAAGATACCAATGTAGGGATAGAGACAAATCCAATATTAAGCAAGCTTCAACAGAGACAATGCGTTTACAGGTAGAATTGAGACAATACAAACAAATGAGTATGAAGATACCAATGTAGGGATAGAAACAAATCCAATCTTGATCAAGACTGGAAAAGTAATCACTTCAAAAGAGAATGAGAAGATTGGGTATTTTATCAAAATATAGAAGGATGTTAAAATAAATGACAAGAAATTAGAAAGAGTTGTAGTTTTTCTTTGGCAAAGTAAACTTCATCTGAAGATTCATTCAGAATGTAGCAAATATTACAAAACCCCTTAAAGAGTTGATAAATAAAGATGCAGTTTTTATATGGGATGATGCAAGCCATACAACATTCCATAATGTCAAAAATGTTATAGTCAATTCTCCAGTTTTGGTGAGCCCTAACTTTGAAAAATATTCTCTTGTTTTTTTTTTTGCTTCTAATTATACTATTGCATGAGTTTTGCTTCAAAATAATGAACAGGGAAATGAACTGCCAATTGCTTTTGTGAGTAAAATGCTAAGGGATGCAAAATTGAACTATGCCATCATGGAGAAGCAGGCCTATGCTTTGTTAAAATCACTAAAGCATTTTACAACCTACATTGGGTTTTCAAATATTATAGCATTTGTTCCTCATCCAATAGTGAAGGATATCTTGTCACAACATGTTTGCTTGGCATCGAGGGGTAAGTGTGTTGCTAAGATTCAAGAATATGATTTAGAGATAAGACCCACAAAAAACAGTAAGGGTCAGAGATTAACAAAGCTTTTGACCAAGGGCAATGAATAAACTCTTGGAATCAACTTGGTTAATGCAGTTACATCAACTGGCATACAGATATCATCTACTACCTTAAGAATGTAACTAGACCTAGACACCTTCCCAAGCATAAGAAAAGGTCCTTGAGCTTAAAATATTCAAGATACTGCTTCATAGAGAAAGTTTTGGGATGGATAAATCACAATGATTTTGTGTTGGATCTGTTAGCCTGAATGAAGAAACAAGCTTGACCAATGATATCCATTTAGTTTTGAGAGAGAACATCACATTGCAAATAAAATTCTACATAAGATCCTTAGGGGTGGCTACGATTGGCCAACTATATTGACAAATGTGCGCAGATTTGTTAGAGAATGCTAGCCATGCCATTTTTTCATAGGACAATAGAAGTTAGCAACAAGTCCTCTCCAACCAGTTATAGTTGAAGCACCATTTCAACCAGTGTTATGTACTCTTGAAATGGATCTGCTGATGATGATTTAAACATCACTCGGTCTTCCTTAGAACAAAGGTTTTATTACTTTTTCGGCCCTTCATTTCAAATTTTTATCTCTTACATTTAAGGTTTGGTTGATATATCATTTTAGAAATAGAGTGATGTTGATCCTATGAAGATATTGATATGTATTTTTTCCCTATCTGTTGAAGAAATGTGCCCTATATTGTGGGGTCCTATGAAAATTCCCTGAGGTAATTGCAATAATAGAAATGAAAAGCCTCAAAAGAAGAAAGTGATGAAGCTACCAAGGACCACATATTAGCCTCTCTGAAGTGTTTAACGAGGGTGATTTCCCGAGACTATACAAAGCTACTTCCAAAATAACTGAAGGCCCTGATCAGTGAGTCTTTTTTTGAGCAAATCAAACTCCTATCTCGAGAAATATTCTAAAGCAAGGACATAACAGGAATAGCAGAATTGTAACCTTTTGAAAGTTTTTGATCTATCAATAAAAGAAAATGCCGCTCCTTTTGAATTTGGCGTCTTGAACAAGGGCTATAGCACTCTTGAAGTGATCATTCATGAAGAACCATTAGAAGAAGAAGCCACTGCTAATAAATTTATTTGGTAGAAAAGTTGAGCAACTACGACCTGGTCTCACATATATATCCTATCCCTATCTTCTAAAGAAACCAACCTATCAAGGGTGGTTGTATAGGCTGATATTATTGCTGCTCCTTGAAGAAAAGGTCCTGAATGTGTTGATTGGTAATAAGGCCGAGAGCATGCGTTGAAAGATTCTCAGAGGATTCATTCCTGTGTGAAATCATAAAATGAGAACAATCCTATTATAACATATTGCACATGGAGCTGAGTTCGTATAAACCTATAATTTTTTATACAGTGCAGACCTGAGATATAGAGACCAAGATCCTCTATACAATTACATATGTTATGCAGTGAGAAGGATCATCTAACCAAGAGGGAGCTGGTGCCTTGGTTTGATCAAGCCTCACCAAAG